>CM046040.1:2222308-2547308 GCA_025215565.1 Flaveria ramosissima | reverse complement strand
TATTTAAATTTTTAAAATGTTAGTTGATTTTTTCAAACCTTTTTAGTTTCTAGAGAAAATTGCTCAATTAGTCTCTATGATTGAATTGTATTGCAAATTTTGGTAACGAGACCGTTAAAGCCTAACGAACATGACAGTGGGGAATTCTTATATATTTGGACTAAATTTGTTATTTTGAAATCTGAGAATCAAACTTGTTATATGAGCAAATCATTTTGTTGATTTTCTCAAAATTTATAGATATTCAACTGAAATTGTATATCTTCTTATATGAAAATGGTTTGTTTATTGTTGTAACTTTTATGATTAGTGTTTATTGTAAGAAATGATTTCATTCAATCAATTACAATCACATGTTAGCAATGATATTTTTATAATTATTATGTAATCAAAACAATTTATTGGTTGAAATTTACACTTTTTAATCTGCAAACTTGCAATAAAAAAATCATTGTTACACAACAATTCTCTGAAGAACAAAAATCGAACAGAAAAGAATGCGGAAAGATCCTTATATCAACTACTATTTGTTAGTATTTTTATGCAACAAGTGTTTTTAACATTTCACATTTTCACACGTAGCACATTAGTGGCATCTAAGTGTGTAAAATGATGACTCACATGTAACGACATATTTTTATGACGCCACCTTAGTTAAGAATTAGCCGAACAAAGCTACCTGTACTAAAGGAAATTAAAGGTAGGAATCGCCAAATGATCAGATGTGTGTGTGAAACATATGGGGCTAATTGTGACATAACCAAAACCTACCACACTACGGTTAAGAAAATGTAAAACTAGCCCCTCTTCCCATTTTGATCTACGGTCATGAATAAAGAGGAAGGAAGAGCATAGTGGAGCTCGAGATCATGATTGCGCAACCAATCGCAGGTAATTCTTGCTTCAATTTGGCATTAAATGTTGTGTATCGACTGGTATTTTATATGGTGATGATCCTCTTGACATTAAAACAGAAAACAAAACCTAATAGGAGCTGATTTGGTGTGACTTTAGACTTCTTTAGACTTTTATACAACAAACAAGTCATAGAAGGGTGGTGGGATCGAAATGGTGAAGGATTTTGACAAAAAAGAGTGAACTCCGGTGAAATATTGCGTTTTTGGGGCTCGATGGCGACAAGTAGTGAAGATTGTAAAACTCAAGGCTATGGACATGTGGCCGCTTGAATCACCTCAATCGGAGTTCATTGAGTCAGTTTCGAGCTACAAGGGTGCGAGTGCACGAAACAGTGAGTTTCGATGACTGTTCCCATATTTGGCGACAACTAATTAAAATGTGTAATAAATCAATTTTATAGAGGACTTTTTAAGATGTGTGTGTGTAGGTAGGTAGGTATGTATGTATGTCTAAATTTTTTGAGTTTTGAGAGATTAACCTTTAAGCGGTCGCCTTTCCTTAGGCTATCTCTGCTAAATAACATGTGAATATGAAAAAAAACATTCAGAAAATAATGATGTTCATAAGTATTTTTCTTTATGTAATTTAGTTTAATCAATTATAATAAATTTAGAACAATTGAGTAATATTACAACTTAAATGACTTTTGAATTTCAACTGTAAAACAATTTTAAAATTTAATTAGTTACTGGTTCATGATTTTCTGCCATAAACATGTGATTTGTTTGATACATTCAAAATTATTATTATGACGCAAAGGTATTCAAACACAAGGATGATTTTAATATTTTGTAACATTGAAAGTTTGAAACAGTTTTATATGTAAAATCATTTGTTTCATTTTAGGGTACTGAAGTGACATAATCAATGACGTTAGCTTAAAAAACCAGAAGCAAATAAATTTCTTTTTTCATTTTAGTTAATATTAAATCTGAGAAAAAGCAAAACAAAATGTAATAAAAGAATACATGCGTATTTCATTTGAAAAAGTTAAAGAAGTAGAAATGAAAATTTTAAGAGTTTTTTAATAGCTTTTTAGAAAGAAACATGAGCTGTATAATTACTTAATCAGTAAACTCTTTCTATAAATTACTGAAACATGCTATTGATTTTCAAATATCCGTACGTATACTTCTCTATTGTTTTACTAAGTTCAGGTTTAGTCTTTAGAATGAAATTTCATGACACTAGAGATAAATAAATACAATATATAAATATTGATCTTACACCTTCATTAACTTTAGGGTTCGTACGTCTTATTTATTTAATAGTTCTTATATTAATCAACCATTAGATAAGTATCATGAGAGTTATTAAAAGAATAAAAGATTCGCTTACGTAACATATAACCAAACACATATGAAATTAAGGAGGCATGTTAAGAAAATAATTCTAAAGAACATATAAAAGCTAGGGGTCGGTTACAATAAATTAAGAAGAAACACCTTCCAAATATTTTTAAAGGCGACGGCTTAGAGCAGCTAGAGCTAATTAGGAAACACACAACAAAATAACAAATAATTTCTCTTTCTGCATGCATCCCTATATATGCATTATAAATCTTAATTAAATGCTTTAAAATCTTACTAGTATACCTTATTTCTTTAACAACATATAAAAACCATCTAACCATCTCAATGACGCCTTATACTAATACAAGTTATATAACAAAAAAATTGTACATATGATGAGCAATCTAAAAGGAGAAAGAGATCGCGTACATTGTATCATAGTAAAACAATATATAATTAACTAAATACTCCTATATATTAGATACATATATATATTATCATAATACATGTTTATGTAAACTACATCCATTAATTATTGCGGATGGAGGATATCTTCAAACAGGATCAGGTTAAGTTTAATTAATATTATTGATATTTGTTAATAGCATGTACATTCATGAATTATTGAGTATTCAAGTTTGGGGTCATGCTTAATTATTGTTTACTCTTTGATAACCAATTACGTCCCTTGGAACACCTCAAATTTTGCCCTTCACTGTCTACAAGGGGTCATACATCTTTTTAAGGTTGATCCCGGCCATTAAGGAGCAATAATATAAACTAAGTTTAGGTCAAATATTATAATTAAAAGATTACATGATATATCTAGTTTATACTAAGTAATATCATTTATAGGTTGTAGGCTAGTATAAGAGGCTTCTTTATAATATACTCAAGCTCAAACGTAACAGGAAATAATTTATAGTGTATTTTAAAAGTAGTATAAAAATTTTAAAAATTAATTGCAAGAGTAAATACATAATATTTGGCAAATTAATTGATCTGGACTTTAATAACCTTGAACTTCTTTTGAACTACAAATGTATCTACACTTACTCATAAATTATACCAAAATAATTACACCATGCACAGGATTGAACCGGAAACCTTCCCTTAAAAACATAAAGACTCTATCAACTGGATTAGCCCACATTAGCTAATAATCTTGATTTAGTGTTAAAAATTTCAAACTTGGATATGTTGTAAATAAAGTTTTTAAACATGTTTTAGTCTTTGCTTTAATATAATCAATTTGGTATCTTCTAAGCAGATCCAACTTCAACATCAGCTATTTTTATATGTATCAAATTAGAGATTCCATATATTCTTACAATCACGCGAATGATTAGAAAGGGATCTATGGCACTTGAGAGGCAAAAAGGATATAACCAACATATAAAAAATAATCTAAAGGATATCTAAGGTATAAAAAATTCCACCAAGAGTCGTTCATGTGAAAAGAAATGTAAATTATGTAAACACCAATTGAATAAAATAATATATAATGATAATCGTTCATTATCATTGTTGTCATGATAAGACGTAGCTAACTATGGCATTTAATGGAACCTCATGCAAAGCCATTATAACCATTCAAAGAGAACCATGTCTAACATGTTCATGGTGTAATATGTGTTGATGTTAGTTTTATTGCTATGATACATATTTAACTAAATGGCTAACATGGATACTAAATAATAAGAAAAGCCAGGTCATTCATGATTCAAAATCAACATAATATTGCTAATAATACACGTAAATTAAAACTTCGTTTCTATAGGTTGGTATCAATGTCAATCATAAATAAACTCATCATATATTAGTTCCTTTCAATAGATCTACAAGATCCAGTTGTCCTACATACCATAGGTACTACCAAACAAACGTGTGAATGAAATAAAGTGTGGGAAAACATGTCACCATAGGGAATCATATCAAATCCTAAACAAAAAAATGTGTGAATAAAACCCATTAATTTAAAAAATACAAACCACACTCTCTTAATTATTATTATTATTATTATTATTATTATTATTATTATTATTATTATTATTATTATTATTATTATTATTATTATTATTATTATTTTATTATTATTATTCTTATTATTATTATTCTTATTATTATTATTCTTCTTCTTCTTATTATTCTTCTTCTTTCTTCTTCTTTTTTTCTTATTTTTTTCTTATTCTTCTTCTTCTTCTTCTTCTTCTTCTTCTTTTTTCTTCTTCTTCTTCTTCTTCTTCTTCTTCTTCTTCTGTTTATTCTTCTTCTTCTTCTTCTTCTTCTTCTTCTTTTCTTCTTCTTCTTCTTCTTCTTCTTCTGTTTCTTCTTCTTCTTCTTCTTCTTCTTCTTCTTCTTCTTCTTCTTCTTCTTCTTCTTCTTCTTCTTCTTCTTCTTCTGTTCTTTCTTCTTCTTCTTCTTCTTCTTCTTCTTCTTCTTCTTCTTCTTCTTCTTCTTCTTCTTCTGTTCTTCTTCTTCTTCTTCTTCTGTTTCTTCTTCTTCTTCTTCTTCTTCTTCTTCTTCTCTCTTCTTCTTCTTCTTCTTCTTCTTCTTCTTCTTCTTCTTTCTTCTTCTTCTTCTTCTTTCTTTTATTCTTCTTCTTCTTCTTCTTCTTCTTCTTTCTCTTTTTCTTCTTCTTCTTCTTCTTCTTGTTCTTCTTGTCTTCTTTTTTTTCTTCTTCTTCTTTTTTATTCTTCTTTTCTTTCTTCTTCTTTTTTTTTTTTTTTTCTTCTTATTATTTTTTTTTTTCTTATTTATTCTTCTTATTTTATTATTGTTATTATTATTGTTATTATTATTATTATCACTACTATTACTGTTTGTTATTTATTTTTATTTTTTGAGTTGTGTATAATTTTTTTTATGTTTATTTACAACCGATTGAAATTCTTTTGCAAAGGTTAAATTAACAATAACAAGACAGGTAGTGCCTTCTACGACGACCCTAAATTAATCAAAATAATTAATCAATTTTATTAGTAGTGTAAATTTGTAAATATTAATTTAGGGTGTCTTGTGCTAAAAAAATTATCTTCATTTTGTGATCGACCTGAATGTGAATTTTGGTTCAATGTTGATAATAATCGATTATGATTTTTTATTGGTTATGTCTCTTAGTAATTATGTAGGGTTAAGCTAAATTAAAATAGTTGTCAATAGTTATGATTTTCTTTAATTTAATAACGTTAATGATTATAAATTTTTTAATTAAAAGAATTCATATATAATCCCTCGTAGTATCTATTATGTATTTTATCAGGTTATTAGATTTTAATAATTACAACTTTTATTTATTGGTCGGGATTAATTACAACTCAAATAATATTTACAAATATTTTCAACTTTACTCTTATTTTTCTTCAGCGATCATTTACTAACTGAGAATTAACACCCTTAGTTTTTTGATGACATGAATTGTTTATATGGTCAAAACACTAAGCAAAAAAGTTGAAATCAAACATCTAGTCCGTCAATTTGAAATATCTGCACCATAAAAACCGTCAATTTTCACCCCCTGATCTGAAACACTTATGCATTGTAGGTAAATTCAGGTGATGATGGAGGGCAAACATCGAAAAATGGACATGATGGAGGCTGAGTGGCGGGAGAGTTGAAAAATAACTCAAAGTTGGCTCCATTTCGTAAAAAAACTAACGAATGTTAACTTTCAGTTAATAAAGAATCGTTAGAGGAAAATAAATTTAAATTTGAGAGTGTTTGCAACTATTTTTGATGTTAAAATTAATATCAACCAATAAATAAAACTTGAAATTATTAAAATATAATAACCCTACTTCATCCGGTATTGTTATGTTATTGGAGTATATTTTAAGGTGAAAAAAAAAACTAAAAAAGAAAGGAGATATTACACTTTGTACACGTAACTAATATGTCTGATTGTGTGGTTGTTGGTTGGCCAAGGAAAGCTTTCCACTTTTGGCAAATATAGAGAATTTACACTTTGTACCCAGCACAATTATTATGTTTGATTCAAAGCCTTGGCCACTTGAATAATTGTATTCTAACCCCTTTCGGTTTTGAAAAAGTGTGCACGGTTTTGAAAAAGTGTGTATTAGCATGCATGATATGTTTTCAAATAAAACTTTTATCTACGACTCGGTATTGAAAAAATTTCACATCAATACGTTGATAGTAATAAAATAATTCACAACAACAATCCTAGATTTTGCAAAACATTATTTTTGAAAATAAAGAATCATGCTTTAAAATTTGTACAAAATCAAAACAATAAAGCAGTTACAATAACTTGTATTTATGTATATATAACTCTATCTTTTTTTTTTTTTTTTTATGTTTGTAATTTACGCTGAAATGCACATCAAACTAAGCATGTCGAAATGGTATATTTGAATTTCTAGAAAAATATCATATTTTATAAATTATAAGAGAAATAAATAAAATGATGAATAATTCATGTGTCAAAAGATGGTTGAGGATAAAACAAAAAGAAAAAATGATAAAGGTATATATTATAAATGGTAAGTGTAGTTAATATTATGGGACATATTGTAACTTTAATTTTAATTTGATTTAATGGTCGCTCAAATCACTTATACATTAGTGCTTCAAGCACTTATACATTAATTAGTGTTCAGTGATTGGAGAACCTGTTAGCAGCCAACGACAAACTAAATTAAACAATGAACGGAGAACTTTATAAGGAGTATGAGATCGTCTTTTTAAATAAATGTTTAAAAGTTTAAGAGGACTTAAATTGTTTCAATGACTATGTTAGTCATTTTTTACACACATATTAAATATGTGATTATAATTGTTGATTTTTAAGTCAGTTTTATCTATTATTTTAGTGGTCATAAGTTTCTCATACGTATTTTTTAAAGTTACATTATAAAAACAAGTATTGTTATATTTTCTTAAATTGAAAAAAATTACATGTGTTCTTCACCGAATTGCTCCGGCACCTCTCATGTGTGTGTATTCCTCAAAAAGTTATGCACGATAAAAACATATAGAAGAAAAATGTTGTAATCAAGTATTAAAACTCGTGCACGATGTTTGTAACGGATAACACGATGTAAGCCTGTCTCTTTACGTTGGGCATCAAGCCATGGACAAAATCTACAAAACAAATAAATATTATTGATGGTAGTTTTGTTGCAAATCCATCGGTGATGTCGACAGACAGTTACTGATGGATTATCAACAATGTTTGCAATTTCTAATAATTATCTATTAGAAATTAGGATGTTGACAATTTTATAAGCAGATCACCGATGGATATTACCGATGGATTATCAACGACACTTTTAACGATGGATTATTGAGAATCCTTCTAATATAGTACTTAGATCATTTTACCAATAAGTTAGTGATGGATTATAAACGACAAAAAACACTTTTTAGAAGCAAACATAAATCTTTAACTAAAAGCCTTCGGGTGAGAATGTTAACTTCTTAACTAGCTACAGATTACCTGGAATACCGATAGAAATTTGGTCATTGCTTGAGTTCAATGGCAAATGACTCAAGCCTAACTAGGTATAAATTTTATCCTTAACATTATTGGCGAATTGAAGGGACCATGTTTATCCACGGAGAAGGGACGATGTTTGCTAACGAATGCTCGAAGTCGGTAATCACCTACAGATCACTAACGGATAGCATTATGGTATATTCTTAAATCATTTTTCGGGTTTTGGTGAATTATGTATGTGGACAATCAATAATTGCTAAAGGAAATGATACATTGGCACAATTTCGTCGATGATATTCATTATTCTCGTAGTAAAAGTCCTTCATAAACTTTGCTCACTCTCCTCCTTATCACATGTCTTATCCATTCCTTTCAACCAAAAGACCCCTTAGTTTTGTTTCAATATATTCCTTCAAGTTCACAAATTAATATGTAAATAATTAACATGCACACTTATAAATATTGAAAAGGCATGTGATCGGTGAAACTTCACAAGTACATATAACAATTGTGGAAAGAAAAGGAATGAATCAAATAACAAAAGATTTGATCCCCGTGGATAAGGGTACCCTTTGACAAACAGTGGCCCTAAACTTTATGCATTGAAGATAAGACACACCAATCTCTCTCTCATTATGAGGACGTACTTATCAACTTCAAGAAACAAGTGAAAGGCCATATATGCGCCATGTAAAAGAGATGAGGGCCATATATATATATTCCTTAAGCCAATTTCTTTAGCTTTGGTCACTAGCCTGTCTTCTTGTTTTGTTGTCAAGTGCAAATTGCTTCAAAATGTCAATACTACGACAGTGTTGCAGCAATAAGAAACATATAAGCGATGCATACCCCTCTGACATCATTTCTGTGCCATGGATACGTAGATTTAATCTTGGCCACTTAGAGCTTCTCCAATGATAAGCCTAAAAACAGGTCCACATCACACATGCCTAGGTGATCGCCTCAAAAACACGCGCGCTCGCATTCCCCTCTCTCTCATTTCTCTCTCCTCCACATTGGGCGTCGTCTCCATATGTCATTAAAAATTAGAGTTTATTAAAAATCATTAAAAATTATAAAAATGTAATATAAGTGAGTAAATTATTTATCGCAAATAGAATAAATTGTAGTTAAATGTACTTAACATTTTGTATGATGTGGGAAAAGGGCAGATTTGAATTCGTTTAAAAATGTTATACAAACCAAACCCCACTTTAAGTTTCGCACTAATGTTTTTCGAAATATATGTAATTAGAATATATATATTAATAACATGTGAGCGAGAAAATTGACCAAAATAGATTTGCTGAACATATTGAATCATAACATATTGAATCATTGCCAGTATGTAGCAAAAAAGATTGACTTGGACTAACAAAACGTAACCATTACTATTAAAAAAACAAATGTACGTAAATAAGCCAAAAACATAATCTCATATTTAAATTCCAAATTGAACCAAAAAAACTCCAGATGCATGTATGAAGAATTTTATTTTAAAACAATTCAAAGTTCAAAAGCAGTCCATTTATAAATTAGTACTTGTTTGACGAAGCATTTTCAATTTATTTTAACTAGAAGTAGAGTCGAACCCTCGTCACTGTAAAAAGAACAAATATCATATACAATAACATACAGTTAACGGGGTTCGTGTGTAGAAGACGGTGTTTGTATGACGTACAACCGTTAATGCATAGGTTACTAGAAGAAGGGGATGTAGAAAGAATTGGGGACAAAGAGATAACGATGCGGTCGTTATCGAAGGGTGAAGGGGATATTTTATGTATGTGCGGGAAAAAAAGCAACTAGAACCCTTTGTGGAGGCAGTCACGCGTACGGATGGATGGGCTCACCACGTATGCTCCATCATTTAAATAATCATTATGCAATCAGACAAACTTATACTCCGAAATATTTTCTAGTTATAAATAAAATTATTTGACACGTACAATAATACGTACCTTAATTAGGAATATATACTCCGAAAACTTCGGATCGAAAATATT
This sequence comes from Flaveria ramosissima, assembly GCA_025215565.1. Classification (NCBI taxonomy): domain Eukaryota; kingdom Viridiplantae; phylum Streptophyta; class Magnoliopsida; order Asterales; family Asteraceae; genus Flaveria; species Flaveria ramosissima. Next base: position 2,537,634 of record CM046040.1, on the reverse strand, counting down.
TACTAGTATTTCATAGTAAATATTTCTAACGGTTATAATATAAACATTTAGAATAAAAAATAATTAGTGTAATTATTAAGTTTAAAACGAAACCTGTAAAAATGATATGAAGACGAAAAAGAGTAATCTATGTACATTATAAGGTTATTTGTTATGCCACCGTGAGTGGCGGTGGTTATGCCATGTAGGCAACTTATGAGTGTGAAACACGGTCCTTGAAGCGTGAGAGGGGCTTGGCCCTTCCTAGCTTGACCTCACTCACGTGCACGAGATCTATATAAGTGAATTTTTTTCATTACAATCGCTAATATAAAACGCATACCCACCATCGTGTTTAGGGTTTAGGGTCTCCCATCCACCAGCCCTAACATCTCCGTCGTCGTCGTTAACCTCCTGTCTACACAACTCATCGCATCCATGTAGTTGTGTTATAAATTATACGTTTTTGACATCATTTGAACCGTCGCAAGAAAGTTACCATAACTGAGATACACGATCGCAAGTTTTATGATTGTTTAGATTCGGTCGTAAGATAGTCGTAAACTAATAAAAATAAAATAATTATAGATCAAGTTATAGATATCGTCAACAAGTTATAAGAAATAAGTTATAAAATATATTGGTCGCAAGTATATGAAAAATACAGTTAAAATAAATTATTATCGCTTGGGAAAAAAGGTCGCAACTTTACGGTTACAAAAATATGTAGAACAAAAATATCAAAACTTCCGTCGCAATATGGTACGAAAATGTCGCAAATTTTCTTGGCAAAATAACCAACAATCGCAAAAATATTGTTACCCACTTAGGCTTTTGCCATCGCAATTTAGATCGCCAATGGCCAACAGAAATTGCGATCACAAAAGTTTTGTTTTCTATTAGTCGTTTTATCTTTCTTTTTGTTATTTTTAATTTTAGATAGTAAACTTTTTTTCTTATTAAGGTATTAAAAAAACGCGTGCGGTGTTACACGTTTCTTTTTCGTTTTTGACGATAAATCTTAGTTTTTTTTTATAAAAAAAAACGTCTTCATTTAGGTAAGACAAGCTTTAAATAAAAAATTATTAAAAGTTCGGTATTTCTTTATGTGTGTAATTTGGCCAAATTACCAGCAGTTTGTTTTTGACGTGGTAAGCAATACTGTTTTATTTTACGACACCTAGTTGTGCATGTGTCGAACTCCAATTCATTATCTCGAATCTATATCATGTCATCGTAGTCTTTATTTATTATAATAAAAATTCAAGCAAGCACTACCTTTTTATATTTTACTCCAGTAAGAGCATCAGAATCTCGTTTAGTTATTTAAAGAAGCAAGACTTCCTATAGATTATGACTAGATGCCTTGAAAAAGAAGATTAAAAGGGAATAATAAACAATTAAACGTGTAACTTGAGGTGAGAGATCGATCGATGGATCCACCTTTTTATTGTTGGATATTAATATAAAGTCTAGAGAAAGTAAGATAAACATGGTGTGAGCATACACTGTCATCAAGCAACAAACTCGCCTGGAATTCTTGTCACAAGACGCAACTTATAATAATCCATAATAATATAAAAGTTACGAGGTTTAATCGTCATGTGTTAGTTCTTGAAAGAATTTTCTTTATTTTAAGTTATTGGCTTGTACTTTATCCTTGTGGAATCCAAACAATCTCTCGTCTTTCGATAAACGTTTATGTTGATAACTTTGTGGTGTTAGTACTATATAAAATAATAACTTAATACATTTTACTACAACACAAAATGAGATTTTCATATAAACACGGCCTATAACTAAATACTTTTATTTTATTAAACTAGGTTATTACCTGGTCAATAAAGTCTTAGGTGTTTGTAAATAATAAGACATAAGTTTTACTAGAGAATTAAAATTATAATTACTATATTATTGTTTGTAAAAAAGTAACCGTTGGCATATTAAATATAGACCGTCAGATCAAGTTAAGAGTTGTGTAAAGTTCTTAAAGTGCTTATAGAAGCGGAAATTGATGACGGTTAACCTCAGTCGAGCTGGTTGTGCTTGAGGGATGGGTTGGTGGTGGTTTGTAAGGATGTACTAGGTCGTTTTAAGAGGTGAGTTGGTGGTGGTTTTGCAAGGATGTATTGGGCTGGTTTAAAAGGTGGGATAGTGGGTTGATTTGTGTAACTAATGACTTGTGTGTATAAAAAGAGTATACCAACATTAAGAAAAAAAAATAGATTCATAAATCTATAAGTCACTATATGACTTTGATTAACTATTTAGTTGTCTTTTTATTTTTGTAAATGTTTCTTTGTTCTATATCTAGCTCATTTCTAAGGTTGTCTAGCACTTACTTTTTACTTTTATGTTATGATTGTTATACAATAATCCGACATTAACTGTTTAATTATGTACGTATGGTTTAATGTTAAACAAAAGATGGTTTATTTAGAATGTACTTCAATATGTTTGTGTACATTGATGTAGGAGTATCGAGACACCTCAAGGAAACTAGTTCCAACAAGATGAATATGTGGTTGTATTTCATGTCATAACATAGTCCAACAAAATTTTCCTTATCAAGAGCCCAATAAAATCATGTTCATTGATATTATATATTATCGGAATTGTATTAGTTAAATGGATGTAAATACTTTTCCACCTACAATTAAAAAAATATGTATTTCTAAAATCTTTTCTACATTTTGTAATAAAAAAATTTGTTTTCTCATTAACTTGTCTCTCTCTCTCTGTATCTATCTATACTAATAAAAAAAATTTATAAGTACTAATAAAAAAAATTTATAAGTCACTTGTTATAATTCTAGAGCTTTTTAAGTTTTATTTTTCCACTTCTCTCTTCTAATAAATATCACATTAACTACAATAATAATATTTAATTCTTTCATATTAAAAATATTTTTTATTAAATTAAAAAAGAGATCTTTCAAAAATAATATCAAACTTTAGAAAAACACAAAATATATTTAAACCTGTTGTTTTTAAAACATATAATTCTTATGAAACAAAAATAATTAAAATTTAAAGTTATAATAAAGACATTATTAAAAAGGTCACTTTTCTAAAAACGGTTTATTTTGAAACAATTTGTTTGAAAACCAACCTTTTTGAAAAAAAAATGTAACAAAAGTTTAAAAAATGATATCATCATTTTATAACTCTTACGTAATGTCAATTATATCTTATATCAAAATATCGTTTTAAACACGGGGTACTAACCTAGTATACCTATATATAAGGGAAATATCTATGCACTGTAAATAGGACATATAAAAATGAATAATTCATTTTTTCAAATATAAAAAATTTCAAATACAAGAAAATGATGTAATTACAATATTTATTCGTCTCTTGTGAAATTTAAAAAAATATCTACACATTAGTAACTCATGTTTAGGTTATATAACCTACACATGCAGTTAAATAATTAAAATATAAAATCATATAAAAATTAGTTTGATGTTTATTATGTATATATACATTTGTATTTACAAAGTAAAACAATTAAAAAATATGTATCATTGATAAAAGAAATATACGATCAAGGTTGATTTTTGTTCATGAAGGCATCAATAATCATTAAAATACACCGTCAAAGTAAATAACCTAGGAGCAAGATAATTCATATTCAGTATGAAAGATAATAATAGGGTAGAGTTTAGTTCTATTTTTAAATTTATAACATGTACCTTGCGACTTTTAGAAAATGAAGTTGGAGTGTGAAGTTTCCAAATAATCGTCTATTCCATTAAACGAAAGGTTGTTCCAATTTTTTTCATGTCATCTTTGGCCTTTGCAATTATTATGATCCAGCTTATAAGCATTGTATACTTAACTCATACGATACCCTTCTGGACATCAATATGAATTTTCTTACGAATCTTCAACATCTAGGGACACGGCTATCACTTAAATCTTGTGAGATTCCAAATCTTTATATTTTGGTTAACTTTTTGTGTTAGTCAACTTTCACGTTGTATGGTCAACATACGTTTCGTTTAACTAAACTACTTAAATGTTGTAACTAAAATCGATCTTTCATTCGTTAAGTAAAAGTGTAATTAAGGTGCTTTATAGTTGCAACTTGCAAGTTGGTCACGAGAGCGAGAGTTAAAGCCTTGGGTTTGAAGTCAATTGAGGGTCACACTTGTGAACTGATTTTTTTTTTTTTTTTTTCTTTTTAAATAAAATCATGCCTTTCGTTGTTTATTATGGACTCACTCCGTTCAACTTTATTCGACCTTGACTTGAATTTTAAAATCTTTTGGTATTGACACCGACTCATTTGGTCGACGGTCATCCATTTTTTTCTGAATAGATACCCGTTTTATATTAACAAGTTCATTTTAAAATTTGTAAATAATTAATATGTTAAATAACTTCTACTCTCTTAAAAAAATAAAATATGATTATATTAACAACTTGTTCTTTATAAAAACTGAATAACTGGGACAATTATTAAATCTTTTAATTCGCTTCATTTATAGTTAGTTTATATCTAGCATGTTGGAGAGAGGATAGGACATAAAACGATCTCAAGTCAACTTTTTTTAATAGAACAACAAATATTTCTTGCACATACTCTACTCTTAAAATATATCTCATATATACATTACACTTGTCAAAGTTTAACCTTAAACCTCTAGAGACCTTGCTTCTCACTGGGCCATCAACTTCAGTGGTATCTCATCTTAACTAAAACCTTTAAAATCAGTAAATCACCACGTCTAGCTGTGTTATCTATATGACCTAATAACCAAAATTATTTTCAAACGCTTTTCAAGTTTGGGCAACATAACCTGATAAGTAAGAACAATTCTTTTGTTGGGCCGAAATCCAATAACAATAACAACAAAGCCCATTAAAATATTATAACTCACAACTTGGGTTGGATTATTATTAAATAATGTGTCATGTACTCGCAACGTATCATATGTGCACACACCGGGTTCAGTTACCAAACCGCATAGGGTTGTACCTAATTCGGGGCGTGGTCAAAAAACTCCAAACTGGATTTGACCGGGTTGCGGGTCGGGTCCAAACCGGGTTTGTATAATATAATTTTTAATAATATTATGAATTTATAGCTGGTTGAACCAGGTCGAATTCAAGTTGGGTCATGGAAAACCCGGGTTGAACCGGGTTGGTGAACGGATGAGCAATGGCAGGGTTGGTGGAGCACTGGGCTGAACCCGGGTCGATTTTGGGTCGGCTTTCGAGTTGGGTCCTGAGCACCGGTTTTATTGTGCACCTCTACAACATCTTATAAAGATACATATTAAAGTGTAACTAAATTGAACATGTGGCCTTGTGCTTAAAGCACCCTCCTATCTAACAACTGGGCTTGTTCGAATCTGCTGCCCACCACTAGTCCAGTTCTATATGACTCCTATGTTTTTTTATTTAATTTTCTTTTTTATAAGTTTTGCTGTTATTATTTTTTTTGTTTCCTTTTTAATATATTATACCATTGTTTTGATTTCTCTAAATTCAATACTTTTTTATTTTCATTTTTGTTTAACATTAGAAATTCTTGCCACCACAAGTTCTTCATATAGAACTATATAGTTTGTTTATGTCATTAGTCTTTTTTATATTGTAAAAAGCCTTCGGGCAATAGTCATCTTAAATTTCTTTTTTAAGGCAACGTTTTTCGTATTTTTGTTTTTTACAAAGTACAACTGTTACACTGAAATTATAAATACTAGATACATTTGTGCGGACCTTAATACAATGATAATATAACATAGCACGATTGAGCATTCGGTAAGTTTTCCATTTGTGACCGCGATGGTTGTTTGCAAGAGGGGGAAAGTGGACGACAACAATAATGCATGGGTTGCAATTCTAGTTTTTATTATAAATAGTTATTTTTTTACAGGGAACAAAATATAACCAATGTTAATAAAAAAATTTTAATCTTTATTCATTTTGTCATTAAACTAAATCGCCCTGTGTTTGGGACTATTAATGTTCCAAACAACCTATGGTTTAAGACAATTATTAATTTATTTATTTATATATGAACGGTATTTAAAACCACCTAATACTTGAGTGAGCCTTAATAAAACGTGATGTCAATCGTTTATACTAATTTTGACACTCCAGCTATAACTTACCCAGAATCACGGTATCACCATTGAGGAGAAAACTCACAGCTATAAAAAAACCCACTTGAGTCAAGTCTAAACATGAGAACTTAAAGATACCCACCTCAAACGATTATTTTTGATAAAGAAGTTGTTTCCCCAATGCCTATTCCGATTCTTGTTGTAATCCTAGTTCCTTTTTCTTGCAACAATTCTTGTCCAAAATCTGACAGGTCCACAAGATCTTTAAAAACATGCAATAACATATCATTTGGTGAAGATTGTGGACACGTATTCACGTCATCATTTCCAAATTCCTTACCATATATCTTTACTTACATGTGCAAGATGCAAAGCATTATATATATAGTAACTTCTTCAGCAAACCCTCAGTTTTTTACAAATTCTTTTCTTTTTTTCAAAGATATTTTTACTTATGAAAGTAGAAAGGCATCAATATGATTCTGACTGAATGGACCACAACACCGACTTGCTAGTAATTCAATTACCCTGCATCACTCAATTATGAATAATGAATGCCCCGCGTATGTGTCATCATAAGAAATCGAATGTTGAAAACTCACTCAAATCAACTCAACGTGACAACGTATGTACATGTAAATGTTTTAACTATTGTAGCTAAACATGCCATATCTACTTAACTTGGCCTATTTCTAATCTAGTTATCATTTAAACATATATGTTATAAACGATCCAACGTTTAAAGTTCCTACACATTTTCTAATGCAATGAACCGATCATACCTATCTCTAAAAATATTACATTAAAGGCCTTGTGAACCATATGACTTTAAATAGGGTTAATAAGAAACCACAAGTCATGAGAAACCTACTAAAATAAAAGGTTGCATATATCTAACTTCAAGCTACGTATGTAAAATTATGAGTTACGTATGCGTAACTCATACAAGTTTTTATACAAAGTTACATACATGTAACATATTATGTCATCATCTTTGTTTCGTAGGATGGAAGTTTACTCGAATACACTTAGATAATTAAAATTATTATAACTAAACTTAGTAAATCTCATTCATAGCTTAGGGGTTGTTTGATAATTTTTGAATGATTAAGTACTGAATCAATAAGAGGTCTGAACCATTAAGAGGTTTGAACCATTAATAGCTAGTACAAATGTCTGTCCAAATCAGATAAGAGCTCTTAACCATTCAGCATTAGACTTTTTAATCATTTAGCATTTGTATGATGATTAACCATTCAGAGGCAAATGTCTGAACCATTCAGACATTTGTTAGCGAAACAAATAGTCTGAACCATTAAGTGCTGAAACATTCAGACATCTGAACAATTAAGAGACCCTCTCTGTCAACAACATCTAAAAGATTAGGAGGAAGGAGCTCTCGCTCTCTTCCATAGTCAATTCTCGGAAGAAGATTCTCAGAAGCGGATTCTACGCATCAGACTAACTGAAGTTCATGCTTTCCTGCGTGAGACAAAGGAAGCATAAATTTACGGAGATGCTGTCAAACAACCCCTTAACCATTAAGGAGGTTATTGTAGGGATAAACACCATATGACCATACCACAAAACCATATGATACGCTATTTTGTTGTTTGTTTTATCTGACCCATTTTTACCCCAGTGTAACAACGATTTAAGCAACAAGTTTCTTTGTTCCGAGAACCTAAATCTAGAACATTCACATATAAATATATTTTTTATTTGAACACACAAAACAGCATTTCTGCTCTCGTAAACCCCAACATGTTTTTTCTGAGCCTAAATTTCTTAGCTCCCGCACTCAAATGATACTAAGACAAAAATGAAAATGGCACTTTACATTATTTTTTATCAGTAATCGGTGCCGTTTATCTGTAAAAGAAGGATGACAACAGAAAAACTCTAGATACAGCAAAGAATAAAGCATAGATACCAATCCAAAAGCAAGAGTTTTACACACTAAACCACAACATTATTTGTCTATTTATTTCTTTATTTATTATATAATATGTTTAAAGTAAATCCCAGCTCAATTTATTATGTATTGTATTGTTGATGCTTGATGGTGGTGCCGACAAAGGTGTCGGCATCGAATCAAAAGTCTCCCATTGTGTAGTTACCACAACTTCACCTGATGTCGGGTTCCGCGGTGGTTGCTGCTGTTTAGCCGCCACCGGAACCGATGAAAAATGCCCAACTGACCGTCGGGAGTTAGGGAACGACGGTGGCTGGTTGTGGACATGTTGGTTCGGTGAGCCTGAACCAACATGTCCGTTTGAATATCTCTGTTCTTGAGCCCGTGTAGCTGGTGGCTCCTGGTCTGGTCTCTCATTATTACCATTCTCATTGGTCCCTGTGATTGAGTTTTTAATCTTTAACACATCAAGAGTCTCCACGTACTTCTGAACCCTTATCACCTACAATATCAATCAATAAACATTAACGTTATCAAACTTACAATGTTACTAGATAAGGTGTTTTGAAACATAACCTCAAAAAATAGTAACAAATATACCTGCATTTTCCTTTGCAATTTTACATCTCCTTCAGCCATAATTCCATCAAGTTTAAGTAGCTGGTTCATCAGCAACTCGATCAGATTCAACAATGTCTTCTCCGCGACCTTCCCGCCTTTCGAGATAACCGATTCAAGCGCAGACACCTTCAGCCGTAAATCCATCAAATCACAAAGATTAGAAATTTAAGAAAATAACAATTAATCAATTATGATTCTTGTAACTATGTTTGTAACAATAACAATTATTATTCCCAGACCGCGCTATTAAGTGAAATTTTACTGGATATGTTTAATACCTGGCCTGCGAGTCTATCGACTTCTAGGCTAATCTCAGATATCGATTTAGCGGCTTTCTCCATCTTCGCATTCTTTCTCATCTCGATATACCTCTTCTCTTGGCTAATCGGATCTTCCACCAACACCATTTTCGATCGATCTTTTACACCGACAACATCCAAAAACGTTTTCGAGCTCCTCTCTTTACCCTTGTACATCAGTTTTTGATCCTCATGGTGTAGTCCCGTTGGCCCTGATAACATCTTCTTCAATTCTCCTGCAACACATAACCGCATATAATAAACACAATCAATAATTCAACAAACACGCAGTTCAATTTTCAAATGCATACGTAAGTAAAGTAAATTGATTACCAAATGTAGCTTGAGAACTAATGCTGATTTCATGGTATATGGACCCGTATTTGACCCGAACTCTAACGGTTGGCGGAGGCACACGGTTTTGTTCTTCATCCGGATCTCGTTTCTGCACCAGCATTCCACCGGGTCGGACCTCCCACTCCTTATCACCGCCACCGGCGGCCGTTGACCGCCCGTTGACGGACGCCGGCTCCGTCGCCTTCGTCCTCATCTGCATCATCTTTGATAAAATTGGTTGAAAAAGATAGAATATTTAGACCAATTTTCACAACTTCACCAATTACAATAAAGTTGACACTCAGATCAAAGTTTTGATCTGACGACGGTCTCCGACGGTGATGACATCACAAATAAGCAGCAATAGGTGCCGGAATTTCGTTCCGGTGGCTGAAAAGAGAAATCAAGGGAGTAAAAGATTGGTGTTTTTTTTTTGTGAAATTGTGATGAGATCTGAAGTGAGAAAATGGCAGGAAAATCTAATTGAAGGAAGAGAAACCTGCCAAAAATATATTTAAGGCTGAAAATTTCAGCGTATTATTTGACCGACGGGAGGAATCATGAGTATAGAAAATTAGGAAAGTTGAGTAAATTAAATATTTAAATGGTGGAGAGAGAGAGAGAGAGAGAGAGAAGGGGGAAACTGAATTAAAAATGAATGGACGGCGAACAGAACATGAAAACAAGAGTTGGGAAGAGTATTTAAACCAATATCAATCATATACTTCAACATGAAAATCCCAAATTAAATAATAAAAATATATATATCGAGAGAGGAGTTTCCAATTTTTTTATCAGCTAATTGTATAATTGACAGGTTATCAGCTCATCAGATTATTTTCATTATTTAATTATAAAATCTGAATCCACCCTCAACCAATGATTTTTAACCCAATTGTTTTAATGAGTTATTCGTGACATGTAAATAAGTTCAGATCATTGATTCAAATCTTCCTCTTAGTAATAGGTTTCCTCTTAAGAGGGTTAATGGTACGTTCCCGGCTAGGAAACGGATGAGTGAGCTCGAAGATAACATATTTCCTCCGAATAAGCATCACACATTTACCGTTCAAAAAAAAGGTGAGAAAATCCTCTGACCGCCAAAAACACCCCTTTATTTTTGTTATAAATAGTACTTGAACCCAAAACCTGCAAGTAATTTTATAAAATTTTGGGTGTTTTTAATTACTATGTACCTATTCTTGTTTATCTATGTTTGACTATTATTTTCCTATCACATTTCAAATACTAAACCCTCATACAAAGTTACATTGAACTAGTAAATTTATACCCGCTTTTTGACGTAGGTTTGAAACGTAAATACGGTGGCGGAGTTAAAATTTGTGTTGTTTGATTTCGGCTTATTTACATTAGTATTCACTCTATATAAAAAAATAAGAAACAAAAGTGAAGATGTAATTGGAGGTAACCAGTTATGTTTACGACGAAACTTAGAAATCGATCACCGACCCAATTGGATACCTCTAAATCTTAGTTTAAGCCAAAATGTATATAAAAAGAGAACCGTGAAACTAAAAAAATATATATAATAAGAAAAGATAAAAATGTAAAAAATGGACCCGTCTTATTTACTACGAACAACTGTTCACGCCGTTCACATTTCGTTGTTGTTTTACTATATATAGAGTGCTATAAATAGAATAATAAATGATATCAGTGTTTTGAAATTGTAATATTGGTTTCACATGAAAGTCAGTTTTTAAATAGATCATTTTAGTTATTAAATGTGATAATGGTCTCGTGCGCCTGTGATCGTTGATTGTGTTTAAAAGCAACGATAAGTTTTATTGAAGAAAAACTAAGAAACAAAAAGAGGCCTCTAGCAAGAAGCTAGAAACCGAACTAACAATGTAGAATGAAATATAGACTTGAACTATAACATTTTTGTTAGCAGGAAAATTTTCATGTAAAACTAAAATTACATATATCTCTTCTTTAATGATAGTAGTCTGTTATTTATTATCTATAATAAAAAAATATTTTAAGATGTTACATATTAACATATTAGACTTTTTCGTTTTCATGTTTTCATTTCTCTTTCTCATTATAAATGATAATAGTACATATACCAATTATAATATTTTAAACATTTTCAAATTAAAAAAATAGATATTATAAAATTTAAAACTAGATTTTTATTATAAAAATCGCACACTTTAAATAACGTATAAGGATGATTCTTTTTTAATGAATTAAAAATAGACCAAAATGTTTTAAGAAACAACTAAAAACATAATCTTATAAAATGAAATTTTAATATGATATTACCGATGTTTTATTTGAAACACTTACTAATAAGTAATTCAATCATATCTTATTTAAATATTATTATATAAATTTTATTAATTATTTAACCCATATAACGCAAAAAATATCATACTAGTTGTAATTGTATGTAAACTCAAAACCAAATTCACATATTTCCCTTTTTTTTATCAAATATAAAATTTAGTCCTTTCAAATTAATTTATTAAAGTTTAATTGTATGTTGACTAGTTTACATGTTTAGAGCATTTACATCTCACTTTTCATCTTCATATCTATAATTACATTAAAATCGTTATTTTTTCTTTTTCAATTAAATAGTATTTTTATTACATTTGTCATTACTTTTTCTTTCTTTTTACTCACAACCACTTTCAAAAAGTATTAAAAACAATAATAAAGATTAACGGTGTTTAATCAAATATAGAAATAAACAGTAACATGTTATCTATCATTCACTCACATTGTAGGCGCTGAGAAGGGGCGGAATGGACCCCTGTCTAGGGCCCACTCGCTCAGGGGCACAAAATTTTTCAAATTTTATATATATATAATTATAAAAAAATAATTATAAGGTATAATACAACTAAAAACTTAACACATTTATGTTTAAACCAAATTTTTTGAGCCTATTTTGTTAACCCAATTACTCAACTAATAGCCCACTAAAATATTTAAATTTTGATTGTAATTAAAGTCAACAAACTAATTTATACCACAAATTTTGTTCTATTTAAACTTGAAATCTTACATGCGATCCACGGTATTTCAAGAAAGACTTAGCGGATTGGCGATAATAGCTATCGAAAGCAAAATATTAGAGATTATAAACTACGAATATGTTATAAACTAATTTGCTATCAAGAATGATAGGAGAGATTTACGAGTTATTGGTTAACTATTATGGTATGTCATTGTAATACTATGATATTGCTATGTTTTTTGCCAAAACATTTCTTTTCATTTAAAAAAAGTTAGTTTATATAATTTAAGTCGTTAGGGTCTATGAGACTTTTTTCCGGCTCGTCCAGTGCATTAAAATCCTTAGGACCGGCTCTGTTCACTCACAACAAATTAAAATCATTATTTATAATATAAAGAACACACTTACAAATATATAGAGGGTGGTATGTGAATGCTCTTAATACTTCTTTTACTTTGAGGTTTTTACTTTTTCCTGCTTTTACTATTTTTCCATTTTTAGTGAATTATCTTTTAAACTAATCTAAGTAAGTAAATCTAATTGTTTTTCTGTTTATACTTTATACATATTATAATTAAGTCATTTAACAATCTCATAACTCAACAACCAACCAAATTAAAGTTTGGTTTGTTAATCATTTCATAATATAAATTATGAGACAATTCGTTGGTTCAGTATTTTATATTATACGTCATAGAAATGTGGCACCGACAGTATTGTGAAATGGAATCTGTAAGGTAAAACTTGTTAACAAACCGACCGACTTTTTCATATTTTTGTGAAAAGGATGATGTACCGACACTTCAAACTTGAATGCCACAATTTTATAATTTTAATAACTTATTCCTCGGATTTCTACACACCCTTTGCTTGTAGTTCTTTTTTTATTAATTAGACATCTTCCACATACAAAATATATAAATAAATAAATAAATAAAACATAAAGCAAAGAAAAATAATATGCTTACGATCCTACTTGATATGCTATTTCGAGTTATCAGACATCCAATATATTATATGTTTTAAGATGGTTGGTGTTTGGACTTCCATAGTTCCATTGTATATGTTCTTGCTTTTGTCTTATTTTGGTTTATTTGAAACGTGAAAGAGGGTAAATAAGAAAGCCTTCAAGGCGACCTTGCAGAATCTTGAATCGGTGTTTTAAGAGATCATGGCGACATCATTTTTATGGGTGAAAAATAGGGGAAAATTAGTTATGTTAGATTGGGGAAATTGATGTAATTTTAATGTTTCCTATATTATTTGACACTTTCTTGTAAATTGCTCTAGCTACTTGCTTGAGCTTTATTCTAGTATATTTATTTGTTGGCAAACAAAAAAAGATAACAAATAATTTAATTTTATTTATAAACAAAAGTCTTAGACCAGAACCAGAATCAAATTACAAAATAAAGTTTTAATAATAAGGGTAAACCAATCATATGCACTGATTTGACCTCCAAACTATTTAATAGTTAGTTTAGGCATTGTTCCTTTCGTATTTCTATGATCATGACTACCTTTCTATCATATATGTCTTTTTATTGATATAGTTAAATACTAGTTTAGACATTCATGTATCACACACCTTTTATATAAAAATATTAAATTAAAAGCTACTAATCAATATTTATAAATTATAAAATTATTATTTGAGATAAGATGTTATTAAAATTATGTATTAACTACCTCAAGTAATAAAACAATAGCAACATTTTTAAACTTTCGTCTCTAAAATGATTTGTTCAAAAAAATGGTTATTTAAACATTTTATCTTTTAAAATTGATTTTTAAACACCATAATTTTATAAAAAAATATTTTTATTAAAAATTCATCATTCATAAAATATTGTTTCAAAAAAGTTACGTTTATTAGTAAAAAACATGTGTTTTTATTTATTAAATAATTTTTAACAATTTGAAAATGATACACAACATTATTAGCATTTAGTATTATCATTAAAGAGTTAATTTGTTATGGTAATGACATGTGGCCAAATATTTGTAAGAAAATGACATGTGACAAAATGATTATAAGAAAATAACATTGTGGTAATAATTATTTTACTTTATTAGTATAGCTAAAAATACAGTTACAAAAGCACCTTGTTTCACATGTTATAAACACATTACTCACATGTAGACATGAGCGGCCAACCCATTAAAAATAATACCATAAGTTCAAAAAAAAAAACAAAAGAATATCAAATAAGACGAAGGTTGCCTTTGAGTGACTCTTACACGATGAAACCAAGTTGAGTAACTATTAGTTTACGTTTGTTTATGTCGAGATATCACCTCTATACCAAACAACTTGAATTATATATTTATAATTAAATAAAATGAAAATAACTAATTATATAAGAAAAAAATATCATGCATACTTTAATTCAAACATTCATTTATGATCCCTTTTAAATAAAAATTATTCATTTTCACGTATATATGTTTATCTATTAAATTAAAGAACAAAGACAAACATACTTTATACGAATCCAATTAACCTAACTAAAGTTTAAGAATTGAACTGAAAAGTGATAATAAGATAAAAATGTGTTATCTTTGTTTAGGTGAGAGGTCGTGTGACTATGAAAAGGCAAGGGCAGCTACAACCAAAACAACCGCTGACCGACGGGTCGGATCCAAGTTCATGGAAGAAGTTGAACCAATTAGATGTCTCAATTTCACCTGCCCCTCTACTTTCCAACCCAACTACTAATTTAATATGCGACAAGAGCTGGTATTATGAATGAACCTACAACTATGAAATATCTACAACAAATATGGAATTAAAAAAAATGAATGATTAAAAGTACGAACTTCATGAAAGATATTAGAATATCCCCAACTTAATTTATATAACTTCAGAAACAAAGTCTGATGCATAGTAACTACGGTCATCACTACAAGTTACGTGAACCGTTCGTCGGGAAGTTCGTTTATGTTCGCTTGTTTCGTAAATGAACGAACACGAACAGAAAATTTCGTTCCTTTAGTTAAACCAACAGTCGCGTTCGTTCATTTATGTTCGTGAACGTTTGATAATGTGTTCGTTTATATTTTTAATTTTTGTGTCAGTTATTTTATGACTATGATATCAAATATTTTTTTATATTTATGTTAACTACTTATTAATTTTTTTTTGATTTTATATAATGTTTGTAATAAAAAATGTAAATTTAATTCTAAAATAAATCTATAATAATTTGTAGTCGTTTGTGTTCATGAGTTTATTTGTGTTTGTCATGTTAATAAACAGTTGTTTGTGTTCGTTTATTTTTGTTTGTGTTCATTTGTGTTCGGTAAGTGTTCGTGAACAGTTCATGAACATGTTCATTTTCTTAATGAACGAACACAAAAATAAATATCGTTCGGTAAGTGTTTTTGAACAGTTCATGAACAAGTTTATTTCTTAACGAACGAACACGAACAAGGCCTTGTTCGTGTTCACTCGGTTTGTTTGCAGCCCTACATTTTACTGTTATTTTAATATTATAGTTATATATGTTGTATTTTGTTAGAACTTCACAGTAGGTTTCTTAGAATTGTATAAGTGAGATCTTCAAATTATATGGAATAATTGTTAGTGGTTGTAAGTGGAGCGAATAGAAAATATTATTTTCATCTGTAAATTTATGAAATTATTGCAAGTAGAGGATAGATAAAAAGTAACGATAAATATATAAAAAGTATTATTTAATTAAAAAGTTTAGAGAAGATTTAGTATTTTTTATGTAATTATACATTTATATGAATAAATATAAAGAACCTGACGAGATTACTCTTATATGTTTTGCAATATGATATTTAATAAAATTTTAAATATATTATGGTATGGCGTGTTTATTTTTATAACAGATCAACATAAATTTCATTTGAAACAATTAAATATACTATATTTTTCTGAATGTTCGAATCACATGCATATATGAAATGCCCACTAGCCACTGTTGGAATCATGTTCCTATCCTAAACTACCCCCTGGCCACTGCCGGAAACAAAATCATTTAGTGACTATAAGATTGTACACAACGTTGAAGAACGCACTTTCCATAAACAGTCTCAGTTAACATGTTACATCACTTTTCCACTACTTGCATTTATTTTTCACACAAACAACCATTAGAAATCCATAAAAAACAAAGCAACACACATTTTTGTGACGCAGGCCCCACAAAATGCATCCATGGAGCGCCATTTGAAAAGGGCGGGTGAAGGAGGGATGGATCTGCACAACGCAGCCCTTCCGAAGACGGCACAGGCGGGGCTAAGGCGAGGCTTTATGGACATTCTAACTGCCATATTCAAAACCGTACCGCATCTACGAAAGTTGGGTAAAACTTGTAGTGATTTTTTTATTTTTGCAATTTGTTATATAGTACACTTGTATAACATTGATAAGTATAATAATGAGTTGGTCAGGATAACTTATTGAGAAAAATAACTTAACAGAATAATATTATTTAATTTAATTATATTTAGTGTCATAAGCTATAACAATCTAGTAATTCTACGGACGGTCCTTGGTTTATGCATCCGCAGTCAAACCAAACAATTAATGCAACTCTTAGTTTCAACCTTCCACACTATAAATCATCATTTATCGTTACACAAAAATGGAATTACAAAACACTGATAAAGAGAAATACAATTTCAATTATTATCCTCTAAAGTGAAAAAGTTTCTAAAAATGGCCGGTCGACATTTTTAGATACCACTTCTCTTGAGCAAGTACACCAGCATATGGTCAACTTCAAATACCGTTGCTGTCTTTTGTATTCTTTATCATTTACTGATTTATGTTGGATTATAAGCAAACAACACACTAGTACATAGATTGCAATGTTCTAAAATGATTCTAACAGGCTTTTCAACTTGCACTTAAGTAGCGAACTTGATCTCATCTTAACTCATTTCTCAAAGTGATCAACCTAAGGTGACAATCATGATAAGGTGTTTAATTAAGGAATTGGTTACATCTAGGTAAAAGGAATTACATATGGGTGCATTTGGGTCAAATCAAATCATACAAACGATCAATTTGGGTCGTCTCAAATGTACAGCAGGTCAAAATATATAATCTTAAAATTTGCTAACTTAAGATCGTCCAAATGGGTCAATACTGCCGGTCGTTGCCCGCATAACTATCTTCACTCTATAGAAACATTAGTGATTAGTGTAACTAGATTGACTTGTTAACCAATATAAATCATAATATTCATTAAACAAGCTCATAAGTTCAAAATGCACGCTTCATTTGAGTTTATTATGACTTTCAGTATTAGAATCTCATTGGTTATAAGAAGCAAACCCCTAAGCAATAGGGTTCCAAGGGGCAACACCCCCTAGTGGGTGTCCGGGAGTGGTGCCTCTAGGTGCAGTATCCAAGGGGCGGTAGCTTTTGGTGGAGTCTAAGGAGAGCCCCTAGATGGGGTCGAGGTGTTTCACAAATTTTCTTATTTTGATAAAGATTGCCATAAAAACAGAGGGTGAAGCCATTTTGATGCTTTTTCTCCTGAAACGGCTATTCTCAACCGAATCTCGCTTTGGTGACCTAAACCATATTTATACTCTTCTAAATTATATACATGTTGTAATATCTAAGCAATCAAAAACCATACAAATTAACGCCTTACGTTACGAACTGACCAATGAAGGGAAGCATTCCTGAGACTAGAAAGACCAAGAACAACCCATCATGAAATTTTACAAATGAACAAAATAATTTAATAGAGAACGTAATTGGTAATAAATCAAAGGGTTTCTTGCCTGTTGGTACCAAGGTGTTGGCGTTGTCATTCTCAAAGGGTGAGAGTTGAGGCCTGATCCTAGGCATATGATGCAAGTTGTTGAAAAACTAAAATTGATAATAAACTACTCACAAGCTAAGAGGGCTCACAGTGGTTGAGTTTGTTATTTCAAAGCAGAAGTGATCCAATAACATAGACCATCAAAAGAGCGTGTATAAGAGAAAGACCTACAAGGCTACTATCGGCTAGTATGGGCTAATCTTAATTTTCAGATTTTGGTGCTTGTTATGGGCCCATTTAAATCTTTGTACGGGCCCATTTAATCTAAAAAAAACCGCAAACACTAACTGTTTGGACTGGTCACACATGGGCCCAAGAAGCGTCCATGCCCGAAGCCCACACTACGGTTACTGGAAAAACTTCATCAACTGACAAAGTAGTCAAATCCTTTGCTATTTCAGTATTGGCAAGATTGATTGGTGTTCTTTGGAACCTCTTAATTGGATTAATGGCGATCTTTTGTATATATTCTAATTGTGGGATTGCCCTACGTTGTAGTTTGTGTGGTGATTGACTGTATCACATGCTAAACCGTAGCTTTGTTTGTTTTTTTGGTTGATTGCAGCTTGAGTTCAAAAATTTACACCACCGGACCAAAAATTAACACTACTGATGAAAAAAAGAGGGCGGACGGGGGCCCCTCCCGGCCCCTTTAATGCTTCACCCATCAAAAGGATTCAGGGGGTTTGGCGGTTTGGGTCGTTAAAGTTTCTGTTTTTTTATTCAAATTGTGGTTTTATTATGCTGTAATATAAAAGTATACATTTCATTATGTAAAAACAAAGTGTTACAAATCAGTTCAGGTAAAAACCAATAATATTTCATCTAATTTAGGAATTATTATGTTACATAATAAAACAATGCAGGTGAAAAGCAAAGTATTGAAAATTACAGTGCAGGTAAACAACTAAACCCCAAACTATATCAAAATCTCAGTCAATAAAAAACATTAACCATAAGGCAAAGATATACATGAAACAATAAAAAAGATGTTTAGATAGAATCAAACCTGTGACCATTAAAATGTGTAAAACTGTAAATTGCCAATCCATATATATAGGTATTATGGAACTTAAATATTTGAGTAAGTTCAAACAAAGTCATCTTAGGATTCCTTTGATAGGTTTTATCTTCATGGTTGAACCACCTCCTTTTGACAAACAGGGCAGTTCTGGAAAACATTTATAACCTTTGATTACGACCAAAAAATGAAACAACAGTCATGTCAAATGTTAAAGAAGATATACAACATGCTACCTTTTTAAGCTTCAACCATTCGACGATGCATTTCCTATGATACAGATGACTACATTGCAACACGAGCACGCGTTTCCCAAATTTGATATTCTCTTGACATATCACGCACCTAAATCCACACATCCACATAATTATGATAAGAGGTCAAAAGATTGCAGATCTGGTCTGTGGAGAATAATCTTAGTTATCTTACTTGTTATTTGAAGACATTCCTGATGTGTAGATGGAGATTGGTAACTGCGAAATTTGCACTGCTGATAATCCTACGTTTTCCACACCAACCGCTTCAGTCAGGTTTAGTAATTCCTGCACACCAAAACAAACAAAAAAATTTATAACAAAAGATGAAACTTTCAAGTTGCTTAATAAGATTCATTTGTAATTGAACCTCATATCGCATGTTAGCAGGATCAACGTCCTCCTGGTTCAAATCTTGACCCGAATTGAATTCTGTTATGAAGAACTCATCAAACTCCTCACCCAACTCTTGCAAGGATCTAGCATAAGCTTCATCCATGGCTTCTTGTGAAACTACACTTGAGGATTCACCCTCATCCTCTGAAGAACTTGAGTCACTACTGTAATCATCATCAGTACCAGCAACATTGTTTGTTCCACTTTCTTGATATGATCGATAGACGCACGCCTGTTGCATTTGGTTTCCAAGAATGTAAATCTAACTGTATTTGCTTAAAGTTGAAAAAAGAAGTTATTTAGAACTACCTGTTGCAAGATAACTTCTTCATAACTTAGACCTTCATCTTCAAGCAAAAATTCTTGCAAATTCTCCGGAATATCATCAGGCAAACTACCGTTTAGATGATAATGATCATGGGTATCTGTGTCTCTACTCATGGATGTGATGGTCGGTATTGACAGAACAAAATTCTGTCGAACAAACAAATAAATTATCAAGAAGCAAAAAGTTGTAACATAATTTAGGGTTTTTCCTCAATTGAATAACAAATCAGAAAGATAAACAAATCAGACCCTAATGTCATCAATTCCTCTGATGACAAGCTACTTATGATCTGATTATGTTCGGATTAGTACATAAATGTTTCACAGGGTCAAAATAGGTGGAACAAGAGTCAACTTGTCAACGAAAACAGTGAACAACAAGTGAAATTGAAAAGGATGTATCTTCAAGTTACTTATTATTGATAAACAATATAATAATGGTCCCTAAACAATTTGCAGAAAGAATTAGCAGCCCAGATTTCAGATAATTTATAAGAAACTGACAAATTCATGTTATGGGTTTGTTGATTTGAGGGTTTAATTACATACTGCTACAGAAATGAAAGATAAAAAGAAACAGTTAATTAAACATATCAAGTAGAAGAGTTACCGTCGAAGGTGTTGATCTGAGAAGATGAAGAAAACCCAAGAACTTCGAATTATGTGAGAGGAAAGTGTTATTTGGAAAGGAGAAGCCATAACAAAAGCCACTGTTGACTATTGTGAACCTATGGGTCCACTTTTAAATATTTAAGCCTGAATTTTTTTTTATTTATGACATAATCATCACTGATATCTTATAAAATAAACAATAAAAAGATCTTTTCCCAAATAAATATGATCTTCATGATTAATCAAAATCGTAATTGGGCCTGCTTAAACTTCTCCAAATCTGCAACGAGCCCGATCGGTTTTCATTTAAAATCAAAAGATAAGTCACATTGACTTCTAAACTAATGGGCTGGACAAATGACCGAGAGATCCATATCCTTTTGGCCCATTATGTGCCATATATAATTACAAAATTAATAGTCATAACTCATATTAATCATAAATTATTATTGAACTAGTATGTGAACCCGTCCATTGCGGCGAGTGTGTTGAAATTTGTTGGGTTTGGTTTCGATGACTTTTACATTAATACTCATCTCATAATTTTTTAAAAAGTTGATATACATGATTTTTAATTTTTCTAAATTTTACCGTATTATCTTGTATACCCTTGTTTGTATGATAACTATACTAATAAATTATACAACTTGACATATTATTCAACTTTCTTTCTTGATAATAATCTTTAGTTTAAAATCCTTTTTTTTCCTTTTATAGTATTTAAACTTGAAGTTGAGAGTGATTTGCATTTATTTTGTAGTGTGTTTGAATTTGCATGCGAGACTCAATACGCATTGATCATCAAATCTACAACCATCCATAGTAAAGGGTAATTATTTGTGTCAAGGGTGGTGTCCAATATATTGGGCTTTGTAATTTTTGTAATGTGTAACAAGTGTAAAAAGTTTAATATTACAATGGTCAGAAGAATTTAACACTTCAAATGTTACAAAACTAATTTTGTGTGTTACTTGTAGGTGGTGATTGTTTTAGGAATCAAATTGGTTTACCATGTCAAATTTTGAATACGATATTTAGCACCTTATCACTATAAAATTTGTAATATTTGTCACCATATCACTATATTTTTATTACTATATATTTTATTCTTTAAGAGAAAACCTGGACGACAAGTATATAAATAGCCTTGCTTCTAAAATGAATAGATATTTGTTTAAATTCATTGGTCTAACCTTTGTTGGTTGGTTAATTAAAAACCAAATAAAAATATTAAAAATTATTTGTTGTTTATTTGGGCCATGCTAGTGTTCTTTCATGCACCACGTTATCCTCACAATGTTATAATAAAAGTACTAATATATTAATTCCATGATATAGCATGTTTAGACCCATTCTTAAAATCACACTCAAATTTCTTCTCTCTTTTTTCCAACAATGTGCATAGATATTCATATTTAATAGTTTCATGCAATTTGGAGAATTATATACACCATTTCTCAATAGTTTAAAATGCGCCGGTCAAAAATAAAATAATAGTTTAAAATGCCTTAAACGCGTTCGCTTTTTTATTTATTTATTGTGTTATTAGATATTGGACTGATTATATTTAAATCCACCCATACGTGTTATTTTCCAAAACAATATTATGTTTGCAATACAACTCTTTTGTCTTTTGTTCAGCAAAGATAATTAAGGAGAGCGCTTATGTTTGCAATACAACTCTTATGTTAATATTTTATTAGAACATAACTAAGGAGAGCTATTAGGTTTTAAATCTGGATTATAATAAATATAAAAGTTACCTAACAAATAAAAAACTATTATATTAATAATTTATTAAATTAGTACACAGTTAATCGGGAACACTCCTCATCAGGTTGCGACCCAACCTGGTCTTCCTCCCTCCACTCTCTAAAAAATCATGTTCAAATGTTAACTAATAAACGTTCGCGAACTACTAGTATCTAGATGTGTAAAATAGTGTTTTCTTGTAAAATTGAGAGCAGGCTGTAAACGAATCGAATGTTCGGCGAACAGTTTGTTAACTAGTCGGCGGGAATTTGGTTTATGTTCGTTTATTTAATAAACGAACGAACACAAACAAAAAATTCGTGTAGTTAAACTAATGAACATAAAGAGAGGTTTTGTTAGTTCATTTATGTTCGTCAACGTTCGATAATGTTTGTTCGTTTAAAAATAATGTTTGAGAAATATTCTAGTTAAACGAATGAACATAATATTTGTGATTTTAATTATAAAATCAATATATGATAGTTTGTATTTGCTAGGTTCATTATATTTTTGTGGATTTGTTTGCCTTCTTTTGCGTTTGTTTATGTTTATGAACAGTTCATGAACAGATTCATTTTCATAATGAATATACACGAACAAGAAATCTCGTTCGATAAACGTTCGTGAACAGTTAATGAACAAGTTTTTTTTTGTGAAAAAACACGAACAAAACCCAGTTCTTGTTCGTTCAATTTGTTTACAGCCTTAATCGAGAGTTCAAGTGTCAGACTAAATGATGATATCTATTAAAAGTAGACTAGTTTGTTTTTAAAAAAATTAGTTTCCCTTTTAACTAAAAAGAGTAAAACAATAAAATATTAGAAACCAAGTTTAGAAAAATCCACGTTCTGAGAACAAAAACACTTCTGTTTAAAGTCTCAACTTTCAACTCACCATTCACGAGTTAACTCAGTTCCTCTACATATAAATTCAAACAACATCTCAACCTTATTGAACACTTCATCAATGGCGGGACAACGCACGACGTACTACACCCCCACCGCTAAACCCAACGCCACCACCACCACCACCCACCTCCTCCGTAAAAACAACCTCTTACGAACCTGTATCATCTTCTTCCTCTGTTCATTCTTCTACCTATTCGGCTCATGGCAACCACGCGCCACCACCTCTCCCACCACCACCACCACCACCTGCGCCACCACAACCATCAACTCCACCGTCAAAGACCTAGACTTCACCAGCCACCACTCCGCCACCACCGACGACGGCGTCACCGTCGCAACCTACCCACCGTGCTCCCTCAAGTACTCCGAATACACACCATGTCAAGACCAAAAAAGATCCTTAAAGTTCCCACGTGACCGACTTATATACCGTGAAAGACATTGCCCTCAGAAACACGAGCTTCTTAAATGCCGCATTCCGCCGCCGTACGGCTACAAGAATCCCTTCAAGTGGCCGGCGAGCAGGGATCTGGTGTGGTACGCCAATGTGCCCCACAAGGATCTAACGGTCGAGAAAGCGGTTCAGAATTGGATCAGATTCGAGGGTGATCGGTTTAGATTCCCCGGCGGTGGTACGATGTTTCCCAACGGCGCCGATGCTTATATCGATGATATCGGAAAATTAATCAACCTTAATGACGGGTCGATCCGAACCGCCATTGATACGGGTTGTGGGGTAAGAGTATTTCTTTATTTTATTATTTTATCAACCTATCCGACCGTCTTATTATTATTTTATAAAATTTAGTAATTGAAACAGAGAATATTTTGGTGTTATTTAGGTAAACTGTCATTGTCATTGTCCTTTTTTATTTTTTTAAAGTTGTACAAATGGTATTAGATTATATGTATTCCTGAGTCCTGAATTACCCCAAATGAAATTTGCCATTTTAAAGTATATTGTGTTTGAAGCTGCATCAATTTTGGAATCAAATTCAATTGAGTACTTAATTATGGAAAGTAGATGGGACAGATAAGTTAATGATGTGCGTCTATTTAAGAATTAAGAAATACAATAATCTTTGACTGTTGATTTCTTTAGATTTATAAGATTACCTTAATATAATGTAGAGATTTATAAGATTACGTAATATAATGTAGAGATTTAAACTTTGACATTTTGCTAGTAGGATCATGTTAGGTACATTATTTGTTGTCATTTTGATTCAAAGCAGTTGCATCACAAGGTTCTTATTATGGGTCTTGTTATCTTTGTAGACACATTTGACCCACAGTTTTATTAATTATTTAAAAGTTTGTTTATTTGATCAATACAATGCCTTTTTTTAATTAGCCGACTTGCAAGCATAAAATGTAAACAATTATATCCAACATATAAGTAACGATGACTAAATTGATATGTAGTGAAAGTATCTAATTAGTTTTATCGAGCATTATATTTAAATACTTATTTGATTACAATAATGGCATTTTAATTATCTAGTCGATTTCTATAATATATGTAAAACAAGATTAAATTGAGTAATGGGCAAATCTTCATCATTGATGTACAAAATTTAGCTTCAGAGTCTTGTAGTCTTGTTTGTTAATAATAATTTGAATAAATTGGTTCTTAATTAGACTTCAATGTCTTTGTAGAGACTTGTTTGTATATATCAATACTGAAGAAACTGGTGCTTAACACGATGGGTTGTTATGTTATGTTAGGTAGCTAGTTGGGGAGCTTATCTTATGTCAAGAAACATCATAGCAATGTCATTTGCTCCGAGGGATACACACGAAGCTCAAGTACAGTTCGCTTTAGAGCGCGGTGTTCCAGCTTTAATCGGGGTCATTGCCTCCAAGAGGCTTCCCTACCCATCTAGGGCTTTCGACATGGCCCATTGCTCTCGTTGTCTCATTCCATGGGGTCAATATGGTCTTTACTCATAACGACTTTTTTATTTTTTTATAATTTGTTAATTAATTAAGTTTATTCGTATTTTAACGTGAGATGATCCACTAAACTATAGATGGAGTATACTTGATTGAAGTGGATCGAATTCTTCGGCCCGGTGGATACTGGATCCTTTCCGGGCCTCCAATTAACTGGGAAAAACACTGGAAAGGATGGGAGAGAACAAAGAAGGATCTGAAACAGGAACAAACCCAAATCGAGAAAGTTGCCAAGAGTTTGTGTTGGAAAAAACTAGTTCAAAAGGGTGATCTCGCGATATGGCAAAAACCAATTAACCATCTCAATTGTAAAACCAATCCCAAATTCACCCAAACTCCACCCTTTTGCCCCGAACAAAATCCTGATGTGGCTTGGTTAGTTGATCACCAATTCTCATGTTAATCTTTTTTCAATTGATTGTTACAATCTATAACAATCAACTGAAAAATAACATTGATTTATAATTACCATTGACCGATAACAACTGACATGATCAAGTTATACTTATAGGTATACGGACATTGAGACATGTTTAACTCGAATGCCAGAAGTATCAAGTGGTGAACAAGTTGCGGGTGGTGTGATAGCAAAATGGCCAAAGAGATTAGACATGGTACCTCCTAGGGTTAATAGTGGAAGCATTAAAGGTGTAACGCCAGATACTTTTCAGGACGACGTTATATTATGGAAAAACAGAATTTCATACTATAAAAAGATAAATAATCAACTAGGACAACCTGGGAGATACCGTAACCTTCTTGACATGAACGCTTTTTTGGGTGGCTTCGCGGCCTCACTAGTCAAAGATCCTTTATGGGTTATGAACATAGTCCCGGTTGAAGCCAAGGTTGATACACTAGGTGCCATTTATGAGCGTGGACTCATCGGAACTTATCAAAGCTGGTGTGAGGCAATGTCGACTTACCCTCGGACGTACGATCTCATCCATGCTGATTCGGTTTTTACGTTATATAAAGAGAGGTATATTAAGTTTTCTATTGTTGTTTGTTACTAGGAATATAAGTTGCTATATATATGCTTAGTAAAATTTTGTTTATACTTAATGTGTGTGACAGATGTGAAATGGAAGATATAATGTTGGAAATGGACAGACTATTAAGACCTGAAGGAAGTGTGATCATAAGAGATGATGTGGATTTATTGGTGAAAGTAAAGAGAATTGCAGATGGGTTAAATTGGGAAAGTCAAATAGTTGACCATGAAGATGGGCCTTTGGTGAGAGAGAAGCTTCTTTTTGCTGTAAAATTGTATTGGACTGCTCCTGCTGTTTCTGACCAAGGCTCCTAAAAGTCAAAAGATAACCCCTCTCTGTTTTATTATTATTATTTTTTTTAACTTTTTAGAGCTAAATTTGTAATTTAATTTTAAATAATTCGACCCCATGAGATATTTAAATTATTATTAATACACGGTAACGTCAACGTGCCGTTTAGTTTTTTAGCATCTGAATATCATGAAGCACTGAAAATGATTTCGTATAAATATTATTCTAGTAGCATGTTTAAGAATATTTAAAGTCAATTTTTGAGTTTTCGACTTTAATGCTTTATAGTTCGGCCCAATACTCTACGAATAGAAATCTTAGTATTTTATTTTCTATTATAACTAGTTTTTTTACCCTTCGCGCGTTGCGGCGAAGTTGTACGTGTCGTCATATAGTATAGACTAAAATCGACCCCAACTAATTGTATATTGAAACGTATAGTAATTCGAATTTATATCGTCAAATGATAACGTAGTAAACATAAATAAAAATTAGCATGTGTGTCGACGCCGTATGTGGCGGGATAAATTATAGACCGCAATCGTCCTTCCTCGTTTTCAAACTAAATTTGTGTCGGAACGTACAATATTCATATTTATGCTAACATATCATATTTGACCTGATTTGTTTTCAGACAAAACTTACATCAAAACTTCACTTGTTTTTCAAATTTTTTTTTACATAAAAACGTAGACAATATACGACACGTACATAAAAATAAGAACGTGGTAATTTTTTTCTATGTAAAAATATACAGAAGGTAATCCCGAAGCTTTTTAACGTCAATTAAACATTTTATAAACTCATAAAAGTTGAATAGTTAAAAATGTAAAATTCAAAAGTTAAGAGGTGAAAGTTAAACCTTTCTTTTTATGTTAAAAAAATTGTAAGTGAAATTACCTTTTGAATTAATTAAATGTTTTTGGGAGTTGGCATGATAGAAATTAATTAATTGTTTTAAAGCTGGGAGGAAGAAATTAAAAAGAAGAATTAAAAATGAGACTGCAAAGATTCGAACCATGCATCTCACATTTTAAAACCCATGACCCTAACCAACTATGCTAGCCAAACAATTGATATATAAATGAAAACGGATCTATATATGTTAAAAGCAAAGTCGGGTGGCCCACTCCAATTGGCCACCGACCTTTGCTTTTAAGTATTAGTAGAATATGCTGCCGTATTGCAGTAATGTCCTGTTTTAGTGGTTGATAAACTTGAATGGGTCTGGTTACCCTATTTGATAGAGATTTTTCTTTTTAGATGAAAGTCTTGAGTTTCATCTCAATATGATGTAGTTTAGTTTGATTAATTTATAAGTAAAGTAGTTTGTTGTTAAAAAAAAAAGTAAGCTTGAATAAATTGGTTAAAATGAAGAATAAAATTCAAGATGTCAAATATTTAAATTCAGCAAGATACATGTAAAATAATTAAATAAAATATAATAAAAGTATATTAGTAGGTGTTATCAAAAAAATTTATTGGAATTAATAATCTAAACTTTTATTTATTGGTTGGGATTAATCCTAACTCAATAAATATTTATAAACACTCTCAATTTTAATCTTATTTTTCTCTGATTATCTCTTATTAACTGAGAGTTAAAACCTTAGTTTTTTTTATAACCTAGACTAATTAAATGACTAAAACACTAAGTAGAAAGTTGAAATCAATCATCGGGTTCGTCAATCTAAAACTTCTTCACTCTAAAACCCATCAATTTCCACCGCCTGTCTGAACCACTTAACTTGTTGGAGGTGGATTTCAGATAACAATGAATGCTAGACATCGAAAAATAAACCTGATGGAGATTGGGCGATGAAGGAGTTGAAAAATCACTAAAAGTTGGCCCATTTTATCCGGGTTAACTCTCAGTTCGTAAATAATCATTGGAAAAAAGATAAGCTAAAAGTTGGTAGTGCTTGTAAACATTTTTGAGTTATGATTAATTCCGACCAATAAATAAAAGTTTATATTATTAAAATCTAACAAAAAAAACAAATGAGTATATGATATATTATTTTTAAACATTTAAAGTTATATTTTATGGTATAAATGTTTTAGATGTAAACAATAGGTAATCAAACCTTAAATCTCTCAAACCAAACCGATTCACTAGTGTGATGAAGCACAAAAATTCATAAAGTTTCTTGTTCTGACTTTAGCTACCGTAATAATCAAAGAAAAACAACCAACTTTTCCCATGGTTAAATTCGATTAGACCTTTTGTGCTCAATCGACAAGACCATAATGAATTAATGATTAATGACCCACACGTAACTAAGTTGTAAGCTAGGCATGCCATGAGGGCCCAAACCCAGCCCATACGTATTACATTTCATCTTATGGGTCCACCCAATAAGGTATAGTAAAATCGTCATTCGGAAATGCTTATTTTCCATCAAAATATTGTTTTAAACAAAGACAGTACATAAACAAAATCTAACTAACTACGACACAAAAATAAACATCTAGTTACAACTGATGATTAAAAATCAACTAGCTAGGGACTCCTCTTCTGACAAATCAACTACCCACCTATTCCTTCGCAATTTACAAACATTAAGGGTCGGTTTGGGTTGTTTAACTGAAACCAAAACCGAAATTCAGTTTTAAAACCGATTGGTCTGTTGGAGTAAGATGTTGGCCCAAATAATGAATTTAAGTCCAAAACTTTTGATGTAAGTTTTTATTAACTAATGAATTCAAGCTTGAAACTTTAATTTGACACTTGATATCAAAAACTTGATATCGTCAATTATCATTCTTTTCTCAAAATGTGTAGAATGGCTTGTGTGGTAGAATTAACTTGATACGGTCAATTACCTTTCTTTTCAAAAAATGCGTAGAATAGCTTGATTCGTAGAATTGTAGGTGCACATTTTATGTTTATTTAAAAAATAGGATATTTAATAGTAATTTTTAACTCTGAGAAACCATCTTATGTGTGTGTAGAAAAACTTGGATCAAGAGTACGGATTAAATGACCTCCAAAATGGATTAGGTTATTCATGCAATAAAGTACTAGAATTTGGCCTATTTTCTAGTATAAATTACCCGAGATAAAGCCTTCCAGAAAAGAAGATAAAAAAAAGAGAGAGAATATCTATTAAATATAAATGCTATTAAATAATTAAGGGTTATATCAAGAGAGCAAGATACATATTCACTATAGACATGGCTGTATCTCAAATGAGTCAAGTGACAATGGTTTTGTTGGTAGTAGCTCTTGTGGCTCAAACCCATGGCCAAACATGTCCCAATGAACTTGGTAATCTGAGCGTGTGTGCACCCTTTGTGGTGCCTGGCACCACAGATGTTTTACCAAGCTCAGACTGTTGTTTGGCTCTTCAAGCAGTTGATCATGATTGCTTTTGTAGCACCGTTCGTATGGCATCACGTCTCCCTGCGCAATGCAACTTCCCCGTTTCTTGTGGTAATAACATCTTGCCTTTTACATTATAACATAGATTGAGTGATCACATCAACGAGTATAACATATATATGTTGAATTGCAGGAAACTGAAGTGGACATGAATGGAAGAAAGAGTTAGTTGTTTATTAAAGTGTTTTTTATTTATTTTTGCTTTTTACCAAATTCGTACAATTAGGACCTCGATAAGGGTTTATTCTGTTTACCGTTTCGGAGGTAATGTTCTAAGTTTAAGTCCACACTGGAAGAATTAAGTAGGTTGGTGATGCCCGAAAACAACTATGAATAAAAATATGTTATGGTTTAGTTAACAAAGGCTAAAAGAGTATTTACTCTTAGTTTTGTTAATTGTTTGGTTGAGTTCGTATTTGCGTATGATTAAGTTTGATTATATATGTATTTCATTAGTAGGTTTTAAACATGCATTACATGGGTTATAGTTTTTTCTATTGATGTAAAAATTTTAGTTTATTAATTTGACAACTTAAGAAAACACTTGAGGAAGTAAAACCAATGGGTGGGTGTTGGACTAATTTTATAATACATCATAGTCAAATGGGTAGGATATAATTATGAATATTAATTTATCATTTATTTATTGAGTTCGTATTAGATTAGGAGTTAAATTGATTATTCTTATAATGTTCGAGTATGGCTAGAATTTATATTGGTTTAGTATAAATAAGGATCAATGGGTATTTGTAAATTGTCCCAAATACAGGAGTCTATCTTAGGTTGAGATTTAAATTTTCGTGCTATTTTTTTCTTTCTTATTGATCGATAACCATCATGGGGTAAGTTTAACACTAACCTGTTCGGGGTTAATGACCGATATGAGTTTGGAACTGACATATCCTGCCATCTTGGGTTCGTGAAGATAAACAATTTGAAAGAGAAAATATTTCATCTAATCGCCGGAAAAATTGTAATGTTTTAGGGTTTTTAGTCGAACACCACACAACGTGAACTTTTCGTTGGATAGTGGAGTAAAGTTGAAATGTAACGAGTGAGTCAATTGATTTCAATTTCAACCTCTTGATTGACTAAATAAACATCTTTTTTATTATAATTATTTTAATATTGTTATTGTAAACTTAGTTCACTTGATAGATGCTTATGTCTTTTAGAGTAAAGGATGATGTAATTAAATGAAGCAGGTAGTAGAAGAAGTTCACGACGTTAAAAAATAAGAGTTATTTGAATATTCATTTATATTTATATTGTAATCACCACATGGGATATATATTATTGTTATTGTTCTTTATTTGTAGTTTAATAGTCTTTAACTTTTTCAAACGTTCACACCCAACACCATATCAGATGACAATAACTCCAAGGTCAGTGTGAAACATTGGACGATGAATACAAACATACAAGTATATAACCGTAACTAAATTCATGTGTTTTGTTGCGGATGAATATCGTGGACATATTGTTGGACAAGCAAACCCATAGTTGGGACCTTAATTACCAAAAAAGCTCTGAGTTACGGAGAATTGGAGACGGTATAATTTTGGAGGATGTCGGCACACAAAAAAGCCATACATGTGTTTATGCCTAAAACATTGTTCTTGTAAATCAATGCAAATGCAAACTTACAGTATTATTATATAAAGAGTTAATTATTATTTTCATCCTCAAGTTTATGATCTGTTTTGTTATTTACATACAAAAAAAAAATTTATGCGTCTCTAACCTTTTAAAAAGTTGTTATTTTTATTCAATTTTCGTTAACTTAATTAATTGTGTTTGTTAAGGTAGAAGCAACTAAATCATTATATAAATTTAACTTTAATAAAATGTATAATGACTTAAATGCTCTAACTTAATAAACATAATTAATAAAGTTAACGAAAATTAACAAAATAAAGAATAACAACTTTTTTAATTAATAAAATTAATGAAAATTACAGCTTTTTAAAAAGCCAATTAGAGACGAAAACAACAATTAACTATTATGTAAACATACCAAAATTAGAAACGAAAACAACAATTAACTATTATATAAATATACTATATGGTGAATTTATTATGATATCATAGTGAATCTTTTTACCATATAGTCTCTCACTTTTTTCCATATGTGTTTTGGACCAACAAAGTTATTACAAGTCACTAACAACATTTTGTTTATTAGTTTTTTTTATAACTTTTAAATATAGTTTTTGTTAGATTTTAAACGTGTCGTTATAATATGGTTGGATACACATAAAATAACAATGAATAGTTTTGTGACATAAAATAACAATGAATAGTCTTGTTACATGGAATAACAATAATTGTATACACATCTATCTTCTCAAATCCTAATCACTACTTATTATTATTCTTTGGGTTGTGTTATACAAACATATTTTTTTGTTATTTAGACATCATATTATCTATATCTCTCTCCATGTATCTATATGTATGTATAGAGAGAGTTAGAGAAGAAGAATAAATAGGGTGTATCTATAACATACCTCTTATTCTTCATGAACAAGAGGTTATACTAACACCTAGTTGAATTTACCCTAGACCTTCTAGTCACCTCCCACTTAAAGCATTGAGATTATCTTTCACAATCTTATTTTTAAAATTACATTTAAAGCATTGCTTTTTTTTCTTCTTATTTTTAATTAAATCTTTTTAATAATTTATCATTATATTTTTTCTCTTATTTACTCTCAACCACTTCAAAAAATATATAAAAAGTTATAAAAGTTGAATAGTGTTTCCCTAAATATAAGGATGGACATTAACATTTTCTCACTAATCCATTCACAACCACTAACGTAAAACCATCACACACATAGGTGAAGCTTCTATGAATGCTCTTATAATATATGACACACACTCACATAAAAATTAAAAATTTTATGTGAATGCTCTTATTTCTTTCTTTCATTAAAATTCCATTATCACACACATAGGGGAAGCTTCTATGGGGCCAGAGTGACCTCTACCCCCATCTTTTTTTCCGTTAATAGTGTTAATTGTCGGCTTGATAGCGTAAATTTTCGATCCGATATTGAATTTTTTTAATTATAAATATAGAGTTCACCCTTTTAAAAATAGTTACTCTTGCCCCAATGTAATTCAAGCTTCTCCACTTATCACACATCTAATCTTTAATATTGTTTTGAGATGGACATATAGTGATCATGACCACAATTCTACCGTCTTCGTAATATTTCAATTTCGTTGACACATTCCAGAATATCAAACAGTCCATACTGTTTCATACAAGTGTTTTGAGTCGGTGACAATGAAACGAATAAGAAAATGTTTTCACTTTAAGACTTTTGTTAGGTTTTAGGCCGTGTGGACCGACATCTTATCTGTCAAAAGTCATCCTTTTTTAAAACCTCCGGGCCCCAAAATTTGAACTACCGCCCAAAAACTTCATTGTACGAGTGCGCGTTTAAAAGCCGCCACAAGCCTACCCTTATTATTGATTCACAACACTCTCCCTCACTTCTAAACAAATTCTGCAACTTTTTTTTTTATAAATTAGTTATTGAAAACGCCGGTGATGGTAAATGGGTAAGACGACGAGGTGGCTCCGGTCTCTTTTCGGCGGAAAAAAGTCCTCCGGCAAGTCGGTTTCTAGAAGTCAGCCGCCGGAAAACAACGGTTCATCTAAGGGTGTGGTTTCGTACGCAAAATCCGGCGATGACAACAAGCACGCGATAGCGGTGGCTGCAGCCACGGCTGCGGTGGCGGAGGCAGCCCTCGCGGCGGCACATGCGGCGGCGGAGGTTGTGAGGTTGACAAGTGGCGGTGGTGGCAGGGCGTTTTACGATGGTGAGCGACTACGGGCAGCGGCGGCTGTGAAGATACAATCGGCGTTTCGCGGTTATCTGGTAAGCGTCTTAGACCATGTTAGTCACTGAGTATTTAGAATGATTGCGAGTAAAAAAAAGAAAATATTACTGTTTATTCTTATATTTAACAAAATACCATTTGAGTTTTATAAATTTTTTATCGTGATTTGAAAATGATAAAAAATATAATCATAAAATATACAAAAATATTATTTACTTTAAATAATGGTGTTTTTAGAGTATTTACTGTGGATTTTTTATTTTTATCCATATAATTATACTAAAATCATTATATTTTCTCTCTTATTTTCAATTAAATAATATACTTTTTATACGCTCATTATTATTATTATTATTATTTTATCCTTTACTCACAACCACTTTAAAAATATTAAAAAATTTATAAAAATTGAACATAAATTTTTAAATGTACCAATCAACAATAACATTTTTTACTCTCTTTCACTCACAACCACTCAAAATTATTTTATATAATATACAAATACACTTATATATTTTTAGAGATTCCATTGTAAACGCTTTTGGTGTAGTTTTAATAATGTGAAAAAAAAGATATGAATTTCTTTAAATTACTTTACTTAATTGCCCTTGTAAAGTTGAATTTTTCAAATAACAAAATGGTGGTAGAAAATGAAAGGAGGGGGTCCAGTTTAACTTTATTAAATTTTTAATTAATATAAAGAATCTTCATTGATTTTACACACTTGGTCCCGCCACTTCATTCATTGGTGGTAGAGCCCCTTTGACCTTTTCTAATTTCTGTTTTGGACCCATTATAAGCATCAGTTGTACCTAATATACATGTTAAACTGACTCTCACTAAAGTATTTCAATAATCAATAATTTATCTACAGGACAATGCATAGAAATTCAATTGAAAAAATAGAAAGAAAAAGAAATCCGTGACTCATCACCTTTTTTAATAAAAAACATACTCCAATTACTTAAATGAAACATTTTATTATTATTACAAATTATAGATGTGTCTCCTTTTAAACTAATTATAACATAGTCATTTAAAGTTCATTTCAACTCCGGTAAAAAAAGAGATATGTACTTCTATTCCGGTGGTAACTTCTTCAGCAAGTCATAGTTCTCCAACATCTTGGATTGAAATCGGTTAATCTGATGTGGAATCCATGTACAAGTTCATTAAGGATCATATGTTTAAACAATTATAATCAGATTCGCAATTTATTACATTGACAATCAGTAGGTGTGAACTCTTTTATATTATGAGATTCACAAAGAACACATACCTGTACATATAAGTGTGTACATGTTTTGTTTTTTTCAAATTGGAATCTTTTTCTTTTGCAACGTGAGTAGTTTAACGCTTTGACCAAGAAAGTAGATTAGTGTAACGCTTTGACCAAGAAAGTAGATTACCTTATACATAAGGTAAAATGTTTTACTTCACCTTTTTGTATTCTTTAAAGATTTTTTTTATTTCAAAATATTCTGAGTATCTATTTTCTTAAAAACATTCTTTTTCATGTATCTAAACTTTTTTAAAAAAACATATAGTTTTATCTATTGTTTTCATGTTTTATCGTTCATGTTTGTTGTATGTGTTTATATTCACGTATAATTTATAGGCTAGAAAAGCATTGAGAGCACTTAAAGGATTGGTGAAGCTTCAAGCACTTGTACGAGGCCACATTGTGCGTAAACAGAGTGCAGACATGCTTCGCCGAATGCAAGCCATGGCTCGTCTCCAGGCTCGAGCACTTGCTAATCGGGCTTACTTGTCGTCATCTCCACATTCAAGCATCAAATCCTCCAAATCCCACCACCATCCTGTGAGTAAAATGTTAATTCACTAGCTAGATTTTGTTAAACACATTTGATTTTTTTGTATTTGAGTAAATTGTGAACTTGTGATTTTGTGACTACACAGCGATCTATCTCGATGTCAAACTTTAAAGGTTCTTTTGGCCAAGAACGCCAACGTCGTAACGAGCCAGATTGGTTGGATAGCTGGATGGAAGATACCTCATGGACAAGTAAACATGACGATAAAAGTGATAAGATTCTTGAAGTGGATACTTGGAAGCCAAGAAATAGTACAACTCCAACAAAACCAACTAAACATCAAAAACTGAGTATGGCTCGAGTCGCTAGCGACCTCTCCTCGTTTGATTCAGATTGGGGGACAGAAAAACCAACACGACCGCATTCTGCCTCCGCTAGGCCTAAAAGAAGCCCGTTTGCTCCAACTAGTAGGGGTGAATACCCAGAGGGCCCGTTAGGATACTACCCGAGCCACCCTAACTACATGGCTAACACAGAATCGTCACAAGCAAGGGTGCGATCATTTAGCGCTCCAAGGCAGAGACGATATTCAGGTCATTCAGATTCCAAGTCTGAGAGAAGTTTTCGCAAGTAAGTTTGTTAACCAAAATGGTGTGGGTTGGTTTTCGTTTGACATAATTGTTGGTGTCTTGTATAGTAACATTAAATGTGATGTTAACTTTGTGTTTGTTTTTGGCTTGGGTTTGTAAATAGATGATATGTTTATGAATTAACTGGTATGATCATGGCCTCTCTGGGCATAAATAAAGACTAAAGACTTATGAAGTTAAAGTTAATTGGGTTGGTTGCTCACTTGTTTGTATACGAATACATCTTTAGGCATGCATTTAGTGATAGAATAATATAAGTTATATAACCTCAACTCGCGTTTTGATACTTAAAAAAATAGCGATATACGCACGACTTAAAATTATTAAATATTATATTGTCACCTGGTAGTGTAATCACTGGCAGGGTAACAATAGATTGTTGAATCTAGATGAGATAAATTTGAATTGTATAAAGTTGATGATTACATTAAAAATGATGCTTATTGCTAGTTTTGCTTATGAAAACCCTTCCCTGTTTTCCTCCCCTATGTCACACCACTCCACAACCCTTATATTCTCTTTGGTCCTCTACTCATCTTTATGTTTACAAATTCAAATAGCCTTATCTCTCACACAGATGAACTCGACAGACTTTCTCACTCGTAATAGTCGCTAGCAAAATCTTTTGGTTTAATTCCAATATCTTCACCACCGTCATCATCAACGATCACTATCATTGTCAGAACATGAATGGCCACAATCACCGTAAGTATCATTACTATCAACTTTTTCAAGACCATAACCATTAAAAAGCAACAATCCCTGTCAAAATATGGATCATCATGTTCATCTTCATCACCAATATAAACATCTCCACCGTCAATAGAATAAGATAATAAAAACAATGAATCGGTAACCATCTTCATCATCTCAGTATTCTTCATGACAGTCATTAGTATGGGCATAGTGGTATTTTATTAAAGTTGTGAACCCTATGTAGTTTATGTTGGTAATCCATCAATGATCATCGATGGCTTCTACATCCACTATAGAACAAAAGAAAGCTTTATGATGTTGTTTTCATATTGTATTATTTCAAAGATACTAATAAGAGAGCATATGAGATTATTTATACTAGCATGAGCCAAGAGCATCAAGAAGCATAAGCATCTGGAAGAATATTCTCTAACTAGAATGAAGCTAACTCCAAATAACTCAACAACCATAACAGGAAACCATCTCTAATAATACATCTAATATGCCCCCTTGAAACTGAATTGGAAGTAGTCACGTGAAGCTTGGAGAGAATGAAAGTTTGGTCAACAGATCAGCTAGCTGAGAATCTATGGGAACATACCGAACACAAAGAGCCGGAGACAAAAACCATCTCACGAATAAAGTGCTAGTTAATCTCAATATGCTTCGTATGCTAATGAAACACGGGATTGACAGCAAGATATGCAGCACCAAGGTTGTCATGCCAAAGCATAGGGGGATAGAACTGTTGAACATGCAACTCTCATAATAATGACATAACCCAATGGATCTCAACAACAAGAGCACGATACATATCCTCGGTACTAGAGCGAGTAACAATGTGTTGTTTCTTAGAACTCCAACTAATAAGGTTGGGTCTAATAAAGACACAATAACCGGTAGTCAAACGACGATCATCAAGGCAACCAGCCCAGTTCGTATTAGAATTGCCATGAACATCATAACAAGAAGGAAAACGAATAGTCAAACCGTAAGAGAGAGTGCCTCAAAGATACCATAAAATAGGCTTGATAGCAATCTAGAGAGGATCAGTAGGAGTCTTTAAGAACCGAGACGCCTTATTGACCGCATATGCAATCTTAGGGCGAGTCAAAACCAAATACTACAAGACGCCTATAGTACTGCGATACAACATAGGATTATCCAAAGGAGTGCTGGAATAACAAGATAAATGCCGCCATGAAGCCACATGAGTGGATAAAGGACGAGATTGTGCCAACCCCGTACGTTGTAAAAAGTCAAGAAAATAATGCTGCTGAGAAATATGTAAACAATTATTAGTAAACGTCGCCTGGACACCCAAAAAATAGAATAAGGTCCTAAATCATTGAGTGCAAACTGAGTGTCTAAGCGAGTGATCAAGGAAGTAGAAAACTCAAAAGAACTCCCAGTAATAATAATGTCACCCATATACACCAAGACATAACAAGTATGACCATCACACTGATAAACAAACAGGAAAGTATCAGAGACACACTAAGAAAATCCACTAGACAAACGAGTAGAAGAGAGCTTGGAAAACAAGCTCTAGGAGCTTAAAAACCAAATTCTAGTAGCTTGCTTAAGGTCATAAAGAGCCTTCGGTAGAAGACAAACATGATGAGGTCGAGAGGATTCAACAAAGCTAGGTGGCTGAGACATATAAACAGTCTCAAATAATCACCATACATAGAAGCATTCTTGACATCAACCTGACGAATAGTTCATCCACAAGAAAAGGCAATAGATAAAACAAAACGGATGGTAGGCGGAATCATCGAGGCGGACGAATGTGAAACGATTGTTCATAGCACATGGAACTAAATAAGTTGTAATATTATTAAATATTATTTTTATTGTACATTATAAAACAATTAAATAATTACAAAACAAACAAGATATAAACAACAACATAAAACTTTCAATTAACTAAGTCCAAGTCCTATATGAGCACGAAGAGGTATTCAAGTATCAAACCTGAAACATGTTAAAAATAAAGGGTCAACTTTGAAAGTTGGTGAGTTCCCGTAGGTTAAGCATACATATATATAAAAAGATTTACAAGTAGCAATTCATGTCAATGGTTATAAATTATGCAAGTTTATGCAAGTGTTTTAGTTAGCAAAATAATATTTGTTTAGATTTATTATTTTATTAATAATTTTTTTTCCTGAAAAAAAATGTAAATAAAGCCATTAAAATAAAAACATGGCAGGGGCAGGGTTCGAACCCAAACCTGCCATGTGTAGGTGTTTGATTCTAAACAACGGGCCAAAGCCCAAAGCTTGTCTTAGAACATAAATTAATTAATATAAATCATTCTTCAAGTAATCCCCCAAATCCTTATAAACCCTAGAATCGTTTGCCATCAAATTGAACTTCAATTCGGGCATGTTAACCAAATTAACATTAGGGCTTTTGTTTCCCCATGTTAAACCGAGTATAATGATATGTGATACTTACGTGATTGAGTTCGAATTGATGATCTCGGGTTTAAGAACGAGTCGCGACCAAGAATGAAGTTTGTTTGAAATGTTGATGATGCTTGTGGTTCAATTGATCAAATGAAAAGCTTCTAACGATGGGAATGAGTATTATCCCTCAACTAATTTTGATTTAAGTTGCTTCGAACATAGATAACGACTATGTTACAGGTCGCGAATAGGGTTAATACCTGTTCATGGTGTATGAGTGTGTTTCGTATGAAATTAGAGTTGTAGATGGTTCGAAGGAGTTGGTTCGGAAGTTTTAACATGATTATCAAGTCTCGATTATGACTGTTTCATGTCGAACGAGTTAATGGTTTGAAGGTGGGTTTCGATTTCAGTTTAACATTGATTAACATGTGATTAATCCAAATTAATTTGGGTGTTTGATTCGAAACAGTCGAGGAGGTGATTCGATGACATTTAATTGGAATTAAATGGGTTGTTCTGGGAGTTTTTAACTCGCCGGAATCGCGGCCGGATGTTGGCCGGAGATGGGGAGGGGCGCCGGGAGTAAAGGGGTTTTAAAAGAATTTGCATCTTGGTCCCTGTGGTTTAGAAAACTTACATTTAATGTAAATAGTTTGTGAATTAAGTTTTTTTTTTGAATTTACAATTTAAACCTTAATCTTTTAAAAGCCTAGTTTTAAAATTAATCCAAGTTACTTATAAAACTTTTATAACTTTATAAGTTTGTTTAACTTTGAAATTTAATTCTTTATTTTTAATTTGGTAGTTAAAACTCATAAATGACAATTAAAACTTCATACATTTATAAAACTTTATTTTATAACTTATAAGATTAATATAAATTGTTTAAATGATTTTTGATAAATGGAAATTAAATAAAACTATTATCAATATTGGTTAAGTTGTACATTTGATGCATTTGACCCATTGGAATTATCAAAATAATTTTAATAACGGAAGTTCAAAATGGATTCGGGTTTGGGTTTAAGTTTTGAAAATGGGCGGATGTTACATGGGTTTAACCACATGGCTAAACGTCTCGGTGTAATCAACCCGCTCTGTCTGATGAAAGCCCTTGGTAAC
The DNA here is from genome assembly GCA_025215565.1 of Flaveria ramosissima. Taxonomy (NCBI): domain Eukaryota; kingdom Viridiplantae; phylum Streptophyta; class Magnoliopsida; order Asterales; family Asteraceae; genus Flaveria; species Flaveria ramosissima. The sequence goes on along the minus strand of CM046040.1, from coordinate 2,497,193 downwards.
AAGCTGGGCTTTGTAGCGACTCACAGAACTATCATGATAACGCTTAATCCTGTAAACCCACTTACAACCAACAATGTTAGTAGAAACATGTGGTGGAACAAGATCTCACATGTGGTTGGAATGCAACACACTAAACTAAGTACGCATGGCATCCCATTAAACGAAATAATGTTGAGCCTAGTGAAAAGGTAATAGGCTTAGTAGAAGGAGCAGTAGTAGCATGAAAAAGCATATGATCAGGGAACTACCTAGGCTGACGAGTATGATCACGAGAATGATTGACCATGGTATGAGAAGAAGAGGGAGGAGGAGGAGAGGAAGTGGTAGAGGAAATAGTAAAGGAAGTAACAAGATAAGAGGGAGGATGAATTAAGAAATCGGGTAGAAAAGCTGAAGCCGGTAAATACCAAACTCAAAGAGATAATGAGCCATATCACCACGAATCAGCTCGAAAGCACCATCACACCGAAGATGCTTAATGGTGCACGAAAGAAGATTTTTGACTAATGGTTGAAAATGATGAAAACAAGCAACAACCTGTGCATGACTAGTCAAAGGATACATCCATGTAAAACGACTAAAATCATCAATGAATATAATAAAGTTACAATAACCAGAGCGTGATATGTGCGTTATTTATTGCGGCCCTTAGTTTATGTTGGTAATCCATTCAACGTCTTTATTTTATTTCCAATATAATTCTATAATATATATTACATTTGATTCGACACGTTATATGTAAACATAAAACATTATAATGTGAAATATTCTTTGGATATTTATTTGAACATACCGAATCAAACATTGATTTTTTCCCCTGGCGTTTCGATACACCGCATTATATTGAGGGCGTATCGGATTATAACCTCTACGGAAAACGCTCTATATATTAACATAAGTCCTCAGACGAGAAAATCTCAGGTTATGAGTCCCGTAACCCTAGAATCAAAGTTCATTTTGACCTTCTGTAACATTTCGCCGTTTGTGATACAATCAAAGTTTTTTTTTCCTTTTCGTAAGAGACGTAAAGTCCTTTTTTCTTCTTGGAAACAGGATCAAATCCCTTTGATGTTTAAATGAGGAATCCAACAAAGGCTTCTTTACATGGATATGATGTTTCAAAATGGAATACTCGAATGTATCTCTCATTCAGGTTATCATTCTCTACTTCAACTATCATTCTATTTATATATATATATATGTATAATAGCAACTTATTTATCTACAACGCTTATATATTATGTACATTGAGGCAAAAGACACTTCGATTGCTATCCATTTACGTTAACAACAAATCAAAGTTATAACTGATTTCCTTGTTTGTTAATAACGTATCACAGTTACCCAATAGATCTATAAAAAATTGTGTGTGTCATATCATAGATAAATTCAAACCGTCACACAAACACCTTATATTTATATTTATAACAAAATCATTGTTAGCCTAATACCCCATATGTATTATTCTATTATATTTTAAAACTAAGTTTAAGTTCATTGTAGTTAAATAAGTTTAAGTTCATAGTATTTAGTTGCTGTTACTGTGCATTTAATGTATTTATCTTAGATTATGATGTTACATCTTAGTCTTATTGAAATCTTTTTAAACTTCTGAAAATAATATTTTTGTTTAGATGACAAGTGTAAAACCGATGATATAGATTGTTATGCTTCAAATAGTACATAAATGCAGTCAACGAAATATTTTGGATTGCAACAAATTTGAAGGAAAACGGTCATATTTGGGAAGATGATAAAGATAAAAATCAGAATAAGCATGTAACAATTAGAAAAAAATTAATACGATAGATTTTCTACTCTAATTCACTGTACGTGTCGTTTTTTTTTTCTTTACAGTTAAGCAATTTACATAAAACAAATAGTTAATGTTATTTAAATAAAAGATTGAATAACCTGTAAGTGCATGTGTAGTTAGTGAAAAAAATGATAAAAATTTAATGCATATATTAGTTATAGAAAAAAATTCATATTTGAAGCTGGTAAAGGAGAATAATTTTATATTTAATTTTAAATATATAAAGATAAAGTTTTTAAACACAACTTTTAGATATATGATATATCTAGCTTTACATTTCTAAAACTTAAAATTGTAATAACAAATAAATGTAGAAAAATATGCTACAACTACCAAATAAAACACAAAGATAAACCGAAGAGCTTTTCTCTAGAACCCATTTAATTTAACCAACAAGAGAGACCTCTAGGATGAATGGTGTAAGTGAACGAAAAACATATACATAAAGCAACAGGAGAGAAAAGAAAGATAATTTGTTGTTTATTTAAGGGTGTAAACATAAATATCTTAACGCTGTTAAAAATCTTATTTCAATAGATTAACAATCAAATTAAAATTATCACTTTTTTGCATCAGCTTTTAATTTGAGTTTTTCTATGTATTTCTCGCTGTAAAAATAATTTTAACTTCCTTTTTAAGAAATAAGTCTTATTTCATAGAATTGTAACATTTGAGCCAATCTAATTAGTCAGACATTTGAATATATAAAATATCTCACAAATTAGTTACCTCACGTCTTAAGAGAAATAAAATAATCAAACTCATTAATGTATATTCCTACTTTATTTTTTTAACATCAATGATATTATCTAAAACCTCTTAAAGGGATTTAGTTATTAATGTACGAATTTGTTTATAGATTCATGTATATTCTAGCAATTACGATCGACATTTTTAAATACTGCAATTCTTATAAAAATGTATATACATCGAATAATAAAACAACATTTATAAGACCTCAAAAAGCATATATGTATGACTAAGTTAGAGTCCATGTATTACATGGGTGAAATAAATAAAACGTATTAAAATTATTGGTTTTATGAATATTTAATTTTCTAGATGTTATTATCCATTGGTGAAATAAAAATATAATGAATATTTAAAAATATAACACATAATGAATTAGAAATTATTACTCTATATTTAATATGTATTAATAAATTATTAAAATAACTACATTTATATTTTAGATGTTTAATAGTTTAGTTTACTTATTTACAATAATTATCATTTAATATGAGAGAGACAAGAAACACAAATATAAATTATTTTTTTAACATATTTAGTTAAAAAAGAAGTTAAATTAATTGTTTTTATAATTTTCGTATTTATTATGAGAGACAGGCGGGAAAATGATTTTTTTATATACTAAAATGATGACACGTGTCATTTGATATGCTAGAATGATAACACGTGTCTTAAGAAAACCTTCTTTTATTATAGGTTATAGATATGTTTCGTAATAAAGAAATCCCAACTCATTCATACTTACATATTTCTTATATATTAATATTATATAAGTATATATTACTTTAAATTTTCTGGGAAAAATAATGGAATATATATTTAAACTAGGTTAGAGCTCATGTATTACATGGGTGGAATAAATAAAACATATACAAAATTATTAGTTTTATGAATATTTTATTTTCTAGATGTTATTATCCATTGGTGAAATAAAAATATAATAAATATTTAAAAGTTATAACACATAATGAATTAGAAATTATTACTCTACATTTAATATGTATTAATAAATTATTAAAATAATTACATTTATATTTTAGATGTTAATAGTTTAGTTTACTAATTTATAATAATTATCATTTAATATGAGAGACACAAGAAATATAAATATAGATATATTTGTTTTAACATATTTTAGTTAAAAAGAAAAGTCAAATTAATTGTTTTTATAACTTTTGTATTTATTATAAGAGAGAGGCAGGAAAATGATTTTCTTGATATGCTAGAATGATGACACGTATAATTTGATATGCTAAAATGATGACACGTGTCTTAATAAAACCTTATTTTATTATAAATTATAGATTATATACGAACAAATGTGAATGTATCAATGGATTGAAATTTTTAATAACACAGTGTATCCTATATATGTATTTTGAGATGTAATCGATCCTCTGTTTTCATTATTTCTATCAATCACCTTATCCCTACATATAATTATATAAACAAATATTATTTTGTAGGAATTGCTAGATTTGGTTTAATCTAATTGGTCAAGAATATATAATATAATTGTAAAAACTAATACGTACATAAATTACTCTAAATTCGTTTAAGAGGTTGAGATAATACCATTGACGTTACAATAACGTGAGAAAAATACATTAGTGACTTTAGATTATTTCTCTTGTAATAGTTAAGGTAATATTTTGAGATTTTCTACATTAAATGTTTGACTAATTAGAATGAGTCAAATGTTATAATTCTTTAAAATGAGATTTATTTTCATATTGAGGAAGTTATTAAAAGAATATTTTTATAGCGAGAAATACATTGAACAATCTCAAAATTTAAAGTTGGTACTAAAAGGGAGATAATTTAAATTTGATCATAATTCATAAATATATTAAAATAAGATTCTTACTAGCGATTAAGATATTTCTATTTACATCCTTAAGGAAGCAACAAGTTTTTTTTTTTTTTTTTTTTTGTTTTTTCTTTCCTTGCTTTATATATAAATGTTCTGTTCACTTGCATAACTCATCTTAGAGTTCTCTTTTGTTGATCAAAAGAATTCTGGAGAAAACTCTTTCGTTAATTGATTACTCTCAAGAAGTATATTCCTTCTATGTGTTTTATTCAGTATTTTGTAATATTATTTGTTTAGATTATTTGTTAAATTTAATTTTTGAGCTTTGAGCTTTGGCCTTTGAGGATTAGAACATTCATTTTAAACTTCGAAGAAAATGTTTTTAGTAACAAGCCATAGATAGAAATGAAATAAATAATATATATTAATTAAAAGATTGCATATTTCTCTCATTCCATCATAACATACAAAAGTCAAAAGAAAATTTTATTAAATGTCTGGTCGTTCATTATAAAATTTTCAAAATGTATAAGATCTAGTTATTCTATTTTTTATACTTCAAAAAAAATAATATCTTTAGATGTTTTTTTTGTTTTTTTTATAAATTCAGTAACCTTTATTAGTGGCGGGTAGTGATGGATTCTAAAATGCTTTCACTTCTCATGTGCAATTGTCACTGTATATTTAATTATATGTGAAGGTTCCATTGTAATTATCTATGGCCTATAAATGCATTTCCCTTGGATTTGATTAACCACCAGTGATGATTTTGCAGACAAAAGCCAAAATGAAAGGTTTTGAAGGACTTAATTCTTCATGGCAAAGTGTTGAAGGAAATGATGATCAGAGGGACAACAGAGAGGAAGCACCTGCAACAACCACATCAGGTGGAAATGAGAATTTTGAACTCGCATCTAGTGACGAACAAGAGACACATGGTGGCGGTGCTTCCTCGAGTTCGCGCAGGGTCCATTATAATCGACATACACCATATCAAATTCAAGAACTCGAAAAGTAACATATACTCACTTCCCCTTCTAATTCTTGACCAAATGTTGAGTTGATGCATGGTTCTTTTATTTTGTTTTGTTTTGTTTTATGGTAATAGTTTGTTTAAGAAGAACCCTCACCCTAACGAGCGACAAAGGATGGAAATAGGAAGAAGACTCAACATCGAAATGAAAAAAGTCAAATTCTGGTTTCAAAATAGAAGAACTCAATTGAAGGTAATGTTTCATAATAAAATTTTTATAGTGTGCCTAAACGTTTGAAATCATTTTTTTTATTAAGGTGGGTTCATCAAGTTTGTAAGCAAGTACATATGTTTAACAACATATTTGACTGCTGCTAAACGTATCTCTCCTCTCACACGATTGATGACCCTCCTCAGATAAAATAATAATAATAATAATATCCACATCACATGGGGGCCGGGTAGTGATGCCTAAAAGTTCTACATATTGCAGTTTAAAGTATATAAACATTTGACATTAATATATATACACATAATTAATTGGTATAAAAGGTCATTAACTACGTTTTTGTAGACTCAAACTGAGCGCCATGAAAATGCGATACTCAAGCAAGAGAACGAGCAACTTAGGCTTGAGAATTTAGCAATGCAAGAAGCTTCAAAGAACCCCCTTTGCAACAGATGTGGTGATCAAGCAATAATACCGGACCGATCCATTCATGAACACAAACTCTTGATAGAGAACGCGCGATTGAAGGAGGAGCTAAGTAGCATGACCACAATCCTCAATCAATTGTTAGGTAAGCCCCCATCACTCGCAGGAGGAAGCTACGATATTGGTACTCTAAACTCAATCGCGAACCAATCACAAATGGGCTTTGACACACCCATTCAAAGGAATGGATATCTTGAGAGGGCATCAAGTGCTTTGGAAGAGCTATTAAAGCTTGGGGTAGTCAATGCTCCACTATGGAATAAAAACATGGAAGGTGGAGGAGAAATACTTAACTTTGAAGAATATGCAAGGGTTTTCCCTCCTTGCCTTGGCCCAAAACCACTTGGGTTCGTATCCGAGGCTACAAGGGCTAGCGGCGTGGTGTCGATGACTTGTGCAGCCCTTGTAGAAGCATTACTAAATGCGGTAATATGTATTTTTTTGTGTTTGTTAGTGTAATAGAATACAAAGAATCTATTAACTTATGCAAAAACATGATTACATATGTGCAGCATCAATGGAGAGAAATGTTTGTGGGCATTATTGGAAGTTGTACTACAATTGAAGTGATTTCTAATGGTGTAGGAGGTTCAAGAAATGGTGCTCTCCAACTAGTAAATTACCTTCTTGGATTCCTTTGTTTCATTAACTCTATTTAAATTAACATTCTTAAAATTTAAGCAATGCTAAAAGATCAAAACATTTGCAGATGAAAGCCGAAATTCAACTCATTTCGTCTTTAGTGCCAGTTCGAGTCGTGAAGTTTATACGATTCGTCAAACAACAAGCGGAGGGGGTATGGATTGTGGTTGATTTGTCCACAGAATCCGCAATCGATGAACTCATAACAGCAAGAAGGTGTCCTTCTGGATGTATCCTCCATGATATGCCTAATGGCTTCTCAAAGGTGTATAGTACATATATAATCTTTAGAAAAATTCCCAAGTTCCTAGAATGTGTGTTTGACTTGATTTTTTCCTATTCCCCTAAATTGTCCCCACAATAAAGACGTCGATGTCTTTAAAAATAGACTCCGCCTCTATTTTTAAAGACGTGACGCCTCTCTTGGGGATATTTTTGTAATAAACTAAGAGAATAAATAATGAAAAAAATATTTCAAAACTTTTTCACAATAAGGTTTAACTATGATATAATTTACAATTATGATATGTGCAGGTTACCTGGATTGAGCATACAGAATATGAAGAACAACTAGTCCACCAACAATATCGTCAGTTAATTAGATCCGGGGTCGGCTTTGGTGCACAAAGATGGATTAGTGCACTTTTAAGGCATTGTGAGGGCCTAAGAGCCACGATGTCACCCACTCTTAACAACCATTTGTTACTAGATACAAAAAGAAGCTTAAAATCTCTAGCACAACGCATGACAAGTATCTTTTGTGCTGGAGTTTGTTTGACTGATGGTCAACAATGGGATTTGCTCTCGGATGCACCGGGAAGGCCAAGGATCATGGCACGCAAATGCATAAGCGGCTTTGGCGAACCGTTGGGAATAATCGCGAGTGCAACCTCTTCGGTCTGGATACACGCACCACATCGGCACTTGTTTGATTTGTTGCTAACTAAAGACTTGAGGTGTGTTTGGGACATGATATGCCATAGGATTGCTACAGACAACATGATCCATTTCCCATTGGGACAAGATGAAACCAGCCCTAACAGCATCTCGATTTTAAATTCTAGTGTAAGTTTATAAATTAAGTTACTTTCTATTTATAAACAAATGCTCATTATCTAAGTACTTCTTTGGTTTTTTGCATGTAATTAAATTAAGACACCGGGACAAGACAATCAGGTTATGGTGCTGCAGGAGACGACGAGTGATATGACGGGATCGCTGATTGTCTATGCGACCGTGGATCTCCCGACAGTATCCGTGGTGATGAACGGCGGCGACACTTCTTCTGTGGCTCTCTTGCCATCAGGGTTATGTATTGTTCCGGGATTTGGTGAAGGTGGTGCACCAAGTGGTGAACATGGTTCCATGGTGACTGTTGGGTTCCAAATATTGCTACAAAGTCTAGCTACATCAAACCTCACGATGGAGACCATCAACACAATAAATGATCTCGTGTCACGAACAATAGTGGGAATCAAAGAAGTTGTTCAATCTAGTCGATATTAAGTGTATAGGAGAGTGGTTGAACCAAGTCTTATGGTCTAGGGTTAAAGTCGGAGTTAAGGACGAACGATTATGCATCCATTGATAGCTAGGGTCAATGGTTGTACATGGTTATGGTGTTAACTATTGTCTTAGTTTCCGTTTGATTTTATTGTTTTCATTTCTATAAGATTCACTTAACTTTAATATCATATACTAGTATATATGATTTGTCTTTTCAATTATAAATGAATTTGATCTTGTGTAAAAGGAAGGAAAATTTATCAAACTTTACATGTATCAATATTATATTAGGGCATATTGTATCAATACTATATTAGGTTATGCCCTGTATAGTACACATGTATCGATTAAAACAATCAAAAAACATATAGTTGTAATATTGACTAAATTAAAATATTATTTTCTAATATATTTTATAGAACATTGGTTGTGTGTGAGTTATAATTTTCAGAATGATAAGAAAGAAGATGAAATATGTATGTGAGTAAAGTAGTGGCTAAAATATATGTAGCTAAGTAATGTAAACTAAATACCTAGAATTTGGTTTTAGTTTTGGAAAAAATTAATTCAAACAATGTTATCGCTAAATTAATACTTGAATTTAAAATTCTAAAAATCATGGAATAATGATTGAAATTTACTATCTTTAAGGAGGTATTTCATAATTATAATGAAAAATTTAAAATCATGGATGCTACGATACGGTATCTTGTTCATAAATTAGAAATGAATCGCATAAGGATTCCCGTGAACGATAAAAGGGTATACGGGTTTGGGAGAGAAAACAAAGCTAAGAAAATATGAGGAAGGAACAAACGCTATCAAAAATATTTTTTTATTAATATAGATAGATTATAGAGTAAATTACTGTTTTCGTCCCTGAGGTTTGACAAAAATCACGGGTTCAGTCCAATAGTTCATTTATTACATTGACGGTCCAGTAGTTTTAAGGTTTGTTTCAATTTCACCCAAGGTGTTAACACCGTTAGTATTTGGTCTGTTAAATCATGTAAAAAGACTATTGTGCCCCTGAATATTAAAAACTCATCCCCATCCTCACCCCCACCACTCATATCTCACACAGTACACACCCTCTCTCTTATCTTCTCTTCTCCTCCCTCCCTCTCTCTCTCGACCACAACCACCACCATCACTCACCACCGCCACCACCATCACTCACCACCGCCACCACCTAAAACCTATCGGCCACACCACCACGACCTAGACCTGTCGACTACGACCACCACCATCGCTCACCACCACCACCTAAAACCCGTCAGCCACACCACCACGACCTAGACCCGTCGACCACAACCACCGCCATCGCTCACCACCACCACCTAAAACCCGTCGGCGACACCACCACCACCTAAAACCTATCGACGACACCTTGATTTAGGGTTTCATCTCCATCTTCTTTGAATTGGGGGTTCCATCATCAAAACTTCTTTCGGCCAAAAAGGACTTTGTTACCACCTGTCACACCCCAACCTTGACGGCGGAAACGTCGAGGACTGAGAGTTAAGATCGTTCACAGCCACATAACGCTATTAATAACTCAAATATAAATTTATCATAAGTTTCAGTTGTCATATTACAAACATAAGTCTCAAAAAGAATAAAAGCATAACATAAAATGTAACAAGTCATTCTTATTTTATTTATTTATCTAGGTCCATTCCTAGATGTGCAAGCTTCAAAGAGTAGATCACTACTTGGGGTATTCCTGAAACATGTTAAAAATAAAAGGTCAACACAAAAATGTTGGTGAGCATTCCATAGTTTTCAATACATAAGTATATAAAAGATGGCAATTCAAGTCATAAGTTAGTGAATAAAGTGATTAGGGATGTTATGAACAATGCAACAATCAAACCTCGACAAAAGTTTTACAAGTCTCAAACGTTAAAAGTATATACGATCAGCTAAGTGTACTTGGATCAACCAAGCAGGCTTGTCTTACCCATAGATCTATGACTTCGCTGGGCTAGCAATAGTTAATGATTGTACATATAACGCCATAACATGGTAACCACATAAGTTCAACTAACCACAACTTAACATGATGAATTGCCATAAAGTTTACAAGTCTCAAATAAGTTTACAAGTGCAAAGTATAAGTTAACATGTTTCACCCCAAAGTGTGAAATTAAACAAAAAGGGGGTATGGAATACTCACATGGAAAACTCACAAGTATAGTGATGATTGTAGAGTACATAAGAAAGCTTGGATGTCAAGAGTCAAAGGTGATCTCCTAAATGATAGAAAAACAATAACTTGATGTTGGAATTCATTACAAGAAGTTAGAACGTTTAGAGAATGCTAAAAAGCAAAAGGTAGATTGAAAAAGGATTATTGCATCAATTTTAGATTCTGGACAGAATGTTTGGTATGTGTTTGAACAGGTTTTAAAAAAAGCAAACGGTTTCATAAAATTATAAAAATTTATACTTGACTAGCTCAAAGTCTCCCGGAAAACTTTCATTAAGAAACATTTTTATGAAAAGATCTTTAAATAGGTCAAACAAGCATCACAAGACAGAAGGTGCTGAAATGCGCACTTATTTTGTGAAGGCTATTGTTGAGTCGTCCGATTGAGTTTGAAGACGTATAAACGGTCGTTGAAAAGGTAATTCAATGAACTTAACATTGGAGTCTGAGTTTACCCAAATTTAGTTTGTTATGATCAAGTTATGGTCGGTTGAAGCAAGACTATATTCTGCCAGAATTGTAGTAAGGCACTTATGTGCACTTTTAAAATTGTTAATACATGAAACGGGTTAGAACAATTTATTATGTTAATATATGGTATATTATTCTTCATTTGAGTTATAAAAATATTCTAAGACTTTGGCATAGCCATCATTTAGAACAATAATCTTGCAGAATAACCGAATGCGGCGGCATAGCCGTCCATATGCAAACGGGATTCTTTGTTTATGTTAGTGTGTTGTTAGCTTAATTTAGGAATGTTAGTGATTATTATAAGATTAGTGATTATTAAAATGTTAATGATCAAATGATAATTATTAAAATAAAAAGAAGTTTGGTAGAAGAAAGAATAATAGTAAGAACATAAAGTCATGAGAACAATTGAATGTTAGGATGATTAAAATGTATAATATAAAAACCATAAAGGATTACCTTAGTATTAAGAATTCTTGAAATTTCTTGTAAAATAAAATTCTTCAAATTCATCATAACCAATGGATGAAAGAAAGATATGAGAGTGAGGTTTTAGAGAATGAGCAAATGAAAAGTGAGGCCTAAGCCTTGCTTTTATACTTGAAGTTAGGAGGAGGTTATGAATGGTGTTAATGGTGATTTATAAGTCTTTTAAAAGGGGGTTATGATTGGAATTTGAAATAAATATAAAATTAAATAAGTTAAATAAAGAAATTCATATCGTAAGATAGTTCGATTTTAGTTCGGGTTCGGGTTTATAACTTGAAAATGCCGGATGTTACAGTCTCCCCTACTTTAAGAAATTTCGTCCCGAAATTTAATCACAAGAAGACTAATTTCAAGGATGTGAGGAGACTTGGATTTCATGACACATTCGCAAGTGACACTTGGAACGTTTAGATTCAAATGAGTTTAATTATGATGGGATGGTATGCTTAAGTTTGTTAAGTTCATTATTTATGATTTCATGTGCTCCTTGACAAAGGTTACAAGATTGTTAATCTAAAATTTTTAATTAATAAATGTTTGTACCTTAAATGGTTCAAGGCATTCGGGAAGGTTTTGTCACGTAGTATTGGTGTGACACGAGACTCAGTGATAAGTTTCGGATGTTTTTGGATGGAATATAAAAGCTTCTCAAGTAATAACTTTAACATATATCTTAGATGATTGATTCTTGTCTACTTATGCCATTAAGGTTTCAAGCTTAACTAGTGTAACGCTGATATAAGGATTGTGTTCGTTAAGGTTAGAGATTCAATTCAGGATGAGGACATCATTGTAATAGATTTTCAGGATAAGTGTGAATTTGAGGGGAAGTCATTCGGAAAAGATTATTAAGGGTCGTTTAGAGATTTGGGATAATGTGTTTAAGATTTAGGAGGCCAAAATCAATGAAGAAACAAGCCAATAGGTCAATAATGCACCAAAGGACATCAAGAAGTACAAGGCAATTTGAACATATACCCAGCTACGTCATCATTTCCTTTATGCCAAACCATGAATACCAATCGCGGAAATTCATGATCATCTTTGTCCCCATCAGAATGAATAACAAGTCTTGTGAGTCGCAGTCAAGATAGAGATTTAGAGATTTTCAAAATTATGAGTTCAAAGTTATCCAAAATAATGGGAATTGTATTTTTAATTATGGGTAAAAAGTTAAACCAAAACGTCGTTCATGATCGGATTGGAATTTAAACAATTCAGAATATCAACGACAAAGGCAACGGCAAATAGTTTTCTAAGTACGGCTTGCACACGCGGTTCATCATACCCATAAGCACCGCTGAGAACATTTATGTGTCTAGTAAGACATGAACACAAGTTGATAATGCCCTTATTTAGTAGAAAGATTGTTTAAGAAGGCTACCATCACACAATCATATGTTGATGATAACTCAAAGTGAAAGTTGATAAGTAAGAAATAAATGGTTCGATGTAGCTAGATCGAGTCAAAACATGAAGATAAAGGGAAAGAAATCGATTTAAGAATTCAAATGCTCCAAGCTCGGAATCAAAATCAACCTAGAGTGTTCGGGTCTCCTTTCAAGTTCAGAAATCATGCTTTGGCTTGATAGGTCCAAACACTAACATTGGTTCACCCTTCAAGTTACTACATGTTTCTTGTCACTTGATTAAAACCTTGGTAAGTTGGAGATCAAAAAAGTGAGAATAGTCATCAAGGTGTGGTTTTCACTCCTAACTTGATGGTGTATTCCCTATGACCACTAACTTACCAATCAAAAAGTTCGATCCTAACTCCTTGTTGAGTATCTACAAAAATAAGACGAGGTAACTCACCGTTAAGGTAAGGGAAATCACTCCTATCTTAACGGTGAAGTCTTACAAAAACAAAATATAACAAGATGAACTTCTTCACCAAAATCCAGAATTCACTCCTACTTTGATGAAGACGTCTCATTTGAACAAATACAATTCTTAAAGATGATATTATCATCAAGGTATGGAATTTACGCCTATCTTGATGATTGAATTTCATAATAGCAAGAAAACAATCGAAGATTGACATTTGTCACCAAAGTACGGGTTTCAATCCTATTTTGGTGAGTTTGCGAAATGTCATTCCAACGAAAATAATTGAAGTCAATCCTCGGGATAAAGAAATCACCCCGATCCAGAGGATGAAATTTTATAAATCACAATTGGAAACCATTTATCGAAACGCATAGAAAATCATCAAAATAAGGGAATCACCCCTGTTTTGATGAGTTAGAATCATTTAGGAGATACGAGTGTTCTTAGTCATAAGTTGGCTTGCAAACACTTGCATCTCTCACGGTGCAGACGGTACGGAGTTTGACTTAACGACGAAAGGAAAATAGTATCAATTAGAAATTCGGAAATTTCAAGTTTCATCAATGTAACAAAAGGAAAAATCATGCTTACAACTTAAGATCAAAGTTCGAGATAGCAGAATTTGTTATGATGGTGTAAAAATCTTGAATAATTTAAATCAGGAAGGCAAAATCAAGGACAAGAATGATTCGACATCATAATGAGATGTGAACATTTGATTCACAATCGAAGGGAATACATGGACTTCTCAAGATACGAGATCAGCCATAACCTTATTAAAGACATGCGTACTTATAAGTGACCACTCATCTCAAGGGTTTCGAGTCCAGTAAATGGATTCAATGATCGAGTCAAATCACCATTTACACTTTGCCTAGACAAAGTATCTCAAGATGTAGGAATTCCACCTATAGCATTGCATGTTCTTAGTTATGGGACACATCCTTAAGAAGACTTGAGAACCATAAGTAACGGTTTAAAGTTTTTGAGGACCATTTGGTTTAGATTCCCAATATCTTTGGGTATATTAAGATCCATGTTCACGTTGGTCAAGATATGGAAATAGTTACATGAAACGCTCAACGTATAATGGTGTTTAAACGTAAGAGTTGAAATGTAGGTTAGGTTCAATATTAACAGGAACATTATGCGTGATAAGAATGAAGAGATACCAGTTCAAGGAATCAAAGATTTTTAAGATACAAAGAGGATGGTTTCATTTGGTAACGCATTACCATTTGGAATCGTTGACAAGTCAAGGTAAATTGACCCATTTGTCATAGAGACTTGTGTATGTTGACCATAGTTTATCACTCATCCCAGAAATCCCCAGGTAAGCATAACTGGTCTCACAATGAGATTTATACGATATGCTTGCCTTAGCCCGAAGGCCTTTTGCCAGGAAATCCAGAATACAGGTGTCTATGTGTCACACAAATTTCTTTGGTTTATGAAATCAAAACCTTGATGAGATTTTCATAAATTAGACATAGAGTCTAAGGAATTAAACACACGATGATAAGTGTAGATTCCACATGTTGCCGAGAATAGGTTTAAGAAGTTCATTTGTCGGGGAGGGTCAAAGAGTCAAAGTTAAGTTTAGGGAGACAAGTAACTAAGTTTAAGCATACATAAGGCAATCCTATGCTAAGGCATCAAGTTGCACAAAAGGCATAGCATTATGTAGCATGCAAACAACATGTAAGCACAAAGGTATAAGGATCTTTCTATGAGGTTCATGCAACTATAGTCTAGGTCACCATTTCTAATAACCTAAATCCCTATAGTTATGGGCTCTGATACCAATCTGTCACACCCCAACCTTGACGGCGGAAACGTCGAGGAGTGAGAGTTAAGATCGTTCACAGCCACATAACGCTATTAATAACTCAAATATAAATTTATCATAAGTTTCAGTTGTCATATTACAAACATAAGTCTCAAAAAGAATAAAAGCATAACATAAAATGTAACAAGTCATTCTTATTTTATTTATTTATCTAGGTCCATTCCTAGATGTGCAAGCTTCAAAGAGTAGATCACTACTTGGGGTATTCCTGAAACATGTTAAAAATAAAAGGTCAACACAAAAATATTGGTGAGCATTCCATAGTTTTCAATACATAAGTATATAAAAGATGGCAATTCAAGTCATAAGTTAGTGAATAAAGTGATTAGGGATGTTATGAACAATGCAACAATCAAACCTCGACAAAAGTTTTACAAGTCTCAAACGTTAAAAGTATATACGATCAGCTAAGTGTACTTGGATCAACCAAGCAGGCTTGTCTTACCCATAGATCTATGACTTCGCTGGGCTAGCAATAGTTAATGATTGTACATATAACGCCATAACATGGTAACCACATAAGTTCAACTAACCACAACTTAACATGATGAATTGCCATAAAGTTTACAAGTCTCAAATAAGTTTACAAGTGCAAAGTATAAGTTAACATGTTTCACCCCAAAGTGTGAAATTAAACAAAAAGGGGGTATGGAATACTCACATGGAAAACTCACAAGTATAGTGATGATTGTAGAGTACATAAGAAAGCTTGGATGTCAAGAGTCAAAGGTGATCTCCTAAATGATAGAAAAACAATAACTTGATGTTGGAATTCATTACAAGAAGTTAGAACGTTTAGAGAATGCTAAAAAGCAAAAGGTAGATTGAAAAAGGATTATTGCATCAATTTTAGATTCTGGACAGAATGTTTGGTATGTGTTTGAACAGGTTTTAAAAAAAGCAAACGGTTTCATAAAATTATAAAAATTTATACTTGACTAGCTCAAAGTCTCCCGGAAAACTTTCATTAAGAAACATTTTTATGAAAAGATCTTTAAATAGGTCAAACAAGCATCACAAGACAGAAGGTGCTGAAATGCGCACTTATTTTGTGAAGGCTATTGTTGAGTCGTCCGATTGAGTTTGAAGACGTATAAACGGTCGTTGAAAAGGTAATTCAATGAACTTAACATTGGAGTCTGAGTTTATCCAAATTTAGTTTGTTATGATCAAGTTATGGTCGGTTGAAGCAAGACTATATTCTGCCAGAATTGTAGTAAGGCACTTATGTGCACTTTTAAAATTGTTAATACATGAAACGGGTTAGAACAATTTATTATGTTAATATATGGTATATTATTCTTCATTTGAGTTATAAAAATATTCTAAGACTTTGGCATAGCCATCATTTAGAACAATAATCTTGCAGAATAACCGAATGCGGCGGCATAGCCGTCCATATGCAAACGGGATTCTTTGTTTATGTTAGTGTGTTGTTAGCTTAATTTAGGAATGTTAGTGATTATTATAAGATTAGTGATTATTAAAATGTTAATGATCAAATGATAATTATTAAAATAAAAAGAGGTTTGGTAGAAGAAAGAATAATAGTAAGAACATAAAGTCATGAGAACAATTGAATGTTAGGATGATTAAAATGTATAATATAAAAACCATAAAGGATTACCTTAGTATTAAGAATTCTTGAAATTTCTTGTAAAATAAAATTCTTCAAATTCATCATAACCAATGGATGAAAGAAAGATATGAGAGTGAGGTTTTAGAGAATGAGCAAATGAAAAGTGAGGCCTAAGCCTTGCTTTTATACTTGAAGTTAGGAGGAGGTTATGAATGGTGTTAATGGTGATTTATAAGTCTTTTAAAAGGGGGTTATGATTGGAATTTGAAATAAATATAAAATTAAATAAGTTAAATAAAGAAATTCATATCGTAAGATAGTTCGATTTTAGTTCGGGTTCGGGTTTATAACTTGAAAATGCCGGATGTTACACCACCTGTGGCGCCTAGAATTCGAAGAGAAAGAGAGAGAGAGAGAGAGAGAGAGAGAGAGAGAGAGAGAGGGAGATGGAGATATGCAGGTTGAGGGGAAGATCTAATAGGTCGGAACAATAAAGGGGTGTTATCCTATGAAGATCTGAAATCTGTGGAGGTGAGATTGTAGGGATCGTCTTTGAAACAGTGAGGTGTTCTTTGTTCGTCGGAAAACCGGCCACCACCCATTTCAGTCGGTTCCGACGATTACTGGTGGTGGTTGGTGTGGTGAGCGATGGTGGTTACGGTGAAAACGATCCACCACCCATTTCAATAATTCTGTATGTTGTAGTAGGAGGCGGTGAGCGATCCTCGTGGCGGTGAGCGAACCTTGTGGCAGTGAGCGATGGTGGTTTCGGTGAGCGATTGTGGTGGTGAATGAGATATGATGATTAGATGGGAATAGATGGGGATGATGGTAAGATGGGGATGAGGGTAAGATGATGATGATGTATGGAGGTGGAAGATTTTTTTTAATTTTTTAAATTTAATCAAAGGGGTAACATTGTCAATTTACACCAACTTAACAGAATTCTTTTAACAGTGTTAGTGATTTGGGTGAAATTGAAACAAACCTTAAAACTATTGGACCGTCAATGTAATAAATGAACTATTGGACTGAACCCGTGATTTTCGTCAAACCTCAGGGACGAAAACAGTAATTTTCTCTAGATTATAATACATTTGATTATTTGAGGACGACGAAAATGTCTTTTTATATTAACATCTTAAGAGTTTAAGCGGGTAAAGTTGTAATTTATGGTAATTGTCTTTTATTTAAAATTACAATTGTTACACTTTCAAATAACTTCCCCACAATTATACGTACCATAAATTTAACCATTATATTCATTTAGCTTGGGTATGTTATTACTATAGTTATTTTCTAATCTAAATTTCTTTTCATGTTGTGTTACCTGCGGGTTCGTGCGTATGTTTTTTTAGTCATCGTAGAATTTACATCCGTTATTTTATATATTTATTTTTATCCGTATATTATTTACTTTTTATCGATATAACTAAAACTCGCGATATATACCGATCTCCCTAATTACACTAAAAATCATCACTTCTTCTTTTTCCATTCAATTAAATAGATATTTTTATACCTTTTTCATTACCTTTTATCTCTCCTTCACTCACAACCACTTTTAAAAATATTAAAAAAATTATAAGGGTTGAACATTAAATCTTTAAATTTACAAATGAACAGTAACATTTTTTCTCTCTTCCACTCACAACCACTCAAAACCATCTCATATAATTTAAGGACTTACACTCACGTAATTTTAAGGCATGGGTTCTGAATGCTCTGAGTTGCTTGACCAAATTTGTATTTTACTCTCCGCTTATAAGATTCCGACGAGACCGGTAAACGGGACTCTGTTCGGTGGTCGGCGTCAGGGAGATAAATTTCGATTGCAGGAGACAGCGATTCGTTGAAGGTATGACGTTTGTAGCCCACCCTGCAATCATGTCATTTCCAGATAATTCACTTTTGTCAGCCTTAACCCCCTCCTCTTTCACTTCACTGCCGGTAACCGTCACAACTCACTACGACGTAAAATTGCTTTCTCCGGTAATCATGTCATTTCATGCTTCTATACTTGTATGATTCAATTTTGTTAATACAAATTAAACTATGATCTGCTTCTCAATTTGCTTTTAATAGACTTGTGTTCTAGGTCTTACCTTCTTACATTGCGATTTAACTCATTTAATTAGAAAATTAAACCGCTCTTGTTCCCGTACCGAATTTGAACCACCAAATTAGGGCTCTTAAATGGTTTGGTGAACTTCAGATCATCGTCATGTTTATGCTCTAGTATATTTGAATTGTAGTAATTAGGTTTATTGCCTTGTTAGTTATACATATTATTTATTTTATTGTCAAGGTTTTGCTGTGTTTTTCTAGGGTTTGTAGTGTATTTTTTCTATACTCACGGTGTTGGCGGTAATTTCTAATCCGATTCACAAGCCTGTAAAGTTGGGATCTAAGTTGACATGTCAGTCAAGTTAAATTTAATTTATATTATTTAGTAATTAGTATTGTAGTAGAGTAAGATTCTAACAAGTTGGTTAGATTCTAAAGTTTAGCAATTCTAATTATGTCCAAATAGGTTTAGATTTTACCCTATAAATACATAGCCAAGGTTTAAGGTTATGTATGAGTTGTTATCAAGTTTTTGAGTAATTTTTCTTGGTTTATAATAAAGATTAAAGAGTTTGGGAGTTATCCAGTAACATGTTCTTATATTACCGATTCTAGACTTGAGACAGTTCCCGCCTATCGTAATACACAACAAACTGAAATATGAATCAAGCTTATTTTATAGAGGCATAGAGCTGGTATGGTACCCTTTTTCATAAACCTTTGATCATATAAGTTACTAGAACAACATCACAGCAATCCACCTCACACTTATATAGCACAAATCTATTTATAATAAGGAAGCAAATTACATATCGTAAACAAGATAAAGTAAGAATAATGCATGATGAAAAGTAAAACTACTAAATTAAAGGTTTTATTCAGGCTATATGTAGCGTATAAGTATAGAATTGAATTATCTTCTACGTGAGGCGTTTTCTCTTTGAGCATTAAAGTAGACAGCAGCAACTGGTAAGCCTAAGTCATTTTCTTGAGAGAAGATCCGTGTATTGAAATGATCTCTTGAAACAGGTGGCCTAACTGATTTCCTTGCTCTCTGCTTGAACAGTAAGAACACATATCGGTGGATTCCTATAACTGGTTTTGGTTTTTCATAGCTCACAATCTCCCTTCCTGTTATGTGTCAAAATTTAAAATAGCTCATCATATGTTCATTTCTAATGTAATATTGGATTTAATATATTATATATAGTACATGCATGGCGTACCAAAAGTTGCATCAGTTGTGCCGGGAATGTCTGTCACGATCCTGAAACAAATAGTTATTTGAATTCTGTTAGTAGAGTAGAATAATTCTACTATAATTAATCCTATAATGATAGGGAGGAAAACAGGGAGAGAGAGAAACTGAAGCATGAATTGATGCTCACCAATGGAGATGTTCTCTCAAGTAAGGATCACTTGGACTAGGTGCATCCGGGTCAGTCAAGATCTTCAAGTAGTAGAGGATATATAAGTCAATATAGTAAATATATATAGATAATTTTGGGTGTAACGAGATAGAGATAGAGACTTACAATAGTATAAGAAGATCTCATGTCTACACCACCAATATGAACATGAGGTTTAGAAGTAATGAGATTAGGCATCAGCTCATGGCCATTAGAGACGGTGTCATGGGAAGTATAGGATACTTCCATTGTCACACTTGGCGTGAATTGGTCAACAACATCTCCGATCACCCTCCCTACTATAAGTGACATGCTAGTACACCTGGTACTCGATTTAACTGAGAAAATCACTTCTTATTTAGTAAATGAATTAATGTGTAAGGGCCCTTTTATAGGCAAAAACCATGGGAGCACAGATGCATGGAAATACAAGTGTTGGGGTGGCTTAATCATAAGAGCTAAAAAAGATTCATTCCATATTCAAGTTTGTGTCAATCATACCTTTTTTTACCAAATCTGGAAGTTATCATGTCAAAAGCTTATTGGATGCAAAAGAATTCATTGCAAATCAAGAATAAAGTTATAAAGGTACTGCCTTTTCTTTCCCCATTCCATTTTCCCACCTCCAAAATATCCTAAATATGTTCTAGGCGAATTAGAATGCGTTGTCTTCTTGAGTTAGAGTCTAGTGGTGAGTCATGGAGTCTGATGGTTGCTGGAAGGACCTGATCACCACCATGACGACCGGAGACCAAGTGTGTCGCGCCTCTAGCCATTACGAAAGTTTAGGCCACTTTTTAGTCAGGTTCTATGATCTTAGGAAATAAGTTATTAACTCTAATCCAATTATTATATTAACACTTTTCCTGCACATCTTGGTACCGTTTAGCCAGAGGGCGTTACGTGCGTAATACAGAGGGATTCGACAAATGAAAAATGGAATAAAGGAATGTTATAATATGATTGAAATAGACAGACGTGGAAAGGGTTAGAAAACATGAGGAAATATGTGATTCTTTAAGTCCAGGTGGAGGGCTTGTAGTTAATTCTAGACATTTATTAGAGGCATCAAGTACATACAGTAAACAACATAATGCATGATACCTGGTCCATCATTAGTTTGTCTTTTATTCTTTTTAACTTTCATTTTTCTTAACCGACACAAACAAGTGTGACAGGTGTCCTCTTCCTGATGAACGACCTCCAACCTAATCCACCAAAGTATCAAACCAAATGATCTTCGAAATTGATCCAAAACCAAAAGGACTATTGTATTTATACAAAAGTCAAATCCATTTTAGAAGGGCCCAGTTCAAGAAAGATTGTGTATAACTTTAGTTGGGCCTAGGCCTGTTAACGGAGTTCGAAATACCACTATACCAGTTCCAACAATTAATATCTAGTCCCGATTTGATACAACCTTTTGGGCTAGCTTAGTTGATAATTTTTGGATGATTAAATGCTAAAACAATAAAATGTCTGAATCATTAAGTGCTGAACCATTAAAAGGTTTGAACTATTAAAAGCTAGTATATTGCTTAACTATTCAAAAACAAATGTCTGACCAATTCATATAAGAGGTCTTAATCATTCAGCGTTAGTATAATGCTTAACCATTTAAGGCAAATGTCTGAACTATTAAGACATTTACTCGTGAAACGAACAGTCTGAACCATTAAGTGCTGAAACATTCAGATATCTGAACCATTAAGAGGCTGAAACAAATAGTCCTAAGCAAAGGTCGAAGTTACATAAAAACATAATTTACTATATGTGAAGTTATAGCTTAGGTTGTAAACTCAGTTTTCACCGTTAAAATCATTAAACTTAATGTTTCATGTGTTAGCTGATTTTATCATGTTGAGGATTAGGGTAGATGATCAAATAGTCTAGATAGATTTCTTATATTGTGTATGGAGATTACATTCTAGAAGTTGTATTTTCTTTGTTGAGTCGCACGAAATCAACATTAGGAAATATAGGAAGCCATTATTTCAGTACAAGACAATATAGTTTTACTGCGAGAATAGTAGTGAATTTCAATTAATTATCTTAAATTTTAGGTATGTCTCCAAGACCAAAAATAATATTTATAATATTAGAACTGATATAACTTTTTATGAAACATTACAATTGTTCCTGGAAGGTTAGTTACATCCTTCTTTATACGAAACTATGTCACATTTTCCCCTTCAGTGCCTCAATGGTAAAATATTTATAACTACTATAAATGTCATTTACAATAGCTTAATATCAGTTTTAGTTGTTTTATTAAAGTTTCATCAGATCACTAGCAAAATTTTAGCAAGTCTTAGCTCAGAACAAAATACAAATCATTTATTTCACAAGGATTAGAATTTCTTCTGACATTAAAACATTTGTTGTTCATATAAGTTTATCTAAGTCATGTTTTAAAGGATCTGTGTTCAGTTAAAGTCACATATAACATGCACTCTACATCTTTTAGTCTGTATTACAACTCAAATTAAATTCCTTGTTTAACATTGAAGTCACTCTTGCTAAATTTAATCATTGAGAACACGGTAGAGAACATCAGCTAACCCATGCTCACTGCACTCATCCAGAACGAAACTGTTTTAGTGTAAACATGTAGCATTAATTAGAGTGTGAGCCAAACTTGTGCCAACTTACCAACGAAACGTCAGGTTTTGCTAAAGCCGACCCTGCTAGACTCTACACTTAACAATAATCACATTTGTTAAAATGATAACAGAACCTTTTTTTTATTAAATAACAATTAAATGTTGACTGGCAACATATAGGTAACATACAATGTGTATCCATTGCTATATTGCATAACCACATACTTTTCACTCATGTTTGAGTTAGCATCGTTGGATACTTGGATCTAGACCGCTTGCATAGTTTTCGGTTAACTTAGACATCTATCTACTTTGTTAATGATCTGACTCCCATTAATCCCCAAAGTACAGTACCAAAGTCATCTCGAATAATAACTTTGGTTCTCAGATTCATCAAAACACAACGCAAGAAGTTAGTGGTGGAGTAGAAGAAAACAAGAACAATAATTGAATGTAAGACATAATTGTGCAACCACCATTATTTCTGTTGTTTACTGTGTCAGTAAAAAAAGAATATTGGCAAAAGATTTGTGATTTTACTTTGCATATTTAAAGCAAAAAAAACTGAACTCTCAGAAACCACTGACCTCTCTCAGGCTACCATTGCTGTTACAACACGTTATTGCACTGTCCTAATTTAAATTTTTCTGGGCAGGTGAAAGTACCATTATTCCATGTATTTTCAAATAAATTACAGTCTAATAAATAAAAGATAATATTATTTGTATGAATTTGTCTAATATATATTATTTAGAACAATAATTTACTAAGGGAAGGCAGCCACCAGCAAGATAATAGGACTGAGCCGAACCAAAGATCAATGTTTATATTTGAAAGCAAAAATTACATCATTTTTGCCATATTTTATACCTATAAATTGTGTAATATTTATTCTAAAAAATGATAAATTCTGGGTTGAAGTTATAATTATAACTACTTGCATAGGAAAACCGTGCAGCATGTTTATTTTGTGCAGACAAGATACATGCTACTAATTAAAGTGATTAGTAAAAAGAAAAAGAAAGTGCAGATTCTCCTGTTTTGCGGGTGGTGTTCATAACTCCTCGTGTTTTGTGATTGATCTAGTTTTGTCTCTGTATGACATAATGCCTCGGTTTTATTAAACATATTATTTAGTTTTCTTAATTCGTTTGTGATTTATGTGTTGTGCGTCTCTAATTCATCATGATCTCCCCATCTTTTCATTTTGCTTGGCCCTATAAACATTCAATTTTCACTTGGTAAAAGTGGTAATGAGATGTTTTGTAAGAATTTTTTTGAACGGCAGTGTTTTGTTGTTTTGATATTGGTTTTCATGTTCCTTGGCCCTAACTGTCTCGCAAAAAATAACATTCCTTGATGAACATTTTACATGAACACCGTCATAAAAAAAAGAAAAAAAAACATGAGGAAGTTATATTTTTACCACGCGCTTCTTAAAAAATGAAAAATTCAAATTCAAGTAGATGAAATCCCCATTTCAAATTGTACTCGTAAGTAGATGGAATCTTTATCGACCTAGGAGACTCTGTCATTAGACGCCGTTGTTTGTTATGTCTAGTGTTTGTTATGTTTAGTGTCACGTTTGTACGGGCCTTAGTGTGAACAGTGACTTGTGAACATTCCAACGAGATGTATATATAAAGTTTAGGATCATTTGAAAACTTAATAATGTCTTTAGAATTATGGGAACTTCCCTTTGCACAAACTTTATTTTAACTTTTATACAAAAATGAGTGAAAAATAATGTCTTTTTCCTCTATCTTGAAATTCAAAAAGGAACATATGATTGAATTTAATTTATTTAATATAATCTATACATGTGTAGGGCTAAACGAAAAAAAATTAAAGAAACATAATGAAAAGTCTACTTTGACACTCATATAGGATTGTATGTTAAAAGTATAAAATTTCTTAAGATATTTATAAGTTTTTAAATGATTGTAATGAGTTTAACTAATACAACTCTGAACTAAATTATTAAACATATACGTATTTTGTGTGTTGTACACACACATAAGTAACCAACGTACTACATATTATTCTATTATTCTATGAAATAATATACACACGATCAATTCCGTAAAACATAACCAACCGGGGGCCGATTTGTGTGTATTTGAGGATGGAAAGGCCCCCACTAAACAAACCGACTATTGCCATTAAGATTTAAAAATTTCACTTATTTAATAGTCTCCCTTGTTAGAACAGGCCCCCTTAACTTTTAACAGTACTCTACAAAAGTTCTATATTTAATTTTTTCGCCCTAATTCATTAAAAGGCCTACAAAGAAAAACAGAAAGTCTTTGAATCTTTGATGTTGGATACAAGGCAACAAGACTGAATTGAAGAGTTACCGGAACATATATTTTTTTTTATATTGTCTTCAAGGGTCCATCACTTTAAAGCTAGACCGTTTGACACTCTCATGCTTACATGCAATTAAACTATTTGTTATTGTGGGTTTACCTATTATTACATAGTGGTTTTACCTATTATTATTAGTTGTGTTGTGATATTTAGAGTTTAAAGTCATAACGATTTTTAGTTTATATGTAATAAAAACTGTTTTGAGTTATAAATAAATTTGTTCTGAAACTCTTATTTCATTTTCTAACATAAATTGTAGCAAGTCTATTTTTTATGTTTTAAGAGAAGGTTTTGCTATAAAAAAATTTCACTCGATTTAGCATTTTAAACTAAAAAGCGTTGTCTTCAAGAGGACATTCAAGTGGTAGTTGGTAAGCTATTAGAGGATTGAATATTTAAATATCGTAAAGTGTAGGTTGTGATGTGTTATTAAAAAAAAAGAATTACTTAAAAGAACAAAATAAAACTCTTTGAAAAGCTTGAAAGAATACCTACAGATTTTATAACGTGGTGGACTCAAAACATAAATAAGAATGTTTAGGAAAAGAACAAACTTTAATAGTTTGAGCACTCAATTAAGTATTATTAAGTCACATTAATATATAATATTTTGTTGTCACATGTAAAAAAACCTACATTTTCCACGATTTTAAAATTTTTAGATATAGTACACAATTATACTTACGCCGCTGATGGGTTCTTTGGCAGATGGCAGGCACATGCTACAAGACTGCTTTAGAATTTGTTACATAAAAGACAAATAATTACTTATCCTTAAGACAAAAATTCACATGGTAGCATATGTTTCAAAGAATTAATATGGCAACTTTGTAGTATTTATGGCTATATATACTTTCTAATAACTATATATTCATGATTACAAAGTGTATTTTTCAGGTTCTTTGGATCAGTGAAATCGTATACTTTGTTGATTTATATTTTATAGTTATAAACTACTTGACCGTCACAAATAGTTAACAAGAATGGAAACTTTTAAGATACACGCATCTGCCAAATATTAAACTATTAATATATATGTTTTACTCTATTTGTTGGTATAATAATCACTCTAGAATAGAACCATCGTTAATCACATTCCATTTAAAGCAAGTTACACGTGACCTCTCACTTCTAGCATCCTCATCAACATTGCAAAAATAAGTGTGTTTTATGATGTGTCAAATGACACCTATATCCCTTGTGTATTCTCATTCATCTTCCACTTTTAGGGCTATTATCGTCAAATCAACATGATGATCGGAGACCCAAATCCGTTTGACCGTCCACTTTCCGGCGCCACCTCAACTCAAAGTACACATGTTAAAAGACTTCCCCTCTTCCCTCCATCCTAAACGACACCGTTTTGTTCACATCACACAAGACAAATACTTGATCTCTGCAATAAACACTTTCATCTTCCCCAAACCCTTCTCTCTCATAAAAGCTCAATAATCTTTACAAAATCAAGTGAAATGGGGTGCATTGGCTAACAAAATCAAGAAAACTTAGTGGGGTTTTCAAGAAAACATCATTGAAGTGTTCGATTATATATAAAGCTACTGTCTTTTACTTCTTCGACTTGCTCTGCAACTCCATGGCTATGGAGTTTAAGGTTCTTCATCTTTTATGCATATTATTTAGCTTCTTCTTTCTCAACAATGCTGCCATTGTTGATCAAAGCACAGAAAGGGACATCTTGATTTCTTTCAAAAACTCTTTTTTGAACCCCAAATTGCTCTCTGAATGGAACCTCACCACCCCACATTGTCAATGGGAAGGTGTTTCTTGTCAACACGAACGAGTCACTTCACTCGTTCTCTCAACTCACTCACTCAAAGGCCCACTTCCCATTTCTCTTTTCTCCCTTTCAAACCTTGTAGTTCTTGACCTTTCTTCTAATCTGTTCTCCGGCGAACTTCCTCAGAAAATATCCCAACTCCGGCGTCTGCAAGTGTTGAGTTTGGGAGATAACCAGCTTTCCGGTGAGTTACCGAATGCACTCGGTGAGTTGACTCAGTTGCAAACCCTTGAGCTCGGACCCAATTTCTTCTCTGGTGTGATTCCTTCAGTCATTGGAAAGTTATCACATTTGGAGTCTCTCGATCTCTCTTCCAATTCTTTCACCGGAGTCATCCCGCCGGAGATCGGACACCTTACGAAACTCCGGTCACTTGGTCTCGGCAACAATTTGTTAACAGGTTCTCTTTCTCCATCACTTCTCACAAATCTCACTAATTTAGTGTTTCTAGATGTTGCAAACAATACACTTTCTGGTCCTATTCCTCAAGAAATTGGAAACCTTTTGAATCTCACCGACCTTTTCATCGGTATCAATCGTTTCTCCGGCGTACTACCGCTTGAAATTGGTAACCTGAAAAACCTACAGAACTTTTATTCTCCTTCTTGTTTAATCGAAGGTCCGTTGCCGGAGACCATGTCAAACCTCGAATCTTTATCAAAACTTGATCTTTCTTCCAACCCTTTAAAGTGTTCGATTCCAAAATCATTTGGACAATTGCAAAATTTGACTATCTTAACCCTTGTGTACTCCCAACTTAACGGTTCTATCCCTGGTGAACTTGGAAACTGTCGTAATTTGAAGACATTGGTGCTTTCTTTCAATTCGTTATCTGGGTCTTTACCCGAAGAGATTTCACAGCTTCCGTTACTGTCGTTTGCAGCCGAAAATAATAAGCTTTCGGGGCCTTTGCCGTCTTGGGTTGGCAAATGGGACAAAATAAACTCACTTTTGTTGTCCGGAAACCAGTTCTCCGGTCGTATTCCACCGGAATTTGGTAATTGCACAATGCTTAATTCTTTGGGTCTGAGCAATAATTTGTTAACTGGTTTTGTGCCTAAGGAAATCTGCAATGCGGTTTCGTTAGCGGATCTTGATATTGAAAGTAATCTGCTTTCGGGTGTAATTGGGGATACGTTTGTGGGTTGTGGTAATCTTTCTCAGTTGGTGTTGTCTGAAAACGAGATTGTTGGGTCTATTCCTGATTACTTCTCTGAGCTTCCATTGATGGTTCTTGATCTTGATTCCAATTTGTTAAATGGTTCGATTCCGGTTAGTTTATGGAAGTCGTTAAGTTTAATGGAGTTTTCTGCTGCAAACAATCAGTTGGAGGGTAATATTCCAAAAGAAATTGGGGCTTCTGTTACATTACAAAGGTTGAGTCTTGGTAACAACAGATTGACAGGAGATATCCCCAAAGAAATCGGAAACCTTGCTTCGCTTTCTGTTCTTAATCTGAATTCAAATAATTTCTCTGGTTTTATTCCTGTTGAACTTGGGAGATGCACATCTCTTACTACATTGGATCTTGGTAACAACAGATTCAATGGGTCCATTCCGATTGAGATCACTGGTTTATCTCAGTTACAATGCTTGGTTCTTTCGAATAATGATCTTTCGGGTACTATTCCTTTTTCGAATAATTCAAAGTACTTTAGGGAGGTTGGTATTCCTGATTCGAGTTTTGTTCAGCACCATGGGTTGTATGATCTTTCACATAATCAGTTGACTGGTTCAATTCCTGATGAACTAGGAAACTGTTTGGTTGTTGTGGATCTTTTGCTCAATGATAACATGCTTTCTGGTGAGTTACCGAAATCTCTAGCAAAGTTAACCAACCTCACGACCTTAGATCTATCCAACAATGTGTTATCTGGTGGCTTACCTGCTGAACTCAGCCAATCTGTGAAACTTCAAGGTTTGTATTTGCAGAATAATAACCTCACTGGGAGCATACCATCTGAATTAGGCAAACTTCATAGTTTGGTTAAGCTTAATTTGACAGGTAACCGTCTGTCGGGCTTGATTCCTTCTACATTTGGGAAGTTAAGTGGGGTGACCCATTTGGATTTAAGCAATAATCTGCTCCAGGGTGAACTTCCTTCAACAATGTCAAACATGGTGAATCTTGTGGGGTTGTTTCTACAGCAGAACCATATATCCGGTTCTCTTGATGGGCTATTTGTTGGGTTAACCGAGTGGCGGATTGAAATCTTGAATTTGAGTGATAACCTGTTTTCAGGTGTATTGCCTCAATCTTTAGGCAATATGTCGTATTTGAGTTCTTTGGATCTTCATGGGAACTCATTTACCGGTGAAATTCCATGGGGGGTTGGAAATCTGATGGAGCTTGAGTATTTGGATTTTTCAAATAATAAGTTTTCTGGTCGAATTCCTGATAGTCTTTGTAGTGTTTTGAATATAAATCACATGGATTTGACTGAAAACAGATTAGAAGGCCCGGTTCCAAGGATCGGAATTTGTGGGAATACATCGAGAGTTTCATTATCCGGCAACAGAGCGTTATGTGGTGGGATTCTCAGTTTGCAGTGTCCAGGAACCACTTTTCGCAGGGGGTCAAAATTCTTTAACATTTGGTCATTGGCGTCAATTGCTATTTTGACTTTAGTAATCACTGTTTTTATAACAATTGTGGCGATAAAGCGAATTCACAGAATCAAGAAGTCTGATTGTGAATATCCTGTTGTGAACAACAGCAGTCCGGCTGATCATAATCTGTATCTTTTGAGTAGCAGCAGGTCAAAGGAATCGTTAAGTATTAATGTAGCGATGTTTGAACAACCCCTGGTGAAGTTAACTCTTGCAGACATTTTACAAGCAACCAACAACTTCTGTAAATCAAAAGTAGTTGGTGATGGTGGATTTGGTACAGTCTACAAAGCCCAACTACCAAACGGAAAGATTGTAGCAGTTAAGAAACTGAACCAAGCGAAGTCACAGGGCCAACGAGAGTTTTTGGCTGAAATGGAAACCCTGGGAAAAGTTAAGCATCGAAATCTTGTATCATTGCTCGGCTACTGTTCTTTTGGTGAAGAGAAACTGCTTGTGTATGACTATATGGCTAATGGAAGTTTGGATCACTGGCTAAGAAACCGGACTGGAGACATGGAAATCTTGACTTGGGCTAAACGTTTCAAGATTGCAGTGGGTGCAGCTCGTGGATTAGCCTTTTTGCACCATGGGTTTATTCCCCATATCATTCATAGAGATATTAAAGCCAGTAACATCTTACTCAACGAAGATTTTGTCCCAAAGGTTGCTGATTTTGGGCTAGCAAGGTTGATAAGTGCATGTGAGACTCACGTGAGTACTGATCTCGCTGGAACGTTTGGTTACATTCCACCAGAGTATGGTCAGAGTTGGCGGTCGACTACCAAGGGTGATGTGTATAGCTTTGGAGTAATTCTTCTTGAACTGGTGACCGGAAAAGAGCCAACGGGACCAGAGTTTAAAGATGTTGAAGGTGGGAACTTGGTAGGATGGGTTTGCTATAAGATCAAGAAAGGTCAGGCTGTTGATGTGCTGGATCCAACTGTTGTTAACAGTGACTCGAAGCCTGCAATGCTTCAGACGGTTCAGATTGCTGCCCGTTGCGTATCTGAAAATCCTGTTAATCGGCCTACCATGCTTCATGTACTTAAGTTCTTGAAAGAGATCAAACATGAGTTTTTGTAAGCATGGTTTGGGAAGACAATGGTAGGATAGTGAAATGAAGCAATGTTAGTAATCACTATGTTTCTATTTATTGGAAAAAACCTCTAATTGTCTAGTTTTCGCCATGGTCGTTTTAACTAACCAGCAAGTCTATACTACTATGTCTCATGATCTTTTAAACTTGCATTATCCTATCTGTTAGCCATTTTAGCATTTATGATGATTTGCACATACTAAGCACGCAGAAAAACAATATAGTAAAGATGTAATTTTGAAACTTTGAGCTAGCATGTATTACATCCTAGAATAAAATAAATAGACAAATTCACCAAAACTTAAAACTCATCTCTAGGGGGTAGCATATCACCGTCGGTGAGGGTAATCAATGGACGAATGAGTGTGGCCATCTAATATCGATCCTTATGACTTTGATGACATCTACATCAATCCTCGTATTGTTGATGAGGCCGGTGTTGGTCTTGACGATCTCGGTCCTCATTTTGAGGGATGCAAACCTAATTGGGGGTATCACCAATCACGTACTCATGACCATATTTTTGTTAGAGCATCACCAACGGGTCAATTTTCCATGCTAATGACTAGCCTACATGGCCCTCATTCACACCATCCTAACATATAGTCTTAATTGTAAACTCTACTTGGGAATTTTGCTAACATAATGCTCGAGTGTTTGATCCAGGAGATATGTATCACTTAATAAAACAAAAGAATGCCATTTGATGACGAAAAATAAAAATCCTTCCATGATTATATTATTTTCTAATAACGAATGTTGTTCTATAAGTCCATCACAATTAAACTATATCAACCTGTCTTAAACTCTTTATTTTAACTCCAATAGTTTTGCTATTATACCCAAGTACCCATCCTCGACTTTCATAATTATATTTGATCACACAACTAACATAATCCAAATATAATAATTGTAAAAGAATCAATTTAAGTTTCACACTTTATTTTCACAAATATAACTCATGGTAAAAGAGTTCGATCACGCACAGAGATATTAGTGGATTCTATTGCTCCTAGCAATCTTGACTTTTAGCAAAAGCGGATTCCCAAAATCTTTATGATAATGTTACGGATAATATAAAAGATAAAATTATTTCCAGAATAAAAAATATAAATGACATTTTCCTTTGATGAAAAAACAAGAGATAAAAGGCCAAAAGGTCCAATAACTTCAGCTAGTCAGTCCACATACAACAGATATGCAAGCCACGTGACATTTCGCACGTGCCTTCCCCTCGTGTGAACTTTACCACATCTACACTTTTCCATCTTTTTTTTACCTTCATCCTCAATCTAACTACACCCTACTCCACCATACGATCCAACCGCTCACATTGCTTCAACGACCACATAGATTCATGATTATCAACGCTACCACCACTCTCGTTACGATCCAACGGCTCTGATTTAACATCTACTCCAGGCTGTTGAAGCTGCAGATCATTATACTGATCCGCCGCTTCACACGATCCTCCGTCCCTCAACCGTTTCACACCTATTGCTACACCGAATAATCTAGGGTTTAACAACCCCATCTCCGTCGTTTCTACGTCATCACCACCGCCGGTGGCGTCACCGGTACACTCCTCCGCTAATCGCTTCACCGGTAGCAGATCTAACGCTTCCATCGTCGTCCTCGCCGGCGGTTGCGGTGGTCCTTCCGACGGTTTATCCGTCGCGTAGTTAGACATCATCACATAGATGTTGGAGCAGAGATTCTTCATCTGATTCAACTCTTTGCTTAATTGAACGTTTTCTCTCCTTAACCTCTCGTTTTCACCGACAAGTTCGGCGTTACTTCCTCCGGTGGCTGTAGATTCACGAGGTAGATTAGTTGTAGCGCCTCGAGATGAGCTAGATGATAAGACCTGTTCTTCGCCGGAATCGCTAGGAGACACCGTTCTGATTGGCTGAGACGGCATCGCTGCCACCGTAACCGTCGGTGTAGCTGCAACTGCAGGCGGTGGAGCTGGTGGTTGTGACGGTGGAGCTGCTGCGATCTTCCGACGTTGTATATCGCATAACAGACGCTTCTCTCCTCTACGGAAACAATCGTTAGAGAACTCCCATCGATCAGGTACAACCTTCCTGAATCCCTATCCATATAATCAAAATCATAAGGAAATGGTAATTTATTTACATCTGACTGTTCGATCGGAAATCAGATCATATATCTGATATAAGTTGATTAGATAACTTAATCATCAAATTAAGCTTACATAGGTGTTGAGCTGACGGACAAAACTTGAGAAATTATTGTGCTTAAAGTACTTAGGGAGCAAATCCCTAGCAAATTCCGTTGGATTCCAAACGATAAACGTAGATCCATCTTCGTTCCAAGAGATAACGTCGTCAATGGTGTTATCTTCGACAAGCTGATAGGTTTTGGTCAGAAACGGCGTCGGAAGAGATCTAGAAGCCGACTCCCCCCCACCCGGCGACTCCAAGCCGCTCCGCTCTCCTGGTGGCGGAGCCATCACCTCAAAAGTCAAAACCACCTTCACAATAACAACACAACAAACATAAGCCCAAATATCAACAAACGCAACCAAAAAGAATAATCATAAGAGATTAAAACGATGAAACTTACAACTTCAATCGATTGGTTAGAGAATTGAATGCATGTAAGTTGATTGATCGGAGAAGTAGGTTTGAGGATTCTAGAAAGTTCCGGGAGGGTGGATGAGGGAGAGGTGAAAGGGAGGGGAGGATAGAGAAGAGAGAGAGAAATAAGAGAGGAAAATAGAAGGGGGTAGAAGAGGAAAGAACGAGAAGGTACGCAAAAGAGAAGAAGTTTCTTTTTTCTCCATTGGATTTGATTATGTGTCAAGCTGTTGGTAGCCCGATCAAACACTTGTGATTTTTAATTCAACATGCACAATGGCACAATGTCAAGTTTGGTCGGCAGATTATTTCCTAAATTCTTATATTATTACATTTTAATTGTTTATCTTATTTCTGAGCTATTTGGCATTACACATCAAAATATCATCAAAATATGTTGTTATATTTGGTATTTTATTACCTTTTAAGATTAGTAGATTACCACAAAATTCCTTGTGTTTTCAGAATATTATATCAATCAATCTGACAATAAATACACTTACTTTCTTACTTTGTATTAATTAGATATGTATTATACAATAAATACATTATTTTGAAGTCTTTTTTTTGCAATAAATTCATATTAGGAATTCAGTTTGCAATTTAAGTTCCGAATTTCACACTGAAGTTTTTCAAAAAAGAAAAATATATATTGCCAAAAACATATTTAATAAACTTGAAAACCAAACCATTTGACCTCTCATTCTATATGTAATTTGAAAGTGAACTTTCACTCTTAAGTTATCATTAATTGATTTGACCTTTTTAGAAAATGAGTGAAACGGGTCATGATTGGTTATATGATTTTATATGGGTTTAAGCTTAGGCTTGAATTTTTTCAACATGAATAAAAATACGGGTCGTATTTTCTGACATGCCATTGTGATTTGTTTTGATTACCAAATAGGTTTTCACTTTTCATTTAGTTCCTTAATCCTAACTTTTGAATTTGGAGCACCAACACATATAATACAACAGAGTCATTTGCTAGAGCCCTAAGACCATACTTTAGCTTCTTATTTAAAATCTTTAAGTGGTAATACATTATTTCATTTTCAGGATAACATAGTTCTCTTACCATCGCATTGATATCATGCGTTGGAATTCGTTGTGAACAACTAAATCGACATAGCTTACTTTTCCACTTATATAAATGCTCAGAGTTGATTAAATGACATAAATACCCGTGACATGAGAGGCACGTGTAGCTAATTAACGGATAAAATGGATGTGTTAGGGTCGGGTAGTTGATTGTGGTAAATTGCAAATCATAAGCAAAAACTTGAAAGTTAAACGCTTTAAGGAAACCCATTACTTTAGTCAAAACACAAGATGTAAACATGAAGTTTATTAAAAAAAATTATGTTAGATACAACTCAAAGTTTATTTTAAAATATAAATAAAAGATCAAAAAATTGTGTATGTACCTTTTAAATATTACAAAAAAACACTTATGTCAATTTATTTTTAAGATAAAGAACCTTTTATATTTTAAATGATTTAATTGAAAGAGATGATTTAGGTGCTGTTTGTTTTTTCTGCAGCAAAATATCTACAGTTTGCAGAATATACCTCTGCAGTTTGCAACAAGAATTGTGTCTTTTTTTAACGTCTACAGACTGCTAAAATCAACTGGTGGTGGTATATGATGGTGCTGGACGGTT
The DNA here is from genome assembly GCA_025215565.1 of Flaveria ramosissima. Classification (NCBI taxonomy): domain Eukaryota; kingdom Viridiplantae; phylum Streptophyta; class Magnoliopsida; order Asterales; family Asteraceae; genus Flaveria; species Flaveria ramosissima. Next base: position 2,462,322 of record CM046040.1, on the reverse strand, counting down.
ATGGTGATGGTAGATGGTGGGTGGTGGTGGTGGCAGACGATGAGTGGAGGTGGACAGTGGTGGTGGTGGACATGGGTGGTGGTGGGTGATGGTGTTTAATCCTTTGCAGACTTTAGAAGTTGTAATGTTAAGTCTGCATCATGCAGAGCTCGCGCAAACCTTTTTATAATGAAAAATCTTTCAAAAAACAAACACTCAATTCTGCAGAGCTCAACGTTGCAACGCAGACAAAAGAGGTTAAGAAGAATTATTCTGGATAAACAAACACCCCATTACTTACTGATTTTATTCAGAAGTGGTGCATATTGTAGTTGGTTCGTTACTTATGTAACCCTTGCACCTCTATCGATTATTGAATTCCAAAAAATACTTGCTGCACTAAAAATTATTTCAAGTGGAACCATACTAAAGCATAGTGGTATTATTGTTAGAAGATATGAGTGACTGAAATAATATTAATTACTTGATTATCATTCAATAATTTAATCATGATTTAATGTGATTAATCTTGTTTTCAACACTTCAGTCATAGAACTCTACTACCATACAACTATACAGTTGAAACTACTTTCAACAAGTAATTCCGCATAATAATTAGCTTCACGAGCGCAAGACCATTAGTGCTACCCTAATATAACAAGTACTTCCATTTAGTCATGTTTTGTACCAAACGCATAACTTAAGCAGCTTCCTCCAATTCATTCTTGACAACATCACATAAATCTTTAACAAAACTTTGATACATCATATTTAGAAACAGTCTCACAGTTATCTTTAAACTTCAAAGTTCATATAGAAGCCATCACATCACATAAGTAAAAATGTGTAAACGCACCATCATATAAGTGTCAATTCTGATTGATTGATTGTTTAAGGAGATGAAAATCGACATTTCTTACCCAAATTTGTACCGACAGCAAAGATCCATCAGACAAATCATCGATTCTACTCCAAATTGGTATGTCGTGATCGGATCTCATCAGGGGTTTGGCCCAAAACTGAAACCAATTTGAAAACCACCATCTCAAACAACACAAACAACGCCCCTTCGTACACACTCCCCATCGGAAGCAGCGATGCTCGTCCTCCTTCAACCTCCACACCATCATCCGCCATCGTCTGCGCCGCTACATACGCCACTATGCTCGCATACTTCACCGAAGACCCTGATTCCGGCTGTGCGGTGAGGAGTAGCACACGACCGCCGTTGGATTTCGCAACACCGCAAATGGCATCAACGGTTGAGAAGCCTCCAGGTCCAGCCGACGCGATAAGGAGGTCGGAGGAAGAGATGGGAGGTGTGGTCATGTCACCGACGCAATGGGCGGAGAGGCCTAGGTGTGCGAGTCTCATGCATAGGGCTTTCATCATCAGACCCTCTCGGCCTACGCCGTAAACGAAGACTTTTCCGCCACGTGCGGCGGCGGAAGCTATTTCGTCCACGGTGGTCTGCAGGGGTGATGGAGTGGATGTACTTGAGCTGGTGAACACGGAGTTGATTTCATTGCAGATTCTGGTTGCGAGAGCTGATATCGAATCGCAGCTTGATTCCGCCATTGATTAGTGTTGACATGAAAATCCTTTGCCACTACTTTTCTTGGTTTCTTATCTATTTGATCACGTGCATGTCACGAGGGATGGAGGCCCTTAAATTAATTTCTTATGCTCTTACCGGATCACCGGATCGGATGTCGAACCGAACGTTTTACTGTTCCGGTGGTCGGACCGGATTTAAAAACATCATAATTATATATATAGGATGTTATATAAAACTTAACAATAATCTTATGTTAAACATACTAATTCATTGTTATACTTCCCGTTTTTACCACCGATTGAGGGCGAACCAGCCAATCGAACCCCTCCAAAACGAACTGATATGAAACGGTTCGGCCACCCCTTCGACCCCCGGTCGGACCGGCCGGTCGAATCCGGTCTTCAAAACATTGCTCATATCTTGCTCAACTCTTCGGTTTTTATTCCATATACTAAGAGGTTTTTGATGTTTGATAATCGCTTAATAAATACGTATTAAAATAAGTATTGTGAGACCAAATTAAACCTTCCTAAGCAATACTTTAGTTGGATTATATTATGTTTTTACCCAAACTTGTTCCTATATTATATTATATACCACAACTAATTTATATAATCATCCAAAATCATAAACACAAACACACACACAAAGCGTGAACTTTACATACCAATCGACAAAAATACAAGTTTACACACAAGTTATGGTCCTGGAACTTTACTTGCAAATAAAGTCAAGATTCCTTAGATGGTAACAGCTTTCAAATACTCATGTTACAACAAAAGTTTGGAGATTAATGCATGAAAAGAACTTTACTTGTGATCGTTGACTGTAGCTAGAAGGCAGAAGATGAAGATTTTTGAGGTTGAGGTTCAAGTAGATCATCAACCTCAGTGATGTCAATATCTTCCACAGCAACAGCCAATGATGATGGTGTGTCACATTCCCCATTCAATTTCTCATAATCATCATCATCATCATTAAATGATCCATCTAAGGACGCATTTCGCCTGAGTTCTCTTACTTTATGGAATTCGTCATAGTGAGCGCGTCTCTGCTCCTTGAAACTTGAACTCCTGCCTATTTCAGAACATAATCAATTTTCCATGTAGCTAGTCATAATCTAGAAAAGGTTTAATCGCATATCTTAATTTCATATGATGCAATTGAAGATACAGTGCGACAAATGTTAATAAAAAACATAATGGGAAAAACCTTCATTATCTTCTCCATCCATAGCATCTGGTTCATCCTCTGATGATCCCCAGCCAGAGGGCTGCTGTGAGTTATTGGAAGAAACCATATCATTGAATACAGAACGCACATTTTCATCATCTCTTTCAAAACAAGGACTCCGTACAGGAGATAAAGATCCTACACAAACAGCTTAGATCATATGATTACAAGAGTAATAAAAATTATTCTCATATTGGATATATTAATAGTTCAAATGGGTATTAACTAAAAAGAAATAGCTAAAAGGAAACGAATCAAATGATTTAAAAATTAAAAATTACCCAAGTATACTCAAGTCTACATTACATTATTAAAAGAATACATCATTATTTTAATAAATGGTAATTTTAATATATTATTTATCTATTAAAGAAGTGGACAAAACAGTATTGGTCGCCTTGCTGATCAACCCGACCCGTTTTGGCATGTTACCCGACCCACCTGACCATGTCCCGTTTTGGCCTAAGTATATTCAAGACAAGATTTGCTACAACCAAACCTAATGCCTAAAATAGCTGAAATACACAACCATAATGTGAATAGCAGAAGAAACATGAGGCATAAACTTACCATCAACGTCAGTCATGTGATGATAAGGAGTCTTTGGTTCTGTAATTTTCTGTCTTACGGGTTTGTTTGCTTCAATTTCAGATAGTTTAGCCTCATCCCATCTGACAGATCTCCTACTGCTTCAAAATATTATATTATAAGCATAAATCCACCCATGTCAAGTAGCAAATTACAAGACTAACTTATAGGGCCATAGATTCATACAGTGTTTTCAAACATTCAAGATTGGTTGTGATCAAAAATGGTAATTTTCTATGTCCTGTTTAAGTTTATATTGTCAGGATTAGTCCTGCTTATTAGTGTTTTCTTATTTGCTTTGATGGATGACATAGATTATCCTCATCTAAATCCTCTATAAGATTATTACTTGTTTTCCTTCCGGTTAAAGGGAGTTGTTGATGAATTAAAACCACTTTTTTTGAGGACCTGTTTTAAAGTCTATACTATACTCACACAAAGGTCTTTCTAGTTAAACAATCTTTAACAAAAAACAAAACAAGACAAAGAGGTGGGGTGGTTCAGTTTGTGATAAAACAACTTCCATTGTCCATAGTACTATAGTAGGTCCTACTATTCCAATAATTTACAAGTGAGATAATAAAACCAACACCACTTTATTATAAGAGAATATGTTGCATACAGGTGTCATAGAATGTTACCTCGAGTCTCCCATTGTGGCCATTCTGAAATCTTAGAATCACAGGAAGTGGTTGTCTGGTTGAGTGGCCAATTTGCTGGGAAAAAAAATACATATGTATGAACATCATATGCTTTTCTTATAAAGCTTGGTTCTTCGTGATATTGAAGGCAAACAAATCACAAAACATGGGATCTGTTTACAATCTGAAACTAAAATGGTGCTTTACAATCTAAGCATGATAATATCACTGAAACAAATATCCAGTTATGAAAGTAAGCATCATGAATCAAAAATATACATGAACTAATACAATTTCTAAACCGGTAACACATAGTGCTAATGGTCAGAGTGTCAGACAGATTTCCAAAGACTGGTAAACTAAGGCTCACTAGCATTGGAAAATGAATAAGAACACAAACAATGAATCATAAGCCAGTCCTGTTCTTCTTTGAACTTTTCACAATAGAATGCAAAATCAATATTGTACCTTCAATGGTAAAAACAATTCCAATAACATGCAGCTATCCTTGATAGTTGTCAGTAGCATTTAAATCTAGAATAGGAAAACCGATTTTGCCATTTTTAAGCTTGATCTTGTTAAGACATTATATCATTCCTTAAAAAATTTCCAGGATCCAGATCAAAAGCAAGTGAAAAGCCTGTTCAAATCAACTCCATAATTACAATTGCAATCATTCTTAACTTGTTATAAACTAATGAAAACATAAACAATTGCTCACAAGTAACAACAATTGATATGAATGCTCACAGCATTCCACTATCTACATGTATTTTAGCGGTCATTGTGTTAACAGCCAAAATATGTAAAGATAGAACAGGCAATTTAATACAAATTAACGAACCCTAGAATTGTGAAGCTCCTCGAAGAAATGTGGGATAAACAAACAAGAGCATGAATGCAATAGCCACTCCTATTAGGAAACATCATACTAACATTTACACTAGAAGAATAACAGGAACAACAAATCAAAATGTCAAAAGCAAAAGCATAATAAATCATCGATTCCACTCAGATTCATAAGCAAACAGAAGAATCAATAGCATCTAATTGTTCGCATGTTAGAGGATTTTCGTCAAATCAGATGCACCTAAGATAATCTACGAAAACGATGGTTATATCAATGATAAAGACGCGATTTCCCCCTAATAAGGAAAAGTGAAAGAGGGATATTGTGGGATCGATTAGGTCAAAACAAATGAATGCAAATGTAGGAGAAGAAAACGGAGGGCGGATGAATGTTTAACCGTTGCGAAGTGTGTCGAGGAGCCAGGGACGCCAAGATCTGTTTGTAGTCGGTTGTTGCTGGAACCAGATGCAGATTTTGTATTCACCTTTTGGCTTTTGGCTTTTGGCTTAAGTCGTTTTCAAACACATTAATCACCGATGAGTAATATCCCGTGTTTACTGGTTCAAGAATATCAGAGTAAATTACGCTTTTAGTCCATGTGGTTTGGTGGTTATAACGTTTTTCATCTAATAGTTTAAAAACGTCCGGTTTAACCACTGCGGTTTAAAATTTGTCACAATTAGGTCCAAACCGTTAACTCCATCCAATTATTCTGTTAGATTTTTATAAAAAGACAAAAATACCCTTGGACTAAAAGTGTTATTATATTACAACCTAACCCCATTTTTCTTGTTTGCACACATCTCCACCACCTCCACCACTACCACCACTCGCTGGCAACCGTATAGCCATCACCCACCACTCTCCAGCAACCACACCGCCACCACCCAACACTCGTCGGCAACCACCACCGCCACTCGCTTAAGATCTAAACCAAACCCTCACCCCACCCGTTTCCTCTTTGACTAGACTACATCGTTACCCCCTCGACCGACCTCGACTAACCAACCTCGCTTACAAGTGGTGGTCAGCGACCCGAAACCGCCTTTAAAATGCCTGTAATCGTGTTTGAAACCTAGCGGATTCACCTGATTTTACCATAACAAATGTGAAATCGCTGGTGGTCGGCGGCCTCCGCTGCCCTATCGCGGTGGTGCGGTGGTTGCAGTTTGGGGTTGTCGGTCAAAGTTGAGAAGTAACAGATCTGAATCACTTCCGTCACACACACACACAGAAAGAGAGAGAGATACAGAGATACAGAGACAAAGTCAGAGAGAAGGGAAGAGAAAAAAGATATGGTGGTCGTGGATATAGGGATGGTGGTGGTGGTGGTGTGACGACGACTGTGGTTACTTAGGCTTGAGTTAAAATGGTGGTGGTGTGATGAAGATGGTGAGGTGATGGTGTGGTGGTCATGGGTTTAAGGCCAACGATTTGGATGAGCGAGGCTGCCGATGGTGGTGGTGGTAATGTGTGGTGGTGCCTGTGAGGTGGTCGTGGTGGTTTGGCAGTGGGTGTCGTGGTTGTGTGGCGGCGGGTGCGGTGGCTATGTGTCGATGGTTGTGATGATATTTTCAGAGAAAGGGGAATATAAATAGAGAGAGTAAGGGGAGAGAGAGAGAGAGAGAGAATATATATATATATATATATATATATATATATATATATATATATATATATATATATATATATATATATATATATATGTCGATATTAAAGTTACAATTTTAGTCCAATGGTATTTTTGTCTTTTTACATACACTTAACGAAATAAATGGATGGAGGTTAGTGACCCGGACTTAATTGTGACAATTTTTAAACCACAGTGGTTAAACCGGGTGTTTTTAAACTATTGGATGAAAAGCGTTATAACCACCAAACCACAGGGACTAAAAGCGTAATTTACTCAGAATATCAATTCAATATTTTTTTCTTTATTTAATTCCTAATAATTATTGTCAAAATCTTTTCTAGAATTGTTTCGTTTTTCTCCTTTTTTTCTTAGGGGGACGTATCATATATTTTTTTATTTCCTCCAGTTTTTCTCCGCTTCCATTTTACATAAAATTTTAAAATCGTCCTACTTTTCTACGGTTTCTTTCAAATACATATCTTCTCTCTCTAAATCACATTCTCAATAAGTGAGTACGGATAAAAATTTCACGGTCCGAAACCATTAGGTGCCACCTGTTCTCACAGGTAGCGTCACTTGGAATCACACTGTGTCGTCTTAATATTGCAATATGTGATAGGTAATGTGTTACATGGATAATATAAAAATATTAAATTGTTACTTATAATAATATAGAAGTTAAAAAACAAAAACAAACTTACTTATTTATTAGATGATAAAAAAGAAACAAGAAAACTAAATGGCAATAATAAAGATTAGGATTTAAAAAAAAGAAACAAACTTACTTATTAATTAGAAGAAAGAAAAAGGAATCGAAAAAAAATAAATAATAGCTCAGAAAATTATAATAAGTGACCTTCTAATAACATATGTAAAACTTTATTTTTATTGATATTATCATTTTTATTATTATTACTATTGCATGAATGGTCCTCTAGGTAAAATACCAAAGTGTCATTAACTTAACAAAATAAGTTAACGACGATCACGTTAAACTTTAAGACGATTACGTTAAATGAGGAAATCAATTACAAAACCTTAAATATAAAATGTTTAACATACTTTATAAAGGTTTTTTTTTGTAATTTGTCAAATATATTATTCAATAGACATGGTTATCAAATAAACTTATAGTTATTAGTGATACTCATACTCAAACCGAGCCTTATGCTAACTTAAGTTATGTTAAGCAAAAGAGATAAGGTCGGAGGGTGTCACACAACCCGCCATCCCACCACACTCTTCAGGTGGTGTTTCCGCTCGTCCCGAAGTACCATACCACCCTACCATCTTAAGCCTTTTTAATTTTCTTTTTCGTTCTCTATTTTTACTTTAATTCGTGATGAACATCCCGACTCACCCACCATCCTTCCGGCTCAACCTTTCACATTAGCTCCACCATACCCTTCATCCAAATCATCCCGCTAATACCAAACCCACACCCTCTGGCCAAGGAGTTTACGCTAGTGCCTATGTACGTATAAGTTTTTTTCAATACCGAGTGAGGGAATGAAATCAATATTGTAGGGTCAAAGTTAATTTAAATCAACTTAAGGAGCAAAGACTCCTAGAGTAAGATAATATTGTGAGCACAAATTTATTTTATATAAATTTAAGTTTACAAAATAAAATAATGCAAAAGTTTAAATACAAAAGAATAGTAGGATTTTCTTTTCAAATTGTTGCAGTTAAAAGATGTGAACAGCAATAAAAATATACACCAAAACTTATTTAATTTGCTTACATATATTTTGATCGTCTATCGGGACTTGCCGATTACAACTTAATTGATTTCTTTTCATCCAACACATAATGCTCCTAAGCTATTGTCATGAATAGACACATAATTTAAAGCATCATAGCAACACGTAACATTTGTATACATAAAAAAAAAATAAATAAAAAAACATGTATGGATCTTTGCTTTCCATAAGCTAGTTTATACGAACCATTGTCAGTTGTGTAGCGGGTTCGGTCCACATGGGACGAGCCGGCGTGACACCACATGAGCTAGCTGATTTTCTTCATGTGTGAGCTTTGGTTTGACATTAAAATAGCGTTTAAAGGTAGAAATAAAATTGGCTCGTATTTTTTCTTCACTAACGGAATGATCAACGATGTTTCGGCAACTCGTCTCCGGCACCGATGCCACAAGCAGGATGGTAAGCACGAGCAAGACAGAAATTTGAATCTTCATTTTAATTATTAGATAATTAAGGAGATCAAGAACAAAGAATGTTAGAGATCTTCTTTAATGGAATGTGGTTTTTGTTAGTTGAACAAGTTTATTTATAGACAAATTCCAATTGTCAACGCCGTACGTGTAAGAGAATTCCTCATAAATTTTATTAGTTTGAACGGTTTGAAGAAATTAAAATAAGAGAAATATAGCTGAAAACAACTCATAATATGGACGGCCTGTAAACAAAATTATATAGAAACTAAACCCTAGGGAGAGTTTTATTATGGAACTCTACAAAGAGTGAAAGATGTATTCAAACAAACTCCATTTGAACTTATTTTAGTGGTGTTGGAACCACACGTCAAACCTTAAATCCGAATGGTAAAACTTAAGCTAAATCGTATAAACTAAACTCTATATACGTATATCGTAATTTGCAATACTTACCACTACGCCACCTCTTAAAAGTTAACATGTTCTAAGGTTACAAAGGCTTTTAATGAATATGGCATCTGTTTTTGAATGATTTAGCAAAATAGAATAAAATTTAAAAGAAAAGCATAACTAACTGAAATTTACTTCATAAGATAGAGGATTAACGGAAAGAAATGATTTCACTAAACTTAAATTTAAAACATAAATTAAACAATGATCTAATGCTATTATGCTATCCGTTTGGATCATTTTAGTTACTTTCATTCTTTGTTTTCTATTTCTTATCTTCAATCTACATCAGAAGAAAAAAATGATGACCTCACAATAATCGATTTTCTTAACGTCTTACAAATTTAAACTGCTACGATGATTTTATAAGGTTGACTTTGTAGAATATATTTTTATGTACTTCTATTCATAGTTGACATTTATCTTAAACTCTTTATTAATTCAATTAAATCCTGATTCATGGAACCAGACAATGTCTTCTTAAGTTGACTTGTAATAAATAACGAAATCAATGTTGGTATATTACAATCATGAACACACGAAGATGAATTATATGCTTTTAAAAATATTAGAGCTACTTTAAGCTAAGCTTGTTCACATTCTAACTTGACATATGGAGGTTACTAGCAGGCCTTCTCGTTCATATATTATATCTTATACAAAATTATTTGTTTTTCTTAAGGTTACTATCACTACTACATAATACAAAATATGTGCCACCAAATAAACGTCGGAGTCAGGATTTATTTTCACTGGGGTTACAATTTTTCGACCCATGTTTGTTTTATATGAAAGTACTACTATTGGGTCGGGTCATAGAAATGATTTTTTTTCATATCGGGGTGGGTCATAAAAGCATAACTCGCTTTTGATGATTTGTTTTACTTTTTTGATTTTGAATGAAATTATAATTATGTTATGGTGATTCAATAAATATTCTTGTATTGATTAGAGTTAACAACTAACCCGTTAATATGTAATAATCTATGTAATAAACTAACGTAACACTAAATTCAAAGTCAATCACTCAAGTTTTCATGATTACTACAAATAATCTACAGGGAGTTAAGGAGTTAGGGTTTGTGTGTCATGAAAAAAAAGGAAAGCTCATGGGCTTGTTCTTAAAAGCCTAAAAACTAAGGTGATATTTGTTTTTTCTGTATGAAAATGTCTGCACTCTGCGGACTACATCTGCAGCAGAAGAGGTGGACCAAACGTCTGCAGTCTGCAAATAAAAAACTGTTTGTTTTAACATCTGCAGTCTCTATTAATAATTTATATATACAATCGAAAACATTTGTGAACCAAATAAAAGGAACAACAACACTCCTAACAAACAAAACATCAAATGCATCACCACCACCACCATTAACATCACCAAATTTCCACCACTGTAAAACCCACCGTCACCACAATGCCACCACCACCACCAACACCGTCATCGCCACCGCCACGTTAGCTCCACTTCACCCTCACCGTCATCCTCCTCCTCCACCACCCTCTCCGCGGCGCCGCACCACCGACCACCACGCACCCCGACCTCCCCCCACTCCTCTCCTTCAAACAATCTGCCGACGTCTCCGGCGAACTCTCCTCCTAGGCCCACAACGCCACCACCCCATGCCACAGTTCCTCCGCCTTCTACGATGTCTCCTGCCTCCGCAACCGAGTCACCGGACTCGTACTCGAAGGACTCAGCCTACAAGGCCCAGTCGACTCACTCGCCGGACTCGTTAAACTCCGTCTTTTATCGTTAAAACATAATAACCTCACTGGCACCATCCCCAATTTATCAAATCTCACATCTTTTATCGTTGAATTTAGGGAGATCATAAGAGAGAAGATCAGAGGTGTGTGTTTTTCGACGCAGGTAGGTGGAGGGGGGCGGAGGTGGTCCGGCCGATGGGGGGAGGTGGGGCGGCGGTGGTCCGGCAGTTGGGGGAGGTGGGGCGGCCATGGGGGGAGGTGGGGGAGGTGCGAATGGAGAAGAGGTTAGAAGACCTCAAAAAGACGTTTTTAATGAAACGTCTTTCAAAAATTAAACAGTCTGCGTATTCAAAGGCTCTTTCCGCGTCTGCGTGCGCGCAGATGAAGAGGTGAGGAAGAGCTTCTGAAGAAAAACAAACAACACCTAAATATATTCATTAAAAGAATCAAACTCATAACACGTAAAACCTACCCAAACCAACACGCCCAAAGTTTGTTTACATCAGAAATAAATAAGGTAAATAACTCGCATTATTTTCTTTTTCTTACATAAATCTACTCTATTTCTAAATTATACCAATATACATTTAGTTTGTGTTTGAACCCAGAACCTCTAATATAAGAGGAAACTAACTCATATTACTAATTACATACAGATAAGAATATTTTATGGGCAACCCAAGTATTCTATATGTAGCTTTGCCCCTGATCACTAATCGATATATTTTACACCCATCTTAATTATGACACCTTAAATGTAGCATATTACATCATTAATTGCATACAATATGTAACTTTCATGAGTTTTAAACTTTTAGTTTTATAAAGGTCAAAGGTGGAAAGAATTTTTTTTAAAAATAATAATGATTGAAATGGAGGTCACTAGAGAACATGGGATGGGATATTGGAAATTGGATTTGGAATGAGTAACGTCTTTGGGCTACATGAAGTTAAATGGCCTGTTAAAAAACTACATGGGCTACAAACACATTTATATGGGCTTCTCTGGGCCAGGAGCCCAGGAGACAAGAGTGAAGTGAAACAGAAGGAATGAACATAAAGCAACGAGGATATCAGTTTGAGGGTATTGTCGGCAGTTTCCGTGTGATCGCTGCTGCTGGCACGGAAATTCTGTATGTTTTACTATGCAGTGCGGAAACTAAAGACCAGAAATAAATGGGGATCTCATTCAATCAATGGCAAGTTGGGGACTTTTGTGATTAGTTAATCTGTGATTACAACTGTATGTAAGGTTTGTGTTGTTATTGTGTTCGATGTAACTTTTTAGTTTGTATTAGACATGAATATGCTTTAGTTATTATAGCCAGCGAATGATTCAAGTGACATGTGTGTGTAGTTGTTAAAGACATATTGACGAGGAACTGAGGAACACTTCATGTATACTAATTCTATTGGTCTCATTTTGCTAGTTTGCTGTCATTAAGGCATGCCTATATGTTATGTGTATGACTAGTTTGACTTGTGTACATGGTGCCAGGATTTTGTGGCCAGAATTTGTCATATCATAAACTTTAAAAGAGATTCATGTAGTATGTATTTGCTTGTTTTAATACGTATAACCACTTGCTTCTCTGTCTTTGCACTTAAGAAGAGTAGCAGCACCCTTTCATTGGCAATCTCAGCTACTTAAATTATATTGATGCTTATGGTATATATATTGTTAGAAGTTTCCATGGTTCATCTTTTGGTGTAATGATTTTGACAGATTGTATGATAATGTTTGTGAATCGCTTCTGTGCATGTTTTCTATTGTCCATGTTTCTTACTCTCTTTTATCATTTATTAATGTTATCCGCAAGGAGGATTCATATGAGTGATATGTACTTTGTTTATGCTGCTTCATTAGAAATGCATAAATGGCTTTAATTCAACAGGTATAGGAACATAATCATCCACATATTCTGCTCTTCCAAATTGGGAACACTTTCTGTTAACTTCCTGGTGGTCGTCTAAAGCCAGGAGAAAATGGCAACACTACACTATGTTGTTCTGCATACTAAATCATTCAGTCCTTTTTAATTCTGCAGAAATTGAGGGATTGAAAAGGAAATTATCTAGCAAGCTTGCAGCTAATTCTACTGGACTTCAGCCTGATTGGCAGGTATTTCTCAGATTATTTTCTCATCAATTGTTCTTGATTGTATCCTCGAGTAAGAATTTTACCTGAAATTGCTAGAAAATCCTATTCTCACAATTAACCATCTTATTGTTCTTAAATTCTTCAGTATGGACACTTTTGCAATTTCAAGATTTCATGATTTTCTTGGGTATAGATATGTAATTGCAGATAGGAGAGTGTGTTGCTATATGGTGAGGCCTAACATTGAGACAATAATGTACCCATACTGTCCTCCACATATAACCAAACCAAAGGTGAAATGGAAAAAATTCTCCTAGCTTAAATGCACTATGATAATTTTCCTCTCCTTTTTATCATCCTTGTTTCTTAGTCGCAATCTTTCTGGTCTGTTTAATTATGCAGGAGTGTAAGAAACTTTTCGTTGTTCACTTGTTAGAAAGAGAGTACTTTGCAGTGTCAAGAAGTTTATAACTTCTCGATGTTCCATTATTTGAGCTTTATGACAATGTTCAGGTATGGTAGACTAAACTATTTTCTCTCAGATTAAAAACCCTGAAAACAAATAAAAGTAACGACTGAAATCATTTGAACCGTTGAAATTTGCACCTCATAAATTACTTAACTAATTTAGTTCTCGTATCAAGAACTTGAGAAATGGACTGTCCTAGGTTCAGGCATATTGTTATAATTTGGGCTGTTTTAAACTTAACTTTATTGTTTATACTCTTGGATGCAGAGATATGGGCCTGTCATATCTACCATTCCACAACAACTGTCTAGATTCCAATTCAACATGATTCATATATAAACTTCACGAGTTTGTCCTCAACTAAATAAGAAGAATCTGCTCAAAGATTACTAAATTGATGGTTCCATGCATTGCTTATGATTAAAACGGGTATTTATTGAGGTCCATCTATTACTATTTAGTAATCCAAGCAAGTATTATATCTGTAGAAATCCTTTACTGGAGAAGTTGACTTTCATTTTATATTTTGTTAGTCAATTAGTAAAACTGGGGCTGTTATTTTGAGCATCAAACATCATGCTACGTTAGAGTTTAAAGGTGTCAAGTCTAGTGGTTTCATACTTTGAATGTTGTGGTGTAAATAACATGGACACGCAAACATATATGTTAGTAAGAACAATTCCCTGCTTCTCGCTTTGCTTCCTGCTTTTGTTTTTCATGTCTGTCAGCCCCTAATTAGTAGTGCACCAGCTTAATGTGCTATGTCGTAACCGTGTTGTAGAAACGAGAAGAGTCTATGCAAAAGCAAGCCCATGGGACCATGGGCGTCGTCTATAATGAAACGTCGTCTCTTTTAGGCATTGGGTCAAACAAATGGCGCGCACCTGGACATCACAAATGCCCAGCTAAAAAATGGCTGATGGCCTTTTGGTTTTGGTTTAGTGGCATTAGATGTTTATCATCACCAGGTGCAAGTTTAAGCTCCATAAAGTGGGCAATAAGTGTATTTAAAAGTAGATATTAGGAATGCATTTATTTGAATACCCCTTAAATTTATATATAAAAGGCTTGAATTGCTTATATTGAGGCTTGTTTCCTGAAACTAGTTTTCTTCCCTTATCGTTGATGTTTGAAGTTTAGTTTAACTTTTATGTGTACTTTGCTTACAGAAAAAGCAATTGATTATTTGACAGTAATGAAACCTTACAAGCGATTTCAGTTTTATGTTTTATTTAATTGCTTAAAAGTTGCACTTTCATAGTTTTAATATTAAGGTTTTTGTGATTGATATGACGGTGTTAATGTGGTTATACAAACAAAAATTTACTGAGGATAGTGAATTGGGGAGCAACACCAAAGAAAATCCCAGTGAGGACATATTTGGTAGTTTTGGGAATATGCAGTTGCACCAACATGGAGTGGTGGCATCTGTCCTCAAGAACGCCATTAGATGGATTATGTGTGAGAGGAGGAGGGGGTGATTTTTGTTTTGAGATGAGCGATCTGGATGTGTGGTGATGTAGTTGGCGTTTTTAGGCTTCCTACTCGAAGAAACTCTAAGAAAGAATAATGTTGCTTAGCATGAAAACACGTCGATGTAAATATTAACAAGTCAGCTGTCATGGCATGATTGGTTTTAGTTGATTAGAAACCATCAAAGTGGCTATCTGAATCATTATGAAAGGCAGGATTTGCATGAGAAAACAAATGAACTTTAGACGAACATAATACTACTTTATGCATACGAACACATATAACTAGTAGTGATGTCAGGCGTCATGTCACAAAGATATACGTTAGGTTGTTTACTTCAAGGCTTTACAGACAGGAAAACATAATTAATTATAAATTATGTAGTTGGTTTAGGAATATAGACATATGAACTAATATAAAGCCACTCACATTCCAACTCCATAAACAAATGGGTTTTGTCCTATATTCATCAATCATCATTATTATTGTTAAAAAGATCTTCATGGTAATATTGTGATGTATGGTTAGAGTCCACCTGTCCCCATAAGGAATATTTTAGTGGTTAAATGATGTTCTCCACGATCAAAATATCAAGGTTTAATCATATGGTTGTGACATATTTTAGAAAAGTTGTTAAAATACGCCATTGGCCTTTGAATCTTGGAGTCCCAAACGAACAATTGAAATGATACTACAAGTGACGGATACCAGATACTAAATTAGATTAAGAGTCGTTTAAAAAATATAATATAGAAAGTAAGTTTGTTTCTTCGTTTTAAACAAATTAAAAGGGATAGTCGAACTCTTTTTTTTTTTACCATTTATAACCCCAAATACGTGGAGTTGATTATGTATGATCCATATACCAATCTAAGACTATAGATATTCTAAATCAAGTATATGTATATACCCATATTCATCCATTATCATAATTATTTACAAGCACATCAAGATTGTGAATTGATATCAAAGCAACACAAACAATTTGGATAAGTTCCAATATTATTATGACCAAGGAAACCTATAACTCAAAAATCTTGATCACAACTCACACGTAAACCATAACTCGGTGACATATATATAGATCTTGCTAACCCAAACGTATACCCCTTGGACTTAGACTTACCCGTCGCCGCTCCTTGGATCCAGCCCTACGCATGGGCTGGTATAATTGTCACGCGACATCTCATTCATGTAAATTTTTTTATTTTTTAGAATTTTCAATTTCAGTCGAAATCATGTTAATAAATAGACTGTTTTTGGTAAAATGAACATAAAAAAATAGTATTTCTATATTGAACAAGTTTCAAATACAATTTTTAAAGCCTAGACCACATATATTTACACACAATTGAAGACAAACCGTGTTATATAAACCGTTTTGAGATGATCAATTTTCCAAAAAATAAACAAAGGACAAGACAGCTTTGAGACTAATTTTCTACTTGATATGCATAACAAAAAGGGATAGAAAGTAGTAACATGCATGCAACGTGGGTCTTGTGATGGCAAACGTGGTTTGGGAACGTATTAAACTATTAACCTTTTTTTTTTATAAATATCACTTATAAACATATGTATGTATTGTTATAACTGCGACTAGATTAGCTAATTGATATCAATTAAGTGGACTGTATTAAACTAATTTTATGTAAAAACATATTTATGTGTTGTTATAACTGCAATACGTAATTACATAGACGGCTATTCAACCACATAAACACGTTAAATCTGCCCAATGGTATCAAAC
Organism: Flaveria ramosissima; assembly: GCA_025215565.1. Lineage (NCBI taxonomy): Eukaryota > Viridiplantae > Streptophyta > Magnoliopsida > Asterales > Asteraceae > Flaveria > Flaveria ramosissima. Next base: position 2,445,714 of record CM046040.1, on the reverse strand, counting down.
TATCAAATTTGTTGTCAAATCCGTATATGGAACCAATTTGTAGAAGGCCAAAGTCGATAGTAAACGACAACCGTAGTTTGTCGGCTTTGCAATGAAAAGTGTTGGAATATATGTATGCTAGCCAATGGTGTATTTTGTGTTTATTTTGTAGGGCACGCTAAAATGATTGATAATGATTGTTTGCTTTCCATACTTTAATCGATATTAGGAATCAACATATAAAATCTAGTCGAACTTCCAATTGGATGCAGAAATATAGTCAACTTTAAGCTCTCATATTTAATTGTAATGTGAAACATCAATTGAAATAAATTAAGGTTGCAAACCTAAACTCCCAACACTAAAATTTGATAAATAAAGACTAAAAGGGTTTATTCGTAACGACTTGCTTTTCGTTATTATTAATATGACCATTGAAATATTTTATTTCATTATGCATGTTAGTATTATATGTTGTCGAATAAATTTAAAATTTTGCTTTGGTGACATTGTTTTTTTTACGCCCTAGTCATACTTTACACCAGTTAAATATACTTCATGTATCAAATGAATCTCGAACCTAACACCTTTAATGTGAATGACATACATTTTTGTCACTATACTAGCCTAATAGTTGTAGAATTTTTCTTTGATTTGATGTAATTTTGAAAAAAGATGGTTTTTTATGTTTTCTTAAAAGTATTATAGATTTTTGGTTTTCTGTTAGTTTGACTAGCGGAACTTGCATACGTGACAGCTAGAACAAGTGACATGGCACACACCCGCCCTGCCATCTACTCAACCCAGTTGCCACGTATGCAACTTCCACTAGTCAAACTAACGGAACACCCAAAAACAATAATATATCACAAAAACACACCAAAAACCATTTTCTTTTTTAAAACAACGCCAAACCAAAAGAACCCATAAAGTTTGTGAAAGAGGGCGGTAAGTTTATCAACACCCTAATCAGGTAATATGACCCTTGGGATGATAACCTAATGCTTTATCTTCTTGTAGAACTTGAATTGTTGATAGAACGTCTTGCTGGATGGAATATGTAGGATTTCCAAGAATCTTTTTTTATTTAAGTTCTTGGTGAGTTAGATAAAATAATCCCTCAACATTCCCTTTAAATACCCGATTATTCATAATACTTCACTACAATATAGCTTTTCGTTTTTAGTTCTCAACTAACCAAAACAATATTAATAAGTTCATGATTAGGTTTTTATCTTTGGTGTATAATATTCACTACAACATTCTCTTTCTGGAACATGAGGTGCAAGCTATCAGAAAAGGCAATAAAGAAGCACAAGAAGGGTTTATGGTCACCTGATGAGGACCAAAAGCTAACATATTATGTCATGAACCATGGTCATGGATGCTGGAGTTCTGTACCCGTTAATGCAGGTAAGTTTGTTCGTCTGTGGAACTTAAGTAGATTAGTTATCAAAACAAAACAAGTTTACTAATATTTAATTAACACTTGACAATCTACATTGTCTTTTTTTAAGGTTTGGAAAGGAGTGGAAAGAGTTGCAGATTAAGATGGATTAATTATCTTAGGCCAGGATTAAAGCGAGGGCCATTTTCGTCACAAGAAGATGAAACCATTTTGACCCTTCATGGACTGTTAGGCAACAAGTAATTGACCACATTGGTTTAGTGTTTCATTGTCATTGTTTAGCTTGATTTGATTTGATTTAATTTGATTTGTTATTTAACTTTCACTGTTCAGGTGGTCTCAAATGGCACGACATTTACCAGGACGGACAGACAACGAGATTAAAAACTATTGGCATTCTCATCTCAACAAGAGAGTGGCCAAATCAGCACATCTTCAACTTCATACTAAATTTGATCATACAAACTCAAACATGGCAAGTACAAAACCAGATGCATCGTGCCTAAATACATCTAACTTCACCGACAGTTCGTTCGCTAACATGGTTCAGTCGGTCCCACCAGCTTCCCATGTCAGCAAGTTACCAGAACTTCTATTTGCTGAGTGGATTACCCTAGATGAGTTTCAACAGGATTTTGGCACGTCAAGTGATCAACCACTTAGCCATGGTTCAAACTCTCAACTAAGCACCATTGAATTCGAAAGGCAATATAATAAAGGATCATCACATAGCAGCGGGAATAGTACATGCCTAGATACCGCTTCATATGAAAGTATGGTTCACACTCAGATGGCGATAGATCAGGTTTTCGAATATAATGATGGAGAATTCGACATAGAGAATTTCATGTACATGTGAAGTATAGTTTGTTCTGACGATGGTGAAATTGAATAATCCAAATAATTAAAGTGGGTCAATGTTACATTAGTGTTAGTTATGTTTATACATGTATGTTCGTTGATTGTTGGTTGGTTATACGCGTTAATATGATACAAACTTTATAAAAACGGATCCATATCACAGCAACCGAAAATTTTTATAGTTAATATGCATGGCTCCATGTAATATTTATATCGAAATTCCCTATATATTAACTATACTTTCATTTTGTTTATGGAATTGAAGTAGATTAATTATGATACAATCAATTTACAATAACTATGATGCATTATAGCAGTTTCTTCTTTGCAATGGGGCTCGTTAAAACTGGTTTTACGTTTGTTACTTCGATAGTTCTATACGTAATACGCTAGCGCAATGTTTTATATCTATAATGCACCAATTTAGCATATGATGAAGATTGTTAGAGTATAATTCACCAACTCAGAAACATCATCTTTTAATTGCGGGACACCAAATCTATTTAGAATTCTTTGCATCATACTTTAAAATGATATGTTATAGTTACAAATCAATGTATCATAGCTAAAAATGATACCATCTTTCAAAATAAAAACTTACTTTTTAGCTTTTCATGTGATAATCTAAAAAAGTAGAAACAAAAACTAAAAAAATCATAAAAGTTTAGTCAACTACAATCAAAATGTCTTTTTTTATAATGCAAAGAAAAAGAAAAAGAAAATAAATATTTAAAAAAATATTTAAATCACAATTGACGAAGGGAAAAAGAAAAAGAAAATAAACACGTGTCACCCAATTAACATCAATTTGTACCTCAAGCATTAAAATATGTAATTTGTTTGGCCGTGATGAAAGTGCTGTCTAGTTGTTCTATACCAAACAATGCCTGTCCGTCTTGACTTTACAAGGATTAGCCCACGTGTTTCATTTTTCTTTCTTAGTATTTGCTTTTAAGCGTCACAAAAAATTAATTGTTGCTCTATTCACTTATAGTTAAAAAAGTACTCTATCATATAAATTTATTAAACTGAACTAGACCATATGCTTTAATAAAACAATATTAAATCTATATCCCGTTTTCTTCCGTTAAAATATTGTCGAAACCTTGAAATATAAATTTATTAAGTAAAAATAGTAGTCATCGCCATAGGTGTTTATGGTCTAGTAATATCAGTGATTGTCTCACATAAAAACAATGTAAGTTCAAATTATTACAGATATAAGTTAATAGATGAGAATTATAAACATCAACTATCAGTTTATGTATGTTATCATATCATTTAGTCTTCTCGTTGTTTAGTTCTAAGAATTTAAAAAAATCGCATGTTTATGATTTAAGTAACAAAGGTTAGGATAATTTTAGAACTTACAAATATCTTTAAAGCTGTGAGAATTAATATTAACACATAAATTTTTTATATTTCATACAAAAAAGTAATTGAAATATAATGTCTGATCGTCTCTCTTGAAATTCAAAAAGAAAAAAATGGACGAAATTTTGATTAACACATGCATAAGTCATATGTTGATTATAATATCTACACTTAACATATAAAACCACTACTTTAATGTTTTCTATATTACTTTCATGGTTTTTTATTTATATAAACATACCCACATGTGTGTTAAAAGTGTAAAATTTAAAAAATACAAACTATTAATATTATTTTTCACAGTTCTTAGAATACTTATGAGTTGTCAAATAATTTTAACTTAAGTAACTAAGTAACAAATACCTTAAATGTATAGTATGTTTAATCTCTTACCAACCAGATACATTAAAAAATTAGCACAAAGATGGTATGTAGTGATAAAATGCGTCAAATAGTCGTCCATATTCAACTCAAACGTATAAGATCATATGTAATGGTTAATGCTCCTTTAAAACTATTGTACGTCACATCAGCGCCAACTCAATATCATTTTTTAGTAAAAAAAATATGTTAATGGTTACTGCTCATTAATGCACATTCAATTATTAGCTCTTATGTGTGTTGATTTGTTAATGGTGTTGGTGATGGTGAAGTCCCTTATATGCTTGAACTTTATTTTTTGTATATTTTATGAAGGTAAAATACAATACTTACTAATAAATTGTCGATATATATGTCCACAATATAAGATTTGTAACGTTTGAAATTGATGATCTTACATGAAGAATAAAACAGCATTGTTTGGCTCCAAGAAAAATGAGTATCTTTACGTTTGGAGACGTAGTGTCACAAAATTGCAAAATCAAAATGCCGTGCCATATGAAGTACACCGAAAAGGATATCTTGATTGTGGACTAAAATTAATTTGAAAATATTTGATTGCGTTATTTTGAGCCAAGAAGTATAAGAATGAATAAATACCACATCGTCATATTGCTTAACTACTTTTACAAACAATACTTAAATTGGACGCCCCAATTTTAATTGCTTTAGGCCTTTGATATTTGGGCCCAAAATGTTCTTTTCTAGTTTTCTTTAATATATTTTAAATCATTTATGTAAATACATATTAAAAAAAATATAATAATAATAATATTAGTAGTCTCTAAACATTTTATTTTATCACTCTTGATCTTAATTAAAGATATATAAGAAGAGTTGTTAATTAAAAGTTTTGCTAATTGTCACACCCCAACCTTGACGGCGGAATCGTCGAGGTGTGAGGGTTAAGATTGTTCACAGCCACATAACGCTATTATTAAATCCCAAATATATTATTCATAAGTTTTCAAAATTACATTACAAGTATAAGTCTCAATAAAGAAATAAGTTTCAACATGAAATAACAAACATAATCATTTTGTTTATTAACTAGGTCCAAGTCCTAGAATATGCCAGCAACATAAGTTCACTTCAAAACTTGGGGGTTTTCCTGAAACATGATAAAAATAAAAGGTCAACTATAAATAGTTGGTGAGTTTCCAAGGTTTTCATACATAATATGAAAAAGGGTTACAAGTAGCAATTCATGTCATAGGTTATAAGCTAGTAAGGTTATAGAACACATATCGTTACAACCAAACCTCGACTTGATTACAAGTATAAAAGATTGGCTAAGTGTATTTGGTTCCCTAGTGCACAAGCGTACGGCCCCTAGGAGTCGGCAATACCTCGACTTTAGCACCAAATAGGCTTGTCAGGCCCAAAGATCTAAGACGTCGCCAGGCTAGCAATAGTTAATGATTGTAAACAAACTATGTATCTCATATAAACACTTACATTACACAAATAACCATGACTAATAATAAGTTGAATTGCATGTGATTTACAAGTCTCAAATGTGTATAAGTGTATCATGTATAAGTATCATGTTTCACCCCAAAATAGTGTGAAATAAAGTAAAAAGGGGACAAGGAAAACTCACATGGAATTAAGCATTTCAAGATGATATAAAAGATCACAAGATAAATCCCAAGTGTCCATTACAAGCACCTAAATATATAATTTACAAGATGAAGATTAAGGTTATTATATTGATTAATGTTTAAATGAGAATTAAGGTTTCAATAGTTTTAGGGTTTTGATGAGTTATTATGTTTATAATGATGATGATAATAATTTAAACGAGGTTCCAATGATTTCTTTTACAAGTTGTTTAAACGTATAGATTCCAAGATTAGGTTTGGTAATAAAATTAACAATAAAACATGAACTAGGGTTTCAAATGGAATTTGGGAATTTAATAATAAACCATTTAGGTTTAATAAAGATAATTTAAATCAATTAAGACCAATAATAATTGAAAATGTCTTAACAATTTAAGTTATTGATTTTATAGAAATAAGTATAATAAAAGAAAATAATTAATTTAATAATTAATTATTTGATAAAGAGAATTTATCAAATACTTATTTAAGTGACTTTAAAATTATTTAAAATCAGTTTATAAAATGATTTATTATAAAGATCTTATAATACAAGATTTTAATAATAAAAATAAAGTATTATTTTATTATTTTCAAGAATTTAAATAAAAGTTTAATAATAAGTTTATTAAGTATAATATGGTTACATGATTAATTATTTAAAAACTATTTGAATAGTTAATATGTGAATAAATAAGGTTTTGAAATAATTCTAATTTGAACCATATTATATTTATAACATATAATGACTAAATAGAATTTTTATAATCTTTTTTTTTTAATTCTTTTAAAAGAAGAATAAATTGGATAATATAAGTTTAACAATCTTTAATAATTTCAGAAATATTTTAGTTAACAAAATACTTTTTATTTAGATTTAACAATATAACACTATTTTCATAAGAATATTTAAAAAAAAAACTATTAAAAATAAAATATGGCGGAGGCAGGGTTCGAACCCCTGACCTCCTGCCTATATTGATGTTATGTTACCAGTTGGGCTAGAGCCCGTTCCTTGTTAAAAACCCACTTATAAAGTTTAAAAACACTGATTTCAAAAACCCCCAATTTCAACATGAACCCTAGTTTGATTATGAATCAAATTGAACATGAAATCGATGTTGATTACAGAATCCAACTTAGGGCTTTTGTTCCCCAAATGATAACGAGTATAAAGATGTGTAAAACTTACCTGATTATGTTCGATTTGATGCTCACGAGTTTATATTCGGGTCGCGACTGGGTTGAGTATTGATCAAGGCATAAACGTTGATAATACTCGAATTAATCTTGTGTGAAGCTTGTAAAGGTTATGATGATCGAAAGCCCTCAAACAATTTCAAGTTAGATTGGTCGAAACAGGGCCCTCGGTTGTGTTGCAGGTTCGATGTAGATGTTGTAGTCGTTCGAGTGGTTTAAGTGCATTTCAGGTGAAATTGGATGTGATAATCAGTTAGGGATAGATAACCGATCGTTTTTGTTGAGTTAATTTGATTATTATTGTGTTTTAATGCTCAAACGGATTGAGATTGAAGGCCGACGGTTACTCGAGCCCAAACACTTTGGTAACCGTCGTTAAACCCGATTAAATGACTAATAATGGTTCGAATCATCCTCGATTACGGCTGGGGAACAGTTTTGGATCGAAAAACAAGTGAAACGATGGTCGCCGGGCTTGGCCGGAAGGCCCACCGGCGCCTCGCCGGATTTGCGGGGAAGAAAAGAATGGGTGGGGGGTTTGGGTTTAATAAATTACACCATTGGTCCCTGCGGTTTGATTCTTAGTGTTTTATGCACATAACTTTGCATTTAAGGTTTTAAAAATGCCAAATTAACCCCCTTAACTTGATTTTATATTTAAACATTTCAAGTTTAGTAATTCTTTACAAATTGTTATTATTATTATTATTATTATTATTATTATTATTATTATTATTATTATTATTATTATTATTATTATTATTATTATTATTATTATTATTATTATCATTATTATTATTATTATTATTATTATCATTATTATTATTATTGTTAATATTATTATTATTAATATTATTATTATAACCTTACACATTAAAGGATTAAAAGACCAATTAAAGTATTATGCATAAACAACCCATAAGTTTCACAAATGTCATTTAGCCCATACAAGAATATAACAGAGTTAACATTAAATTAATCGAAAAATACGAGATGTTACAGTCTCCCCAACTTAAAAGAATTTCGTCCCGAAATTAAAAATGAACTTAAATGAACAAAGGAATTGTAGTGAAAGATGAGCGTTCAACGAACAGTGTTTGACGTTTGATTACAGATGGAAGCTTCCCTTTGTGGAATCTTACAAGATTCTTAACATAATAAACGCGTGACGTTTTGAGGTGAAACGTTGGAAAAGATGACAAGTTACCGTGGTCCCTTGGATTTATATAACTTCATAGTGAAATGATGTCTAGAGATCAATAAAAGACCAACAATGATAAGAAAGATTAACCGTCAGGATTTAAGAATCCCAAACGTCACTATATGAAACGGTCTTAACGCATATCTTGTGAATATGTATCTCTCCTTTGACCAATCATCGGTCTAAGAATAATACGATATGCGAAGATTTTGGGATAAGTTTGCGACGATGGTTAGGAACATTATTAAAAGCAGAAAATGAATCGTTCATTCAAAATAACGATCGATGTTTTAACGTCATACCACGGTATACGAATTCTTGAGTTAAAATACAAGTCAATTTACCGACTCATTATCTCACATGAGTCAATTTGAGATTAGTCAATTGGTCTATAATGCACCAATTTCCAGTATGACATCCAAAATAAGAGACTTTCGATGATGAGAAAAAAAAAACAGGAGATTCACAGGTACACGGAGGTTAGGTGTTGTCATATATGAAGGTAAGACACTTGGACACATACCAAGTTATGTCTTTTCTTTTGTGCCAAACCCATGACTACAAGTTACGTAGGTTTATGAACCTCCACGTCACAATGTAAGTAATAGCGCGTCTCGTTAGTCGAAACCAAGATAGAGTTTTAAAGATTTCCAAGGTTGAGAGTTCAAAAGTGATCAAGAAGTAACGCAAACAATAAGACATGCATTTGTAACCATGTTTTGCAAGGTGACAAATTTCCAATTATAGATTGCATACGTAATTCATCAGACCCATAAGTACAGTCGAGAACATTCGTATGACTAGAAAGACATAACCACAAGTTGATAATGTCTTTATTTAGTAGAAAGATTGTTTAAGAAGGCTACCATCACACAATTATGCGTTGATGATAACTCAAAATGAAAGTTGATAAGTAGTGAATAAATGGTTCGATATAGCTAGATCAAATCAAAACATAAGGATAAAGGAAAAGAAATCAATTTAAGAATTTAAATGCTCCAAGCTCGGAATCAAAATCAACCTAGAGCGATCGGGTCTCCTTACAAGTTCAGAAATCATGCTTTGGCTTGATAGGTTCAAACACTAACATTGGTTCACCCTTCAAGTTACTACACGTTTCTTGTCACTTGATTAAAACCTTGGTAAGTTGGAGATCAAGAAATGAGAATAGTCATCAAGGTGTGGTTTTCACTCCTAGCTTGAGGGTGTCTTCTCAAGGTATGACCTCTAACTTACCAATCAAAAAGCTCGATCCCAACTCCTTGTTGAGGATCCACAGAAATAAGACGAGGTAACTCACCATTAAGGTAAGGGAAATCACTCCTATCTTAACGGTGAAGTTTTACAAAAACAAAATATAACGAGATGAACTTCTTCGTCAAAATCCAGATTTCACTCCTACTTTGATGAAGTCGTCTCATTTGAACAATTACAATTCATAAAGATGATATTATCATCAAGGTATGGAATTCACGCCTATCTTGATGATTGAATTTCATAATAGCAAGAAAACAATCGAAGATTGACATTTGTCACCAAAGTACGGGTTTCAATCCTATTTTGGTGAGGTCATGTCATTTGTGAAAAATGTTATTCCAAAGAAAATAATTGAAGTCAATCCTCGGGATACGGAAATCACCCCGATCCAGAGAATGAAATTTTTATAAATCACAATTGGAAACCATTTATCGAAACGAATAGAGAATCATCAAAGTAAGAGAATCACCCCTGTTTTGATGAATTAGAATCATTTAGGAGATACGGGTGTTCTTAGTCATAGGTTGACTTTCAAACACTTGCATCTCTCACGGTGCAGACGGTACGGAGTTTGACTTAACGACGAAAGGAAAATAATATCAATTAGAAATTCGGAAAATTTCAAGTTACATCAATGTAACAAAAGGAAAAAAAATCATGCTTACAAGCTTAAGATCAATGTTCAAGATAACAGAAGTTGTTGTGGTGTTCAAATCTTGGATGGTTTCAATCGGAAAGACGAAATTAAGGGCATGAAATTATTCAACGCCACAACGAGATGTGAACGTTCGATTCACAATCGAAAGAAATACACGGACTTCTCAAGATATGAGATCAACCACAGACACACGTACTTATAAGTGATCATTCATCTCAAGGGTTTCGAGTCAATTAAATGGATTCAATGATCGAGTCAAATCACCATTCACACTTTGCCTAGACAAAGTATCTCGAGATGTAAGAATTCCACCTATAGAATTGCATGCTCCTTAGTTATGGGACACATCTTTAAGAAGACTCGAGAACCATAAGTAACGGTTTAAAGTTTTTGATGACCATTCGGTTTAGATTCCCAATGTCTTTGGGTATATTAAGATTCATGTTCACGTTGGTCAAGATATAGAAACAGTTACATGAAACGCTCGACGTGTAACGATGTTTAAACGTAAGAGTTGAAATGTAGGTTAGGTTCAATATTAACAGGAACATTATGTATGATAAGAATGAGAAGATATGAAAACTTTGGTGATAAACCAGATCAAAGAATCAAGGATTTTTAAGACACAAAGAGGATGGTTCCATTTGGTAACGCATTACCATTTGGAATCGTTGACACGTCAAGGTAAATTGACCCATTTGCCATAGAGACTTGTGTATGTTGACCATAGTTTTTCACTCATCCCAGAAATCCCCAGGTAAGCATAACTGGTCTCACAATGAGATTTATACGATATGCTTGCCTTAGCCCGAAGGCCTTTTGCCAGGAAATCCAGAATACAGGTGTCTATGTGTCACACAAATTTCTTTGGTTTATGAAATCAAAACCTTGATGAGATTTTCATAGATTAGACATAGTGTCTAAGGAATTGAACCCACGACGATAAGTGTAGATTCCACATGTCGTTGAGAATAAGTTTAGGAAGTTCATTTGTCGGGGAGAATCAAAGAGTTAAAGTTAAGTTTAGGGAGACAAGTAACTAAGTTTTAGCATACATAAGGCAATCCTATGCTAAGGCATCAAGTTGCACAAAAGGCATAGCATTATGTAGCATGCAAACAACATGTAAGCACAAAAGTATAAGGATCTTTCTATGAGGTTCATGCAACTATAGTCTAGGTCACCATTTCTAATAACCTAAATCCCTATAGTTATGGGCTCTGATACCAATCTGTCACACCCCAACCTTGACGGCGGAATCGTCGAGGTGTGAGGGTTAAGATTGTTCACAGCCACATAACGCTATTATTAAATCCCAAATATATTATTCATAAGTTTTCAAAATTACATTACAAGTATAAGTCTCAATAAAGAAATAAGTTTCAACATGAAATAACAAACATAATCATTTTGTTTATTAACTAGGTCCAAGTCCTAGAATATGCCAGCAACATAAGTTCACTTCAAAACTTGGGGGTTTTCCTGAAACATGATAAAAATAAAAGGTCAACTATAAATAGTTGGTGAGTTTCCAAGGTTTTCATACATAATATGAAAAAGGGTTACAAGTAGCAATTCATGTCATAGGTTATAAGCTAGTAAGGTTATAGAACACATATCGTTACAACCAAACCTCGACTTGATTACAAGTATAAAAGATTGGCTAAGTGTATTTGGTTCCCTAGTGCACAAGCGTACGGCCCCTAGGAGTCGGCAATACCTCGACTTTAGCACCAAATAGGCTTGTCAGGCCCAAAGATCTAAGACGTCGCCAGGCTAGCAATAGTTAATGATTGTAAACAAACTATGTATCTCATATAAACACTTACATTACACAAATAACCATGACTAATAATAAGTTGAATTGCATGTGATTTACAAGTCTCAAATGTGTATAAGTGTATCATGTATAAGTATCATGTTTCACCCCAAAATAGTGTGAAATAAAGTAAAAAGGGGACAAGGAAAACTCACATGGAATTAAGCATTTCAAGATGATATAAAAGATCACAAGATAAATCCCAAGTGTCCATTACAAGCACCTAAATATATAATTTACAAGATGAAGATTAAGGTTATTATATTGATTAATGTTTAAATGAGAATTAAGGTTTCAATAGTTTTAGGGTTTTGATGAGTTATTATGTTTATAATGATGATGATAATAATTTAAACGAGGTTCCAATGATTTCTTTTACAAGTTGTTTAAACGTATAGATTCCAAGATTAGGTTTGGTAATAAAATTAACAATAAAACATGAACTAGGGTTTCAAATGGAATTTGGGAATTTAATAATAAACCATTTAGGTTTAATAAAGATAATTTAAATCAATTAAGACCAATAATAATTGAAAATGTCTTAACAATTTAAGTTATTGATTTTATAGAAATAAGTATAATAAAAGAAAATAATTAATTTAATAATTAATTATTTGATAAAGAGAATTTATCAAATACTTATTTAAGTGACTTTAAAATTATTTAAAATCAGTTTATAAAATGATTTATTATAAAGATCTTATAATACAAGATTTTAATAATAAAAATAAAGTATTATTTTATTAGTTTCAAGAATTTAAATAAAAGTTTAATAATAAGTTTATTAAGTATAATATGGTTACATGATTAATTATTTAAAAACTATTTGAATAGTTAATATGTGAATAAATAAGGTTTTGAAATAATTCTAATTTGAACCATATTATATTTATAATATATAATGACTAAATAGAATTTTTATAATCTTTTTTTTTTAATTCTTTTAAAAGAAGAATAAATTGGATAATATAAGTTTAACAATCTTTAATAATTTCAGAAATATTTTAGTTAACAAAATACTTTTTATTTAGATTTAACAATATAACACTATTTTCATAAGAATATTTAAAAAAAAAACTATTAAAAATAAAATATGGCGGAGGCAGGGTTCGAACCCCTGACCTCCTGCCTATATTGATGTTATGTTACCAGTTGGGCTAGAGCCCGTTCCTTGTTAAAAACCCACTTATAAAGTTTAAAAACACTGATTTCAAAAACCCCCAATTTCAACATGAACCCTAGTTTGATTATGAATCAAATTGAACATGAAATCGATGTTGATTACAGAATCCAACTTAGGGCTTTTGTTCCCCAAATGATAACGAGTATAAAGATGTGTAAAACTTACCTGATTATGTTCGATTTGATGCTCACGAGTTTATATTCGGGTCGCGACTGGGTTGAGTATTGATCAAGGCATAAACGTTGATAATACTCGAATTAATCTTGTGTGAAGCTTGTAAAGGTTATGATGATCGAAAGCCCTCAAACAATTTCAAGTTAGATTGGCCGAAACAGGGCCCTCGGTTGTGTTGCAGGTTCGATGTAGATGTTGTAGTCGTTCGAGTGGTTTAAGTGCATTTCAGGTGAAATTGGATGTGATAATCAGTTAGGGATAGATAACCGATCGTTTTTGTTGAGTTAATTTGATTATTATTGTGTTTTAATGCTCAAACGGATTGAGATTGAAGGCCGACGGTTACTCGAGCCCAAACACTTTGGTAACCGTCGTTAAACCCGATTAAATGACTAATAATGGTTCGAATCATCCTCGATTACGGCTGGGGAACAGTTTTGGATCGAAAAACAAGTGAAACGATGGTCGCCGGGCTTGGCCGGAAGGCCCACCGGCGCCTCGCCGGATTTGCGGGGAAGAAAAGAATGGGTGGGGGGTTTGGGTTTAATAAATTACACCATTGGTCCCTGCGGTTTGATTCTTAGTGTTTTATGCACATAACTTTGCATTTAAGGTTTTAAAAATGCCAAACTAACCCCCTTAACTTGATTTTATATTTAAACATTTCAAGTTTAGTAATTCTTTACAAATTGTTATTATTATTATTATTATTATTATTATTATTATTATTATTATTATTATTATTATTATTATTATTATTATTATTATTATTATTATTATTATTATTATTATTATTATCATTATTATTATTATTACTATTATTATCATTATTATTATTATTGTTAATATTATTATTATTAATATTATTATTATAACCTTACACATTAAAGGATTAAAAGACCAATTAAAGTATTATGCATAAACAACCCATAAGTTTCACAAATGTCATTTAGCCCATACAAGAATATAACAGAGTTAACATTAAGTTAATCGAAAAATACGAGATGTTACACTAATTAAAAAAAGTCTCAAGTTGAAATTTTGTTTTAGAAAACAGATTGAGTCTTCCTAATTATAAGAAACAAAACAATGTGATAAAACGAGAGTGTGTTCGATAAAGGTAAGACAATCATCTACAAGAAATAGATGCAAGAAAAGAATGAACAAGTAAACAAATTAACAGATTTAACAGAACTAAATTAATCGTGCCAAATAAATAACCAATGTTTCGGTTAGACTATAATTAATTAAAAGTAAATTACGGTTCGGCTTCCATATGTGTTCTGACTTATGACTGAACTGGTAGGTTGTTTTAGCAACTTCATCCGTTCCTTCCCAAGTCCATGTATATTGTTGTTCAAAACCATTGTCATCGTCGTTCCTTAACATGTTCAAATCAATGTTGTTGCTTTTTCAATTAATGGTACGTAGTATGTCTGCTTGTTAAACCCATGTGTGTTGCTTGTGTGCTTGTAGTTTTAGCCCCATTTTTTAAATATATATTTTTCGTATACATAAATCAGATTCGAGTATCCCAAAATGTATATGTTTGTATTAAATGATACACCAGTTAGATTTGAGTACATGGTTTGTCATTGATGTATCTTAGGGTTTAAGAATAAGCCTATTTTTGTATTTTTATTTTATAATCTCTCCTTTGTTTTGAATGTGATGTTTTAACAAAGAAGATAAGATATCATTAGAAAAAAACTAGTAAGATGCTACATTGCAAAATACACCCATTAGAAATGAAAATTACACCATGAAGTCATCTTCAGACATTCATTGTGTTTCTATTCGGTTTTGAATAAATCTTTTACGTAGAATGAAAATAGTTTGACTTATCTATAATCTTCTTCTAGAAAGGGAAAAAGTTAGCGTTAAAAGAGTAATTACCAATGACTTATCTATAATCTTCTTCTCAAACTCTTCTTTTAATCCATCATCTTCTATTAAAGCATCTTTAATGGGTGGTTAATGAAAGACTTGTTTTAGAAAAGCTATTGTAAACTTTGATAGACAATAAAGTTAATGACTTATTTGTCATCTTGACAAAAGTTTACAGAAGAATAAATTTTTGAAGGTTTGAAAAGAACATATTGTTAATAATTGAACTTTAATTGTTATCTTTTTTAGGTGTATAGTTCCAATGTCAAAGATGTTAAATATTTTAAAGTTTAATTGGATTGATTAGTTTATGAGTAAATTACGCTTTTAGTCCCTGTGGTTTGGTGGTTATAACGCTTTTCATCCAATAGTTTAAAAACACCCGGTTTAACCACTGTGGTTTAAAATTTGTCACAATTAAGTCCGGGTCACTAACCTCCATCCATTTATTCCGTTAAGTGTATGTAAAAAGACAAAAATACCCTTGGACTAAAATTGTAACTTTAATATCGACAGACATATATATATATATATATATATATATATAGACACACACACACACAATCTCTCTATCTCTCTCTCTCCTTACTCTCTCTATTTATATTCTCTCTCTCTCTAAAAATATCACCACAACCATCGACACATAGCCACCGCACCCGCCGCCACACCACCACGACCACCTCACAGACACCGCCACACAACCACCGCACCCACTGCCAAACCACCACGACCACCTCACAGGCACCAACACACATTACCACCACCACCATCGGCAGCCTCGCTCATCCAAATCGTTGGCCTTAAACCCATGACCACCACACCATCACATCACCATCTTCATCACACCGCCACCATTTTAACTCAAGCCTAAGTAACCACACTCGTCGTCACACCACCACCACCACCATCCCTATATCCACGACCACCATATCCTCTTTTCTCTTCCCTTCTCTTTGACTCTGTCTCTGTATCTCTCTCTCTCTCTCTCTCTCTCTCTCTCTCTCTCTCTGTATGTGTGTGTGTGACGGAAGTGATTCAGATCTGTTACTTCTCAACGTTGGCTGACAGCCCCAAACTGCAACCACCGCACCACCGCGATTGGGCAGCAAAGGCCGCCGACCACCAGCGATTTCACATCTGTTATGGTAAAATCAGGTGAATCCGCTAGGTTTCAAACACGATTACAGGCGTTTTAAAGGCAGTTTCGGGTCGCTGACCACCGCTTGTAAGCGAGGTTGGTTAGTCGAGGTCGGCCGAGGGAGTAACGATGTAGTCTAGTCAAAGAGGAAACGGGTGAGGTGAGGGTTTGGTTTAGATCTTAAGCGAGTGCCGGTGGTGGTTGCCGACGAGTGTTGGGTGGTGGCGGTGTGGTTGCCGGAGAGTGGTGGGTGATGGCTATACGGTTGCCAGTGAGTGGTGGTAGTGGTGGAGGTGGTGGAGATGTGTGTAAACAAGAAAAATGGGGTTAGGTTGTAATATAATAACACTTTTAGTCCAAGGGTATTTCTGTCTTTTTATAAAAATCTAACAGAAAAATTGGATGGAGTTAACGGTTTGGACCTAATTGTGACAAATTTTAAACCACAGTGGTTAAACCGGGCGTTTTTAAACTATTGGATGAAAAGCGTTATAACTACCAAACCACAGGGACTAAAAGCGTAATTTACTCTTAGTTTATTAATATTATCGTAATATACATCAAAAAAGTTATTAAGTGCAGCGCACGTTTATTTTGAGTTTATTATGATCTTCTGTATAACCACATAATGTCCTAGGAAAATGTTGCTAAGAAATGGTGGTTTTAAGGGCTCTGGAGCGGAATCTAAGGGACAAGGTACATTAAAAATTATTATTTTTTTGGAAAAATGGGATATTTTAGATACATATGTGTGAGTTACCACTCTTAAAAAATTGTAATCTTTTCTCCTCGTGAAATTTAGTTTTTTATTAGAATTTTAAATAACTCTAGACACCTAATGAGGTGATTAGCGTTGTTGTGACAGTACACAATCACAAATCGCAATTTCATGCAAAGCTTTTAATTTTGTATTTTTTATATCCATTTATTAAACTTTCTAAGCACTAAATAATTATCTAAACACTAACATAAAGTTTCTAAGCATAATTTAACAAGAAATGACTTTTAGTCCATGAATTATAGTTGATAACTCAAAATCATGGTTTTTATCCATAAACGCTAAGTATGAGTAATTTCTTGATAATTATTCAAATTAAACACAAAATACAATTATGAATCAACTGCTTTGAAAACTCACACATCATTCACACATGTCTAAAGGTGTTACCTTCAATTTTTTTTACCAAAACCCAACTTTATGTGTAGACCGTAACCTAAGAGTCTCAAAAAGAATCAACTACCTAAATATATCATTATTGTATGGTGCTTCTTGTTCCACCAAGCCACTAGATTTGTCTTGTATTTGTGATAATATACTTGTGGCCTTGTGGGGTTTCTCCCTTCGATTGATGTCAACATACACGCACTTAAAGCTTACTTTGGGTCTAATGAGATATCCCCCTTTCGATTAGGACCAAAATCTCCGAATACTAATTACTATAACACCCCCTAAATAAATAGAAACCACATACGTACGGACATACCAAGCCACCTTTAAATGTTGCCTATGTTGACTTCCTCATTTTTCCATTATTTTAACCTTTAAATAATCGACTCCGGTTTGATTCTCGGCAACCCCCACCCCTCCCATGTGTTTTTATAATTTATTTGTAACTTTTTTTCCTTGTTCTTTTATTTTTCTTTTTCCCAACTTTTTTTGGGTTTTATTCCATTAACGTTTTGTTGGACCCCTCCTTGTATGGTATCGGTTTTCTTTTTCTAGTTTCATTTTGTAATTTTTCATTTTTCATTTTTTATTCATTTAAGGATTAGGGGCAAGGAATTTTATTTCTATAATATTTTAACGTTAGAAACTTTAATACTCATGTTGTATTTACAACTATAAGTACAAAAAAATTGAGCACTCATTGTGTAACACGAGGAGCTAATACTAGTATTGGGCATTTATAACAGACATTTATAGCAATCATTCTTATATGTTACTAGTTTCAAAAACATATATATATATATATATATATATATATATATATATATATATATATATATATATATATATATATATATATATATATATATATATATATATATATATATATATATATATATATATATATATATATATATATATATATATATATAGATATATATATGGAAACTACAGCTTGATGAAGAACGTTAGTTAGATTCGATTATTAAAACACAAATTATTATGAGAATAAAATTAACTTTTTGTTTTTCGAATCTTAAAAAAATAGAAAAAAATGATATAAAAGTAATCGTTATTGTTTCTTACCCATCCCTCATAAAATTCAAAACAATATGTATACATTTAGTCTATAAACTCATGTATTATACTGACTAAATAAAAAAATTAGTTAAATATTAATAGTTAGTAACAAAGTATTAGGAACTAAGATAACATAAACGATAACCAATCTTATTCATTAGATGACAAAAGAATGAAAAATGTAAAATGATATATAATAAAAGTTTAGGAATTAAAAAAAGGAAAAATACTAACAATAAACAAGAACCCGCAGAATTATGGCAAGTGACGGCCTCACAAAATTATTAATTTTTAGTATGACGATTTAAAAAGTAATAGATCATTTGACACATATGAGTATATGGCTGATTTCAGATTTCAGAGGTACAAAGGTTTGAATTTATACACATTTTAATATGATAGGATTACACATGTTCTATCAATAAATTTATGAAGAAATATTAAAACCAAGATGTTGGAGAAAATATAAAATGTTGCCCGTTTCAATGAAAAAGTAACCAAAAGATTGTGTGTTTTTTTGTTGACTATTGTAACCCATGAAGAAATGCTATCGTCTTGAACGTTTTTGCCGCAATACATGTTACCTTGTAGTTGTATCAATTAAGACAGGAGTGTTCTTAAGTAGGGCTGTAAACGAGTCGAGCCAAGCCTGGATGGGTTCGAGCTCGAGCTCGAAACTTAACGAGCCGAACCGAGCTGGCTCGAAAATTTTAACGAGCTCAAAACACCGGCTCGAGTTCGGCTCGTGAAAAGCTCGTACGTACGTACGTACGTACGTACATACGTACATACATACATACATACATATGGATGTTTCTTTTGATTATAAACCAAAAAGCTTGTAGCGTGGTTGTATCATGATTTGTAGTAACAATAAAAATCTTTTTTGGTGGTTAAGGGTTGTAGTTTATAGTGGATGTATTTAACATTAGGTTTCTTACACCAACCAATATTATTTATTTTGTTCACAATTTGTTTTAGGTTACGCAAGTGAAATTTTTCTAAGAAGTCGCAAATCATTTGATTGTTCTCGTACATATACGTTAACTTAGAAATTCTCTTCTTCATAACCAATGCCTTTAAAGCGTGTTGATTACATTTGAAACGTGTACTCCTTACGCCTAGTATCTCTTTCATGGATAAAAAAGTATATAACAATATGAAATTTTACTAAGATATTGATATATTACCGTAAATTTAGATAGCGTTCGAGTAAAATATCTATTTAAGAGAAAACTCTTATAAATAAGTGAAGTTAAAATACCAATGATCTTTAGCCCAACTGGTTAAGTTAAGTTACCCATGATATGTAAATAAAAGGGAGGTCATGGGTTCAAGTCTCACTCTGAGCAAAAAGTGTTTAAAGTTGAGTCAGTGGGTTTTCTTAGAAATGAATTTTCTCCTGAGAGGGTTGGGGGTGCGGTTCCGACTAGAAAACAAATAGGTGGACCCAATTAAAATAATACATATCTTACGAATCATGGTCGTACATTTACCGTAAAAAAAAAAGAAGATTAAAATACTTGGAAAACCAAGTGTGGCACGCAAAGCCCAAAGTCTTGTTAAGAGATTTATAAAGACACGTGGGAGTAATGTTTATAGGAAAAGTGAGAAACTTTGTCTGGTTCTTTGTTGGGGGGCAGAGTACAGTCCTCTCAACTCTCAAGTCTCTCTCTTCATAAATTTAACAAAACTCTCTTCCTCAAATCTCTCTAACATCTCACAATCTTCCGTCGGTGCTCCTCATGATTTTCCAGTCATCACTTTTCTTTTCCAACAGGTATCTGCATATCTCTATGTCTTCAAGTATTTCTCTTGCATTCAACCCTATGTCTCTACAAACTCAAACTCAAGCTTTCTCTTTTTTGAGATATATTGACTTTTCTGTTAATATCGACGCCATAACCACCACGTTTAATTGCTGCAATTATTGCCGCTCCCATAGCTTAACTAATAACTCTACTATAGCAGTTGTTTATAGAATTAGACTAGTACAAATTCTAGTTCTACTGCGTTGGATCTACAATCAGCATTTATCGACCTTTTGACATTATATCCTTCTCTATTACATGATTTTTTTTTTTAATTTTGATTTTCTCTGCAGAAATAAAACAGCACAAATTCGTAAGAGTAAATGCTAGTTTGGAGGTGGAGATGGTTAACATTTGCGTGATTGATTGCTGACCTATTGTTGTTGTGGCTCGATCGTTTAAGCATAGAATTAGGTTTAATTTTGTGTAAAAAGTGGTTGAATGAGAAAGAGGGGAAGAAAAGTGGGGAAGATGGGAAGATCACCATGCTGTAACAAAGGTGAAGTGAAGAAAGGTGCTTGGACTCCTGAAGAAGATAAGATACTCGTTGATTACATCACTAAAAACGGCCATGGCACCTGGCGTTCTTTTCCTAAACTTGCAGGTGTGATTCTTCTCCATCACCATATGTTCTTCCAGTTTCTTTTGATTTTTATTCAATATATAGAACCTGATGAAATTAGTTTTCTATTGTATTGTGTGTTCATCGATTGGATCTCCAATTATGTTAAATTTGAACAACATGCTTCAGGACTTCGAAGATGTGGGAAGAGTTGCAGGCTTCGTTGGACGAACTATCTTCGTCCTGATATTAAACGTGGTGCTTTCAGTTTTGAAGAAGAACAAACAATCTTCAATCTGCACAGCTTGTACGGTAACAAGTAATGAACCACTTAACCTTCATCTATTAAACAAACACCGATGTTTTGAAATATGTATATGATATATTATGTATACTAAGAAACTAAACATTGAATTTTTCAGGTGGGCAGCCATTGCTTCTCGGTTACCAGGAAGAACCGACAACGAGATCAAGAATTTCTGGAACTCTCATCTAAGAAAGCGGATCCCCAAATCCAACTCAGCTTCCAAGTCAGCAGCAGATACGGATCACACCGTCCCCCCAACTAGCCACCTGGAGGATCAGGTGGAGAATACCACAGTGGAGGCTGAGGCCAGGTTGTCGATGGATCCCATGCTTCTGAGCCCAACTGGCTTAAGTGAGAGCAATAACATTCTTCATGAATGGGGTTCTTGTGATGGAGATGTGATTCAAAAACATATGAATTTTGACAAGGTGGCATGTGAAATCCCAACACTTGGAGCCATGAAGTTTGAATCAGATTCTATTGATGCAGTGCAACCAGGGTGTCATTTAGCAGTTGCATCTACTAGTGAATCGTGTGATCATGGTATCAAGGAGCGTATCAGAGTGAAGGAGGAAGAAGAGGAGATTATAAACGCCTCTGAGTCTCAAAACTCGTTTGAAGCAGATGATTCATCGGATATAACGTTGGATCTGCTGCTAGATTTTCCTAATGATGGCGAATATTTGCAATATGAGTAAGGTGAGTTCAGATTAATAATAGTGTTCAAATTAGAACAGATATTTGAAGCTTTATGGAATAAAATTGTAACTTGCAAACTTGTTTTTCTTTTTTTTAATAAATGAGTACTATAGTAATATACATATACAATATGCACACGAAATAATGAAGCATTAAACCAATCATACACCATAAGAATAGAAGCACACTTCAAGAAATGAATAAAATCAGACAAATGCAATTTCAATGACAAACAATCTAGCTCTAAAACCATCCGAGGAGTTTCTTTGGTGTTTCGCCAGTAGCCCGACACTTGGCTGCCATTTCTTCCGCTTTGAGAAGGTCTTCTCCGCGCTTGGCTTCTGTAAGTGCCCTCTTTTCTTCTGCTTTTTTGTGGATGAGAGCTATCTTGTTCTTCATCTTTTCGATATACTTGGCCTTCTTCTTCTCCATATCCTCCTGTTTAACCAATTTGCAAAGAATAATTAGATTTGGTTTCATAATTTCTTCAATAGGTTTTGTTTTTATGATGTGAAAAGAAACCAACATATGATAATTGATCTGTTCTGGCTGAGTTAAAATCGGTTACCTCGAACTTTTTCAACTCGGCTTCTAGTTCAGCTTTCTTGCTGTTTTCCCATGCTCCAATGGAAGATAGCTTCTGTTGAGCTCTATTCAATCATTTTACATTAGTTTTTCATACAGAAAACTCAATAACTTAACAACACAAATTCTGTTTCTACATTATGAAAATCTAACTGTGGTCTTACTTGTTCTCAGCTTTAGACTTCTCACTTTCTTCCCATGCTTTAATAAGTGCCTCTTTCTTCTCTGTTGCTACTTTAGCAAGAACATCATCTAAACAAACAAACAAAACAAATTAATCTTCTTTCATCGTAAAAATAGAACATAAAATCTGAACTTCTTTCAGTTGA
The DNA here is from genome assembly GCA_025215565.1 of Flaveria ramosissima. NCBI lineage: Eukaryota > Viridiplantae > Streptophyta > Magnoliopsida > Asterales > Asteraceae > Flaveria > Flaveria ramosissima. The sequence continues at coordinate 2,423,049 of CM046040.1, read as the reverse complement.
ATTTTAGATTGCTTAAATTACCTCTGTTTACAGAACCATCTATAGGTTTCTCCTCACAAACTTCTCCTGGTTCTGTCATTATATCATACAGTTAGTGGACATAAATCTTCATAAACCAAAAGTTAATCATCAATGCTAAAGAATGTATATTAGAGATTCGATTACTTTCAACGACGGCGAGAGCTTTAGTATCATCAGCGGGTTTTTCTTCAGGAAAAAGAGGCTCGACAGGGACGATGGCTTTCTCGTCCTCCTTGCAGGCGGCAACGGGAGGCTCGGGCTGGCACTCGGGTTCTACTTCCACCTTCTTGGCATCTTCTGCAGCCATATTTTGTTGAATTTAGGAGTATAATTGATTATGGGAAACAAATGAAAAGATTCAAACAGTGTAGGTTGGAAAGGACAAGGAGTGTGATAGTTATAGATTGGTGGAATTATATGTATCATATTATATTATGAACTGAGCTGGCACAACCTACCATTAACAGACTGTTGCTTCTTTTGTTTCTTTTTCAAATTAAAGATTTTTCATAAAGAAGACGAAGAGCCGTTGGTTCTCTGAAAGCAGCATGCCACTTTTAGTTGCTTTTTCTTTTTTCTTTCTTCCAGCTTTTTCATTAACTAATACAAATCTATAAATATACATTATGAGCTTATGACATATACTTAAATCGTAAATTTCCTAATAATATGTATACTATGGGATGATTCCTAGTATAACAAATATACAAAAACATATGATGACACGTGTATTTTCTTTCTTGTAGAATGCCCTTTTGTTGTCACATGTGAGATTTGAACCAAAAAACTCTTCTTATTTTAATGAAGTTTTGGGATACCTCGTCTCAACCATTTGGGTTGAGGATCATTGGAAAAATAAAACACGATGAGACATGTATTAGAATAATAAATTTCACAATAATATATATTGTGGGTTAATTCATAATATAAGTTAGTTGCTTGTGTGATTAGAATTGCTGTAAAGCAGCGTAGATTATGCGATACAGAGGATCATGTCCCAACTCCAAAGCCAAAAGTTTGGTTGGTGAGTTGTCTACGCTTGAGTAACTCAACTCCTAATTATGTGGACACCAATTTAAAACTTTGACCTACCAACAAGTCTCAATTTAAAACATTTTTTTGTCGTGATTATTGTTACTTATAGTTTGTAAGCTATTAAAACGGTGGAGGCTTTTATAATGCCAGGGTGTTAATTATCAAAAGAATCTCACATAAATTTTTTGCCTTTGTTTATACTTCATACACTTCTTAAAAACGGTAGTTTAACATATATATCCTTTAGATTACAATAATTCAGTTTTGTAATAATTGAAAACAAACCACTCAAGTTTTAGGCACAAACCTTAAACAGAGAAGTTAAGTATGTTTGTATCTTAATTCAACATACCTTCCGGTTAAAGTTGCATAAGATAAGATCAACTTACAATGTTTATATTTATCAAGTATAACCGTCATTTTTAACCCTTGTCATTGGATGAGTTTGAGATTTGTTATACAAGTGTCTACCTCTTAACTCATGTTATAATTTAACTCAAATTCTTTGGTCCTATTTGGTGATTCTCGGTTACTGGCCATGTTTGGATAAAATAACTTATTGACTTTTTAACTTTTTGGAGGGGTAAAAAGACCAAAATACCCCTCCAGAAAAGTTAAAAAGTTAAAATTTTTAACTTTTTAACTTTTTTGGAGGGGTATTTTGATCTTTTTACCCCTCTAAAAAGTTAAAAAGTCAATAAGTTGCCTTATCCAAACATGCACTAACAAATTTATATGACAACATTATCGCATCATAATTGGTTTTATCACCGCTAAAACAGTGTTTCTAGTGCATCCTTTCTAAAATCTTGTATTGAAAGAGGAAAAAATATGTGTGATAATACTAGCAAGTTTTGGGAATAGAAAACAAATTTACAACGAAGGAAAATAAATTTCTTTCGATGTATAAGCTTATGAACGGAAGAAATCAACTGAATAAAATAATCAGAGATGCATATATTCTTTTTCAAGAAAACACAGAGATGCAGATTCTTTTTCAAGGGACTAATAGTAAAAGGAGCCCTTCAAGTATTTGTTACTTTACATTTCTTAGCAAATTACAGTCCAATCAAAATATGATATACAAAATACAATTGGTCTTTGCTGTAGATATCATGCAGATGGAAACAACCTTTCAGAATTACAATATGTTTGCTCCAAAAAAATGTGCTAATGATATTTCATAACTATTATTTTTTATCTTCAGAAAACTTAATTCTTTTTATTAATTATGTAAAAGGGCAATTCGTGCCAGACTTAGTTTTCGATTTTTGCAGGGCCTTAAGAGGGGCCAGATTGTTTCATGATCTAATGAACGCAACCTTACCCTATATGTGCAAAAATTTGTCTCCCGCTGTTTGAACCCATATCCAAAATCCTACAAAATTTGAATTTTTCCCAAGTTCTCAAGAATGCCTCAAAATCTAAGATGGGGAGTCTAAGATGTGAATTTTTAGTTATTTTGAATTTAGCTTTTTATAATGAAACCCCATTTTGTAATACAAATGTGTTTACCTCATAATGCATTTGAAAAACAATGAAGAAAGATCAGTTTTGCTTCAAATTAAATATAGATATAAATAGAGAAAAATATTTTGACATGAAATAATAGATGAGGGGTTTTCTGGCACAATTATGAACAAGAGATTCTCCGGTGGAAGTTGCAAGTTGCAAGACAATGACAGATTGGATTTTGAAATCACTGGCGCTCTGCTTTCTCAAACACATCTGTCACATTTGTTTATCTGTAGTTTCACCAAGTCAGCATTAAAAATTGTTTTGATTTGCTTAACAGGATGACAAGCTGTTCCATGGGTATAGTAATGGTAACAAGTTGTTCTATCCTCCATGATTAGAGCTTCTCCAATGCAGTCTTTGGGGTATCCACAAACACTTGGGGATAAGTGAGAGTTGATATGACGCTCATGTGGAGGAGAGAGAGACAAGAAACGATACATTTTGGAAGAAAGCTCACTCCTTGATTCTGGAAAACAAAATGAAGAATTCTAAATTCTCATTCTACAAAGATTCATATTACAGATAATCATCACACAAGCATTTGACTGGTTTACAGGATAACCATTACATGAACTCAGGTAGCCAACAACTCTAGGCAAGAAAAACTGAACAAAACATGGAATTCTGTAGATCAAGACTAGTTCAGTTGGCAGAAAACCTATAATCGAAGCATCTTAAAGTTTTCATAATCATTAACTCAAACGCTTATGAAGCGCAGATTCAAATTTAACGCTTGTAAGTTTGTCCAATTTTTGCAAGACAACATACATGACATAATATATGTGAACAGCCAATATATGCTCAAGTAATACAACCACCAAACTGAGCTGGAACAGTAGATAACTGTAATTTACATATAAACACAATTTATATAGCGGAATAGCTGTGGTTGTCTTCATCAGGGGCACGTGAAAGTGCAGTCAGCAGTACAAACGTGCCATATAATATCGCGACAATGGCAGTGAAATTGACCAGAAAAGCCTCAGAACCATATTTTTCTACCCCTGAACTCTCCAAAAACGTCAACTTTTCAAGAAACCCAAGTGTTGCATTTGCAACAACCAAGATGTACACAAACATTCCAAACAACACATGCCATGGAAGCGACTCTCTTCTTAGGTCAGCAGTTCCACCCGGGTAGAAAAACACCAAAAACCCATAAATCCACTGCCAAATGCATTTTACATCTTAGTCGTGCAGTACAACAAATACAACGACAAGTATTGGGTAAACAAAAAATTACCTGAATGCCATAAAGAACAATAATCCCGATACCAAGCCAGGAATGTAAACTGTATAGATTTGCAAGCCCACTTTCATTGTGGTTTTTGAATGCCATATAGATTCCAATAATACCAAGTATCAGGGCAATAGCATGTAGAATAAGATGGATAAGCTTCTTCTCAGCCTTCTTGAAAGGAAGAGCTTTATAGCTTATGATGGCTGCATATTAAAACAATCAAGAGGACAATCAGTAGGTTGAATTTCTACTGAGGTTTAGGAACAATAAAATGGAAAATATAATGTTACCTTCACCGCCCATAATAACCAAACCAATAAGCATCAGAACTGGATGGACCTGGTAAAGAAATAAAAGTAGCATAAAACGCACTCCAGTTTAATAACATATTCGGTAACCTCAGATAATTTCAGTTTCAGAGAGTCAAAAATGCTGGTGGTCACTTAGGAAGCAACAAAGAAACAGGACAAGCAAATAACTAAGCAAATACAGAAGTAGAACTTTGAAGCACACAATTCTGTCAAAGGATTATACACCAAAAGTCCATAAGTTGGAATTTTTTCACATTAGTCATTTCTAAGTTTTGCCTTTTGATATATTTCATCATAAGGGTATCAACAGTCTGCTATATTATACCATTACATAAGCATATGCATAACAATGGAGCTGGTGAACATTTTGAATCAATGCTTTTGCAGTACATCAATCATCTACCAACACAAATTCCAATTTAATCTTATACAAATTCGGAATGCAGCATGATATTGTAGTGTTGGGTTGCCATTAAGATCCAGCAAACTTCAAGTCACAAGATTAACAGAGCCTAACTGAATCATAAAGGTATACGTCCCTCACAAATTGTTGTAATTAAACCAGGAAAATTGAAGGCACATGTGCTTTTAAATACTCCCAAAAGTTAAGAAGGGCAGTTTGAAAGTGAATAATCAAAGATAAATTCAGTTTGTGCAATTGATTCCAGAAACATACAGTCTTGAAGAAAGTATCAAAACACTTCAATCCTTGCATCAAGACATTAACAAAAGTAAACGATTCAGGTAACAGAAAACTATGCCATGAGATGCGATGAAAACCCTAAAATTCCCATTTCCGAACAATTACCACAAAATCAAACAAATTTCACGTCGTACGAGTGCAAATCGTTAAAAATAAGCAACTCACAACGACAAAGTGAGATATGATGAGGATATCTTACGTTGAAGATGAGATTCTTGTTGGTTGATTCCCAGGCTAAACCGCCTCTGAAAGAGATGTTCCATACGAGAACCATAACCGCACCGGCAACCCCCAGCACGTGGACCACATACGAAAGGTGCACCGCGTTGATTTGCAACCCCATCTCTTCTTCTTCTTCTTCTGCAAGTTTCCCTCAGTCTGTGAGTTGATATTTTTGTAATGGGATAAAGAAGAGATTATGTTTGGATTTTGCATCTTATAATCATATCCTCATCCCTTGGATGGAACGGAGATCACAGATTCGGAGGTTGACCGTCGGATTGGGGGGAACGACAACGTGGCGTTGAGTGGTAGGTAGGAGATGGATGTCCACGTGGATCGATGCTCTCGAATGATCGTGTCGACTTTTACGCCGCCTGCGCTACCAACCAAATTTTCTTTTCCCAAACGTGAATATATTCTTGAAGAAATTTTCTACAAAAATGTCGCATAACATTATATACTATATATATTTATATAGTGATAGCTAGGACTTTTTGATCTATTCATTAGTTATATAATTATTAATATAAGACGTAAAAGAGTTAGAAATACTACATAAACAAAGACTTATAAAACTTCAAAATAGTACAAAAGAGTTGGAAATACTACATAACTAAAGACTAATTAAAGACTTTTTTGATCTATTATTTAGTTATATATTCATTAATATAAATATAAATTGATTTATTTAAGAAATGACCAATAATATACTTGTTTTTTATTTTAAAAAAGACGAAGTCACATTCAAAAATAGTATCTTAATATATAATCAATGATAAAGAGATTTGACGTATCAGACATATGAGTATGTTGTGTTAAACACACGACCTATATGCAACTATTAAATCCAAAAATTAAATGGAAACAATTGACAACTCCTTGTATTGCATCTGCAACTTGCAATTTTGATACGAAACACAAATTCAATTGAGCTCCTGATATGGCTCAAAATAGTCATCACCCACCGTTGAACCAATATCTTCGAGAACAAAAAAAAATGATAATAGTTTATTAGAAAAATTCATATCTTAACGGCATTACAAATTATGTTCAAGCGACCAATTAGCTTTATTAAAAAAATGACCAAGTAGCCGATTAAGATGTTAGTCTAGGTATGTAGGTTTGATGTAATTCACAAAATCGTTCTCTATCTCATATCTACAAATTTAATGTAATTAACATCTCAACCTGAAATACTAAAAAGTAAAAACTATTCAAGCTAATTGAATACAAGACAGATTAGTCATAAAAAAATAATAAATTTAAAGGAAAACAGTATTTAAATGATTTTTGTCCCAAGTTCATTCATAATACCATTATAAGGTGTATCAGTGTATCACCCAAACCAAAATTCTCAAAAGCTTGAATGAGTTCTTTATTATATACACTATCATGTTTATTAGAATGTAAATTAAAAATGCAAATAAATTATCCTCCTTATGAACTTTATTTGAATGAAGCATTGCCCCTTTAAACTCTCCAAAAATTATGCATCATTACGGTCAGTATCAGCTTACAAATTGATGTTAGTATAAAAAATAGACACAAATATGATGGATATAAGATGCTTATTAGTTGAATAAAAATGTAATGGTAGTATAAAATAAAATGTCAGAAAAACTTTAAAACTGAAAGATATACAAATAAAACCTACACGACATATCATGACGTCAACTACTGAAATTTAAGCTTCCATTTTTCTTCCACAAAACTGAAAAACGCAAGTCTCCATCTCTTGATAATCACCAGAACTCCCAAAATTCCCATAAACCCCGTCGTAAAACCGCTCAATATAGCGTAAATCCATATCTTCTCTAAATCATCATCGTCTTCATCTTGCTCGTTGTTCTCCGGCCCCGTAACCGACACTTCATTACGGTTGCAACTCCTCGGTAACGGGCTGCCACAAAGGTCGTTATTGCCGGCGTATATCCAAGGGTCAGTAAGAGTCTGCAGTTGGTTTCCCGTTGGTATCCGCCCCGATAACTTGTTGTATGATAGATTCATGTGGCTAAGAAAAGTCAATGACGACATGCTCTGTGGGATCATCCCTGAAAGATCGTTTGCAGAGAGATCAAGTGACATCAACGAAGAAATCTCACCGATTTTATCAGGAATTCTTCCGGTGAGATGGTTGTTTGATAAGTTTAGGCCTAGTAATCCTGAAAGAGAAGTTAGTTCCTCGGGTATTTCTCCGATCAAATTGTTGCTTGAAAGGTCTAGGTTGACTACGTATCTCATTATCGTTGTGTACTCAAGTGGTACTCCTCTCATTACCTGAATCACACTCTGTTCAAACCCACCGAAGAAGTATAGATTGTAATCACCTCCGGTCATCCCCCGTAAGTTTTGGAAGCAACGAGGGATCTCCCCTGTTAGGTTATTCACTCCAAAATCAATGATTTGAAGGTCCGAATTTTGACATAATTCTTCGGGGATTCGACCTGTGAAGTTGTTGTTATGTAGCCTGAGAACAACTAGATATTTGATCTTTTCTCCGATCCATTTGGGTATGCTTCCAGAGAATCTGTTTTCCCCTAAATCCAATACGTCTAAACTTGTGCAATTTGATAGAGTTTCTGGTAGTTCGCCATGGAAGCTGTTGTTGTTTAGATGTAACCATTGTATGGAAGAACCAAGTTTTCCAATAGAGTTTGGAATGATCCCCGATAGCCGGTTGGAGCTTAATATCATGACATTCAGTTCTGTGAGATTTCCGAAGCAATCTGGAAGATTACCGGACAGCATGTTTCTTGAAAGATCGAGAATAGCTAAATCTGTAGCGTTACACAATGATTCTGGAATTGACCCGTTGAAGAGATTGTTCTTTAGAAGCAACAATCTTGCCACTCTCTCATAGCTTGCCAAACGTTCGATGAAAGTCCCTGAGGGCTCGATTGGCTTGGTTGTTTGGTTGGATGGAAGGTTTGTTAGTGGACCATTGAGAAAGTTATGGGAGAGATCCAAGATCGCGATAACTGGTAGCTCGTAAAGCCAATCTGGAAGTGGTCCATAAAGGCTGGTGTTGGGTAGCATCAGAATTACCAGATTCGTTTGTGTTTGAATCCATGGAGGAAATTCTGAATCAAGTTTACAAGATCCGAGTAGAACGTTTCTTATTTGGAAAGGTGGCTTCCAATTGGGTGAAATCTTGAAGTTCAAAAGATGGTTCGAGGTTGCAGCCAAATGTATTAACTTGGATGTGTTTGCAAAATGTGCTTCAGTGACCACACCAGATAGAGAGTTATTCGATATATCAAGAAATTGAAGCTTAGATAGCTGTCCAGTGGATTCTGGAAGAGACCCTTGTAACAAGTTTGATGATAAATCAAGAAACTGGAGTTCTGATAGGTTTCCTATGGAAAATGGAATTGAAGACAATGAATTGAAGCTCAAATACAGTATCTCTAGATTCGATAGGCGTCCCATGGAGGACGGAATTGACCCGTTTAAGAGGTTTTCAGATAGATCTAGTCTTCTTAACATCATTAGATTTCCTAAAGACATAGGAATGGAACCTGTTAATTGGTTTCCTGATAGAACTAGTTCTGTTAAACGCGTCAAGTTTCCTAAAGATTCTGGAATGGTTCCTGTTAAAATGTTGTAATCAAGATGCAATATTTGCAAGGCTGTAAGCCTTTCTAGAGATGTTGGGATTTCGCCACTTAACTTGTTGTCGTTTAAAATTAGTCTCTCGAGACCATATTGGCTGCATTCAGATGGCATGGTGAGTCGCCCTTCCATATAGTTGAAAGAAAGATCCAGCTGTTTTAACTCACATAGTCTCCACACTCCGGTTTCTTGGATACCCGGGAATGTGTTGCTCGCAAGATTGAGTTCAACAACGTTGTTCATGACAGGGATCGTAGAATTGAGTTTGTTGGCCGAAAGATCAAGAACCCTTATAGATGTCAAGTTTTGTAAAAAGAGAGGGAATTCTCCTTCAAACGTATTCGAACTAAGATCAAGTGTTTGTATGGTGGAACGTGTAAGGTTAGGATCAAGATGAGTTTGATCAAAATGAGAATTCGAAAGCTCACAACCCGACAAGTGCAACTCTAGTAAAGCAGGAATCATATAAAACAGTACCTTATCAAAATCACGAGCTCCACTGACATTCACTCTACTCAAACCAAGATGTTCCAGTGACAAAAGACCCGATACCCAAGTGAAATCATCAACAATTAGTTCCATGTTACTGCGATCACTGAGATCAAGTACACGCAAACTCGAAAGGTTTCCAATTTGATGTGTAACAACACCCGAAAAGCCTGCAGAAGAAAGGTTCAGATATTCAAGTCGTGTCATTGACCCAATGAACTCAGGAATCGGACTGCCACCAAAGTAGTTCCCACTCAGGTCCATGTAACTCAAACGAGTCAACTCGGACAAAGCCGAGTTCAACTCGTCTCCCTGTAACTGCCCAGAGTTGGTTCTGAGATCAAGCCTAATCACTTGTCTGGTTGTATTACTGCAACCCACACCGAGCCACTGACAGCAGTTGGTTCCGGTCCATGATGATAACCGATTAGAAGGGTCTGATGTAAGGCTGTCTTTAAACCGTAAAAGAGCCTGCCTCTCGTGTTCCAAGCAACCGAAACAGAGGTTTGTGGTTGCAAAGATGAAGCAGAGAAAGAACCCACTAACCCACAGGTGAGCCATGATCAATCAAGCTCAATCTAATTGTACTTATGTATACAAGATAACACCATATGTGGTCAAATAATATACGCTTTGACTATTTCCATACACGGAATTCATAATAGTCAAACATTGAGTTTGGTCATAAGATCGCAAAACTTCATAACGTACCCTCTAACTTTGAGTATATGTAAATTGGATTTAGAAGTTGGGTGAGCAAATATATGAAGGTTGATGAAATATACAAATTGATTATGAATATAACAATGGATGCACAGTAATGTTGCATTACACTATTTCTTAAATAAAAATTCATCATAAATTTAAGAAAAAGTTAAGAAAATGTGGCATTAAGAAAGGATGGTTCATGAAACCAAACTCTTGCTGCTCAAATTGCTCTTGCTTTTACAATGTCTAAGCTCATCTCGCTAGGATCCGTCGCTTGCAACTCGACTTGAATTCCGTCCAATTCTCTCTTGAACCGGTCTTTGGAACTCGCGTATACCATTTTCATTCTTACTTTTGATGTGTCTGGTGACCTGAAATACATGTTTTGTGTTATTATAGAAAATATAACATAAATATTGATGGACATAAAAATAAACGCCTATGCAAGTGATGTCATTTTACGGGTACCATGCAATGAAGAAAATTTTGCTTTTCTGGACATTTTCGTCGGTTGTGAAGTCAAAGTCAAAGACGGCATAACGGCATTCATCAATAGGGAGTGAGTTTGTGAAATCCTCGTAGCTTTCATCAGGACCCCCAATCTTATCAACGATTACTTGTTGGTCCTCGATCTTGAAGGTAACAAATCGGTAGTTTCGTTTGGCTTTTAACTCCAAAAACCTTAACTTACAGTCATCATGAATGGCCATTCCAGACGCGGCGTTCGCCTAAACCACAAATTATTACAATATAAATTAAATTTAAATGGCAATTCGTCGTAATCGGATCATGATCAACAAAAAGTAGATACACTTTCTTCATAGTTTATAATAAAACTAAGAACAAGATTGTGAAGAGATACATACCATGGTTGGTGTTGTAATTGGAGGATTTTAGGTGAAAAACAAAATTGCAAAAACAGAAAACATTGAGATGAAGATGGAATAGATCCTTCAAATCTGGAAAACGATCAAAGTTTTAATCAGTCAAGAAATTTGGTTAAAGTAGCGATTTTTAGGGGTGGGGCCTTATGGTTAAAAATTGTCTTCAGCATCTTATGGTTTACCATTCATTATACAATTTATTCTATTTATGTTAGTTTATAGTTGGGAAAGTTGATTAATTAATGATTAATATGAAAATGAATAATAAGAATCTAATTAGTCTGTACAGCTACACGATCTTACAACTTCTAACTCGATTCCTTAAGTCCAACTATGTCCACCATAAATGATAAGATTTCATAAATCATAAACTCAGAAAGTTTAAATTGACCGGAACATTCAAGACACCATCTGATGGAGCAAGTGTTCAAAAAGATCTCAACATCACAGATATGGTAAATTAACATCACCAGGAGCTGCAGAAGTTAACAGGCATTTGTTGTACCATCTCCTGAATCTTGAAATTCATTTCTCACTTTTTTAAACACATAAACGTCTGGTGGTTATTCATGTCATTTTAATTAGAATAAAGAATGATTTGAGTTAGAAGGTGTAAAGCTAAATGATTAAAACCCTTAAAGCAATACATGTTTGAATGAGTAAATAAGTTAAAGAATAGTAAAATACATTAACATTTTTTAGTTGTAAATAATCAAGTAGTTAAAGGAAAAATAAAGTAGATATAAAATATTAAATGAGACCATTTAAAATATATGTTTATTTTTCGCACGCTTTCAAATGCTTAAATTGTTTTTTTTCCTTTTAATCTGCACCACTCCCCGTCTCTAACAAATATCTTTAACATTTTGTTATAACTTGCAATGTTTTCGGAAATGAACTGGATAGCAAAACGGTCGTTTCACTAGTTCACTGGACAGACCGATTCGACCAGATTCAAAGACCGTATGATATCATAACTAGTTTAAAATTACAAAATATGTACATGCAATTTCAATAACAAATAACAAATTGGTTTATTGAAATTAGTAATTGGTATAAGTTTTAAGCAACAATGATAATAACCTTTGCTGTGTGATTTAGTATTAAAGTAGTCAGATTATTTGACATGGAAATGAAATCAGTGTCACACTTCGTATTTTGACTTGAATACGAGCTATTTAACATAAATTTTTTTCTTACTTTTTGGCATATTATGATTATTAATTTACAATAAAAAATAGAAATAAATATAAAACAATTATGTTTTCTCTTTTATATAATGTTAACATGAATCAACAAAAAGATTTAAGTTATGACATAATAATATATCTTTTGTAATTTTATAAAAAAACAAAATGAACAGATGTCGACCTAAACATAACTAGGTAAGCTAGATACGTTCGTAAGTTCAATCCAAACATAACATGTTTAGTTTAATATGTCTACAAATTTACTTAGAAACTGACCCAAACATATTTAAAATAAACCGAAACCCATAATTTTGTGTTAGGTTTGTGTTGGTTACATGTCAGTTTAGAGTTTTATACCCCTATTGACCTATTATAACGACATATTTGTTTTGTCCTCCAATTTTGCCATCTAAAGTATACACATTATCGTTAGAAGAAAAGCTCTTAGTTATTAATATGACTTATGTTTACTAGTATTTATATCAAAATATAAACAAAGTTAAATTGACAAAAGTGTGTTTTTAGATTTTTGTTAACAAAATTAAATATTAAGAACTATTAAAGAAAAATTAAAATAGAGATGATAAACTCATTGTTTTGAAAATGGAAATTTAGGTCATATTTATACACCTTTTCTATAACATAGAAACATATTGCGTTATGAGAAATCCTTCGGATCACATCTACGCACTGCTCGTTTATATAGTTCATATTACGTTAGTGGGCTGGTACTTTCCTCATAAAACCCCACGTCCCACCGTTGGGCGTCGGGGCTTAAGCCCTCTCTTTCATGCTGGCCCAAGTGCCTAACCCAAAATAAGTTGAACAAATTCTCTATATCTATTTGTCTCGAGCCCAAGAAAAAGCCTTGTTATATACATTTTAAATTAGTTCCATTGAACAAAACTAGGTGCGTTACGCGTTTGATGGGTTGGGCTCAGAACAAATGATCAGTTGTGGCTGCTAACCGTAAATAGATGTCATAACTAAGCAACCTACAGCCTGTTAACATAGGTACTAAATGCACAACATTGGAAGGAAAAAAAGATTCATTCAACTAAAAAACACCAACATCACAGCCCTGTAAACATATTAACTAAATGAACAGCAGTAGAAATCATGAATCAAAGTAAAACCGAAAACATATTTAAGCTCGTGTTTCAGATGGGGTAACCCTCATCATCATCAACATAATGAATACCCAACAACAATGTCTCAAATGAGATAATGACATAATAGATCACCCAACGATACAGCCTGTTGTCGCCGGCAGAGAAAGACGGTAATGGCGGCTCTAAGCAAAAACAAGCATGATTTTAAAGAGTCTCTCGCCCTAAATAGCATGCAAAACATTAGAATAGAGCCAACCCGTCATCAACCATTTAAAAGGGACATCCTAAAGCATCAAAGGGTTGTACATACAACTTGATCTAAACATGGTGCTTGCATCCATGGGTTGTACACCATGCTTTAGAAGTCGAATACTACTTTAGTTTTCAAAACCACCACGGAAACCCCCTTTTCGACCATTTGAGGAATGAAAATAGTCAAAGTGACATTTTGTTCAATTTTCGCTTTCAAATTTGTTGTATGTAAAAACTCATGACTATTACTTCTACTTAAAGTTAGTACCGGAAATTTTCCAAGGAATTCATTGAGAATATTATTAGGAAAAAGCATAAACATTGCAAAAAATAGCAAAGCAAAAAATAGTGATCGAAGATCATGTCATGCATGAAAATCTCTATTTAGCATATACCATAACATTTTGGACGCCTCTGTCCAACACGAGTTACAATTTACCTGATCTTATTCGCGTGAGTTTAATGAAAAGAGGTTCTAATGGTAAAAATTAACAGGTACAATTCAAATAATTATCAAAAGGTATGAGAAATTAATTACGTATGCAGCCTTTAGCAAACTAAGTGGTTAGGCAACTACTTTAGTATTAAGGCCTTCAGCTGAAAAACCAAACTAGATGTTTTATGCTATTAATTTTCATATAAATATGTAACAAAGCAAAGCAAAGCAAATCTGCAGAGCTAACTTGGTAACTAAAAATAATAAAGAATAATAATCTACATATATATACTTAATATATATCCAAATTCCAATTCAAGTTGTTTTGCAGATTATAATAATAACTTTAATTTCGTATATATGATGAAACTGGCCTGTTCATGGAAGTTTGAGAGAGGGAGAGAGAGACGATGACCTCTGAATCAATTAGTTGAAGATGGAGAGAAAGCGAATGACGAACGGATGCGAACTTGCAGCGCCATGGAGGAAACTTCCGAAGAGATCGCATGATCCAAATCATCAACTCGATCAGATCGAACAAATTTATATAAATCTGATCGATCAGCTAGCTAGCTGCTTAATTAATATGGATGGACGGATAGCTACAGCGATTATGCTTATACATGTGTGGTTATTAACAAAAAAAGGATCGTATGATGGATGAATCCAATCCAACTAATTATATATGATAATATGGATCAATGCGATCCCTTTGGAAGCTTCCACCTGCTGCAAATTAAAAGATATAAATAAAATCTAGCTAGGTGGTGGTTTTTGCCTTCATCGATCAAGGATATATGTATATATATATAATGTGGATTAATATAGGTCATAGGATATATAGGATAGGGGGGATTGATTATTGAATGAGTGGTGGGGGAGGGGAGGGTTAGTTTGATAAGTTTTTCAGTTAGACTTGAAATGTGATGGATGTAGCGTGTGGTTGCATGAGTGTGCGTACGTGTGATCGTTTTTAGTTTTTGCTGTCACGCTTCTCGTGTGAATAAATTTATTTCTTGCGTTTGTCTGCTTTCCCTTTTTCACTCCATCTCAAGACTTTTAGTTTTTAGATTACTATACTCCATTTTAATTTCTTTAGTCTTTACCATTGCATATAGTGTTGATTTTCTAAAAATGTTATCTTTTATATAATTTATACCAGATTCGGTTACCGATAATATAATTTGAAAAGTCTTTGAAACTTAAGAAAAGTAACATTTGAAATTACATTAATCAACCTGAATGTCATATTTTCTTACAATAAACGTTTTGCTAAAAGTTTTTTTTTCTTTTTTTTCAATTTAACCTCTCTCTGCCAAATTAAATATTAGTACAAAATTTGCTTCTTCTTTGCATTTAAGCATCGTAAAATTAATAGTAAGTGATCTTTAATACAAATTTTACTTATATTGATTATAAAATGTAAATGGACAAGTAGTCGTATAAGGTTAACGTTGACTTTTTTATTTGGTTTTTACTTTTTTATCATAGAATATTGTAAGAAAATTTTACAATACCATATTTATGAATAATGCATCATAATATATTTTTTAACGATAATTCCTATTACTATTACTAGAAAAATAAATATCAAACTCGTATATTATAGAACTTAAACCTACAATTATTTGGTAACACATGATAATGGTTATTTAATATATATCTAAAAGAACAAATCAATTGTTTTTTTTTTTTTCTAGTCCACTAATATATTATTTTGCATGATATAGTTGAGTTTGGACATTTTGTAGTTGATTGAAGTTATTTTTAAAGATCGTTATCGTCATCAATATATTCTTTCTTGTAGTTGCACGTCTCCATTAACATATTTATTAATTCATTATTCATATTTGTATAAATTCACAACATAAACTTTATGACATGTATAATTTCACCAAAGGATTTCATACAATCTTGTCAAGTATATTTAAAGGAAAAATTGCATAAGAATTTTAACATCTATATTTGACCAACGGATTTCATACAACAATTACATATCACTTATAAATTATATTTCTAAAATTTGATGATAGAATATAAGTTATTTATTGATTATATGTATTCTCATATCAAAATGTAGTTATAGCTAGTGAGATTATCTCTTCTATGAAAAGTCTAACTTTGCATATGTACTTAAATAGACCGTCGAGAAATATATCAGCAGACTATAAGGTCAAACATGCTCATATTACTATCTGAAACTTTAAACTCAAGTCATGTATATCTTTGAAGTAATATGTGATGCCATATGCAAGACTATCAAGTCACACATATCTTTGTAGTAATATGTAATGGCATATGCGAGACTATTTACTCAATGTCTATAACACAGTCTATGCTCTTAATCCATACATACTTAGAAATCACATTCAACACTAATGAAGGTTGCATACTCCTAAGACATGACCTTTGAGGGTGGGGGGGAGGGGTCGACTTTGCCATATCGCTAGACTTTGTTAGTCAAACTAACTCGATCTTGCAGTTTTTGTGAGAAACAACATAGTAGAAATGAATGTTTGAAAATATGTTCATTTTCTTATATTCTTTTGTTAACAAAATGAAAAAGATGCAAACACAAAGTCTCTCGAATGTTATTATTTTCAATCATCATTCATTTAAAAAGCAACTTTGATTTCATTACATTCACTATATATGACAGTTTTGTACGTAAAAAGGAAAGTGATATGTATCAAAAATGAAAATCAACTTAAACAATACATATGGTGTATTATTGTTATTGTTATTGTTTTTATTATTTTATATTGTACACTAGAGTGAAAAAAGGGGTGTCTTTTTGAAGGAGCAGGTATGAGTTACTATCAAAGATCAAATTATGGTAAGAAACAGCTAAGGTGATATCAACACTCAACAGACACAACATACATGTTCACACGCACATGGAGTTGCAACCCCACAATTGGTCCTTTGTCTATGAGTATGAGGGAGGGTAAGTAATGGACCATTTTTGTTAATGGGATCCTACTAGCATATATAATAGCTAGTACTACTTAAACCATTTTCTAAATAATGCTGCTCTCCACTCTACTACATCTTCAATATTTCATCTCAACATAATTACCCTCGTCTACTCGTCTCGCATTTAACCATGGATTTATGTTTTTGGCTTTTTTTTTTTTAATTATTATAGGTTGCTCAAATAGGAAAAGTTTATTTCAAGACACCCAAATTAACTTATTTTAAGTTATTCGACGGGTTGCTTCAAAATTATAGGTTGTAGTTATTATTTATTCAACTTAACTTATAAAGAAATAGCTATAAAAGAAACGTGTCTGAATGAAATAAGTAACAATGTTAGATACATAATTCCTTTATAACATTTATTTTAAAAAAAGTCAAAATTGTTGGTTTTAACATACACTTAAAATTACTTTTTCCATCCAAACTCATTTTATCGTGATGTTTAATCCGATCACTTACTAGTTAAGTTATCTCTATATGTAAACTTTCTTACACAAAATAATATCAAAATGAAGTTATCGTGTAGCCATTTATAAAACACAAAATTATTTTTCAGTTAGCATTAACTAAGTAAAGAAATATCAAATATGACGTCTTTTGGTTTCGGAGAGAAAGAAGGAAAACTAACTACGTTACAACTAAGTCCTTAGTGTTCAATAATAAATTCTGTAAATATTAGTATTATAAACATTTTTATGTTTACAAAAAGTGATTTTATTAATTTTTCTTCTAATTATTTTCTCTCAAAAATGAGAAAGAAGTTACAGAAAGACCTATCAATGTTTATGAAAGGCTTAGAGCTTTTTTTATTTTTTATTTTAGCTTAAGGTAAAATTTCAAATCGTTTTCATGATCATTCAGGACATTAAACCCAAGAACTTACCCGTTTAACTCGTACTTTCATTCACGTTGGTTATCAAGTTAGATTGTGAGTCTAACAAACCTATTAAAGCCAAATCTTCTTGATTGTAAAAAACGCTCCATATTTTGCTTTTACAATTATGATTTTTAGATCATATACAATCTATTACTTTAATTACTCTTTTGTAACGCTCCATATTTTGCTTTTACAATTATGATTTTTAGATCATATACAATCTATTACTTTAATTACTCTTTTGTTTTTATCATTGTCATGTTCATAACACGTCTCTTTTAAATATCTTTAACTTTTAAGGACAAATCTCAAGAACCTATTTTCCATTACAACTTCCAAGACATTTTTTTTATTGGAACTCACTTTTTACATAATGTTTCTCATTTAAATTACATTTCGATAAAATATTTTTTTATATAATGTAAACTAATAGAATAAATTATATTTTAATATATTACATAATTCAAAATGATAAAAATATTATCATTCCACGTATCACGTAAAAACAAACTCAATAATTCAAATCACATAATTAAATATAGTACAAAAATACTATATTAATAAATTCTGAAAATATTTTTTATTTAAATACTCCTTTGTAAAATTGATTGTAAATCATTTTAAAAATTTTACATAAATAAAAGGTAACAAATTAAATTATATTCTATTAGATTTCTTTTCTTAAATAATAATGCCCACATTCATCATTACCGAAAAAATATAAATGTCCAAAAAAAATATGTAAACAATTTACAAATTAATACATCATGTTCTTGAAGGATGCCCAATCATCATTTAACTTTCTTAAATACATCTCCATCAATAATCAAACTTCCATTCTACAACAAGTATGATTGTATGAATGTTTTTATACTTCATAATAACAGAAACATAAGTAAATAGAAAGAAGAAAATATATATAAGTTATTATTATTTGAGGTAGATGTTATTAAATATAAGGGACCATGAGTCATGTCAAAACTCGTTAGGCTCCATGTCGAACTCACGTTTGCACGCACATAACGTCGAAGCCCACATTGTTAATGTCGCTACGAAATGGCATATGGGCCCTCTATGCATCCCCCCTTCTTGACTTTTGTTTGTTTTGAATTGGTTCTTTTATTTTATTAAGAGAATGAAATTTTATATTTAGTGGTGAAATATGTGTGATCACTCAATTATATCAAGTTACATGATTAATTAAACACGTGCATTTGTTCTAAAGTGAGCAAATGAAATGACAAAAGCTTTTGTGGCATGTTATGGTATGTGTCTATAGATAAGAGAAAACACAAGTTATTGTATGAATGTTTTTATACTTCATAATAACAGAAACATAAGTAAATAGAAAGAAGAAAATATATATAAGTTATTATTATTTGAGGTAGATGTTATTAAATATAAGGGACCATGAGTCATGTCAAAACTCGTTAGGCTCCATGTCGAACTCACGTTTGCACGCACATAACGTCGAAGCCCACATTGTTGATGTCGCTACGAAATGGCATATGGGCCCTCTATGCATCCCCCCTTCTTGACTTTTGTTTGTTTTGAATTGGTTCTTTTATTTTATGAAATTTTATATTTAGTGGTGAAATATGTGTGATCATTTATTTATATCAAGTTACATGATTAATTAAACACGTGTATTTGTTCTAAAGTGAGCAAATGAAATGACAAAAGCTTTATGTGGCATGTTATGGTATGTGTCTATAGATAAGAGAAAACCTCTAACCCAATCTAATTTTTTTTATCACATGTAAGACATGAACCAAAGACATCCCCTTATTTTTAATGAAGTTTTGGAATATCTCACTTCAACCACTTAAGCTAAAGATAATTGGTTACGGTGAAAAAAATTAACATTAACACGTAAAACTAAATAAAAACTTACTAATTGACTATCTCATTATCAATATAGATATAGAAAACGTCAACATAATGTTTAAAATCGATTATTCATGTTGCTCAAAAAGTTTATAATTGACAATTCATGATTGAATTAATAGAAATTATATTCTCTATGCTTTTTCTAAAAAAAACTTTTAGGTTTATAGTCTTTAGGTTTATAGTCTTTTTATACTTCATATAAAGTTAAAACTCATAAAAAGTAAATTAATCAAATAAAAAATCACATCCAGCTACGTCAACCCCCACCCCAACCCACTCACATTAACACTTGACTCCGTTGAAGTCTTTACCCTACTATTGGCACCATCCCCCGCACAAAATCGCCGACAACTTCCACCAACCAAACTCCGACCATCTTCATCACCACATCCAGACACATCTAATTTAAAGGTTTTGTATACGTTCAACTCCAAAACAATCCAAAATCCATCATCCTCGCAAATTATCTTCTTCGTTGCACATATCATCCTACCCCCTATCCACCCACCAGATCCATCACAAGCGACTCCTAAATCATAGAAAAAAATCAATGCCACCAAAAATCTTTTTGAACTAATAATTAATTGGACTCGTAAAATATTATTTTACAAGACAAATAAACCCACTCAATGGCTACTCTAATGGAAATTTGCAAGGCCATTCTTCATCTCAAATGGATGGTATTGATCGTAGATGGTGGTCTTGATGATGGTCAAGTCAAGACATGGGATGGGGTAGGGGTAGAAACTGTAGAATTGGGATGGAAGATGGTGTTCGATGGCAATGATGATGATGAATGGTCGATGCAAATGGGAGAAGGAGTTGTGGTGGGGGTGCTTCTATGGGAAAGATAATTGGGAACCCGATAGTGGTAGTATGTGGTTTAAAGAATGATGGTTGAAGAAGGTAAAAAGACGGTGAAGAGAGATAAACTTTTTATAGTTTTTTAATTTTTATAATTAAATATGCAAAATGATCATATTGCTCTCATTTGCTAGTCGCATGACTAAACTTAGCATATAAATTAACGTCAGTTAGAGGAAAACAAAACATACAAGCTTTTTGAAACATAAAAAATATTTATTATAATTTCATTAGTTTGAAGATAAAATATAAAATTTGTTATAAATCTAAATGATAAAAATTGTAATTTAGTATTGATTTTATAATGTTTTTTTTTGTTTGACTTCTTAAAGGTTTTAAACTATGCCAACCGGTTTTTAACATCAAAGGCTTCTAAAACCCTCTTACCGTACAACGATCTTCACTTCCTCCTACCGCCGGCCACCGGCAGCAGAATAAAGACAGGCCTCCGGCAGAGAGCCAAGATATGGGAACGTCGGTGCAGGTGACGCCACTGTGTGGAGTCTACAACGAAAACCCATTATCATATCTCGTCTCCATTGATGGCTTCAACTTTCTTATCGATTGCGGCTGGAACGATCACTTCGATCCCTCCCTCCTTCAACCTCTATCCAGGTTCATCTCTATTTCATCACTCTGTAGTAGTTTAATCTTCCCGCTATCGCATTTCGAGTTCTTCTTTGAAATTTAGATGTTGGGGAATTAAGTGTGAATCATTTAGGGTTTAATGGTTTGAGACTTGGCGTGGGTTGTTCGAATAATGTATTGAAGGTGAATTAAACCAGATGTATGCTGTCAGTTTTCCCCGTAATTTCTTCACTCGAACTTCACATTTTGTTCAGTTGAATTCAATGTTACGTAGGGGGGGGGGGGGGGGGGGGGGGGGGGGGGGTTTAGATATATGTTTTGAAATTGATTATATGAATACTGCAACCGCAAGATGCAATAATAAGTTTGTATTGTTTGAGTAACCTATTTCTGGATGTGATTATTTGTGTAGCTATAATTAGTTTGTCACAATTATTTGATACTAGCTGGAATAATCTGATAATCAAATGGTAGACTAAAGTTACTTGTGTACCTCACATCATCTGTTGTTCACTGCATTTTGCTATAGCCAATTATCTGATTCTGCATGTAATCACTTTCAAAATAACCATCCAAACGCCAAACAAATCGTAAATTAATCCCCCCTCCCTCTTGTAAAAAGGAGTGACTCATTGATGGTATTGTTAAACATAATATGGAAAATTTCTGTTGTAGGGTTGCTTCAACAATAGATGCTGTGTTGTTGTCACATTCAGATACACTACATCTTGGTGCTTTACCCTATGCCATGAAACAGTTTGGACTTTCCGCGCCAGTTTATGCAACAGAACCGGTCTTCAGATTAGGGCTTCTAACTATGTATGATCACTATCTTTCCCGCAAGGTGAAACATCGGTCCTTTTACTTTTTTATTTTTCATTATGGCTTATGTATCTTGTTACTTGTAGTCTTGTACTGATGTTTTCATACTCATGCCTTCATATATGAAGAAGATTATGTTGTTCACTTACTCTATAGTCATTCAGGTTCTCTTTACATTAATTAAAAGGATTCAGTTTTGGCTTTATTAACTTTAGAACAGAACATATTAATTGTTGTTAGGATGTTTTGGGTATCTTCGCTACACATCACATAAATTGGTTATGTCTAAAGGGGTGTTTGGATGTGCTTCAAAGTGATAGTTGTGACTTGTGGTCACAACAATCAGCTTTGATTGTGTCACAAAAAGCGATTGTCTCTGTATTTCTGATTGTTTAGGGTCTAAATTATCACAAAAAGCTGATTGGGATAAATGTAAACTAGGTAGTTTCTGATAACTATACTTCTTTCTGAATCCTTATATCTGCAGCAAGTATCAGAGTTTGATTTGTTCACACTGGATGATATTGATTCTGCCTTCCAAAATGTGACAAGGTTAACCTACTCCCAGAATTGTCATTTATCTGGTGAGAATTTTTCTTGTTCATCTCATCAATTCAGTTTTTAAGTTTTAATTTAATTTAATTTTGCTTATCTGTTAAATGAACTTATGTCAGGAAAAGGGGAGGGTATTGTGATCGCACCTCATGTTGCTGGCCATCTATTGGGGGGTACTGTTTGGAAGATAACTAAAGATGGAGAAGATGTTATATATGCTGTTGATTATAATCATCGCAAAGAGAGGCATGTCCTATACCAACTGCATCCATATTCAATAGTTTTTGTTCTGATCCTGAATGTTCTTACATGCTGAAAAACTTTTTTCAGACATTTAAATGGAACGGTTTTGGAATCTTTTGTTCGTCCTGCTGTTCTTATAACAGATGCATATAATGCTTTGAGTAATCAGCCTTCTAGACGACAAAGGGATCAAGAATTTATAGGTAACTTTTCAAAATATGCAATCTGATTAACATTGCTTTAATATAGGTATATGAGTGCGTAAATACAAATTTTTACACTGAAATATGCAACCTGATTCTTATAACAATCATATATCTGTATGGACTTTTATATGTTTTGAAACTTTAGAGGCTATATTAAACACTCTTAGAGCCAACGGGAATGTGCTGTTGCCTGTGGATACTGCTGGACGAGTACTGGAACTGCTTTTGATACTCGAACAGGTTAGCCTGCATAAATGTTATAGGTTGTTAATCATGGTTGATGTCCTTTTTGCCTTTTTATAAAGAAAATTATAAATGTTTTTTGAATGTTGCAGTATTGGGAACAACATCATTTGACCTATCCCATCTTCTTTCTCACATATGTGTCATCAAGCACAATTGATTATGTCAAGAGTTTCCTTGAATGGATGAGTGATTCAATAGCAAAGTCTTTTGAGCACACTCGTGATAATGCCTTCCTATTGAAGTAATAGCTTTTAATCTGATGTAATTGACTAATTTCTCAATCAACTTTTATTGGTGTGAATGTACTTGGAATTTAAATTTTTGTTTGTAGGCATGTTACACTTTTGATCAACAAGAGTGAACTAGAAAATGCCCCAGAGGGCCCGAAGGTAAGTGAAACTTCTACTTTGGAGGGGAACAAGTTTAATCCAATTTCATTATTTAATTACATGTATGACAATACCAACTGTATTACGTATTTTAGATCGTTCTAGCTTCTATGGCCAGTTTAGAAGTGGGATTTTCACATGACATATTTGTTGAATGGGCTGCTGATGTAAGGAATCTTGTTCTTTTTACCGAAAGGGGCCAGGTACGTTCTAAACTGCACCATAGCTTTTATCTTTTGTTTAAAGTCAAGTACTTTACTTGGTGGTTTTATATTGCCCAAAAGCAACATATTCTCACCATTTATGGTTGTATTTTTAGTTTGGTACTCGTGCAAGAATGCTTCAGTCAGATCCACCTCCTAAAGCTGTAAAAGTTACCCTATCTAAAAGAGTTCCATTGGTTGGGGAGGAGTTAGCTGCATATGAAGAAGAGCAAGAAAAGATTAAAAAAGAGGAGGCTTTAAAAGCCACTCTTGTGAAAGAAGAGGAGTCGAAAGCTGTTGTTGGTGCTGATGTCAGCAAAAATGACCCAATGCTCATTGATGGCCAGACAAAAGTGGATGGTAATGTTATCTTGTTTCCTTTATTATGCTGCCGCGTCTGAGTTACCATTACAGGTCTCTGTTTAAAGATGATTGAAGACTACAGAGAAAATTATGAATTAGGACTAACTGCTAGAAATTAAAAGGAACTTGTACATTTTCCTGAATTTAGCAACCAACTATAAATCAGATACAAGTATAAACCAGCTGTCGCTTCATTAGTTATTTTAGCAACCAATTTCCATTTTCTTACCTATTGTAACAATGAATGGCCTGTTCAACCAGTAGCTAATCATTGTTTTGCTGCTTTCTTTTTCAAATAATTATGATGTGGTATCTTATTTATCATTTTAGTATATATACGTATGCCATGTGGCAGCGGGTTTGAAATTAAATAATCTTTTCTAAATATCAAATTTAAAAAAAAAATATTCAAACTTGTAAATAATCTTTTTAGAGTTTTTGTTTGCATAAGCATGTTTTACATTTGTGGAATCTAATATGGTGGCTGACATGACATCAACCGGTGCCAGACAAGCTTGGTTGCTATATTGTCCATGTGTTTATGCGTATTGTAAACAACTAATGTATTAAACGTGATTATTAAACGATATTGTTACAATAATGATATGGTATTTTGAATAAGACGATTCAGGAGATTGTTAGCTTTTAAATACGACTATTATATATTTATATTTCAGATTAACTTATATCTATCGAGAGGAGTTTTTTTTTTTTTTTTTTTTTTTTTTTTGCATCTTATTTATTGAACAGCAATTGTTTATTGCAGCTGGTGGGGTGCGTGGGGAAGCATATCGTGATGTATTAATAGATGGATTTGTTCCACCCTCGAGTGTTGCCCCAATGTTTCCATTTTATGATAACACCACAGAATGGGATGATTTTGGTGAAGTAATTAATCCAGATGATTATGTAATCAAAGATGAAGATATGGATATGGGATCAATGCCTGTAAGTCTAATTTTATTCCATGATACTTTTATGTATATCTGGAAGTGTTTGTAACACACATATACTTTGGTGAGATCAGGTGGGTGGAGATCTTGATGGAAAACTCGATGAAAACACTGCTAGTTTGATGCTTGATACAACCCCATCGAAAGTCGTATCTTCTGAACTTACTGTAAGTTCGTTTACATGAATTTTACCATGATTTACCTACAAAAAATATATTATAGGCAATGATAGATTGAAATTACCACAAAGAATTCAACTTCTGTTTATAATCTTGTATTGCTGTTCTGTCTACTTCAGGTCCAAGTCAAATGTTCATTGGTTTACATGGATTTTGAAGGGCGTTCTGATGGTCGGTCAATTAAATCAGTTCTTTCTCATGTTGCTCCCTTGAAACTTGTATGAATGCTCTTCTTCTTTACTTATTTAGTTTACATTATAATTCTCACAAATTTATTTATTGCAATTGTTGTTAAACTGTTTAAATATTAAATCTTCTTTATTAGGTGCTGGTGCATGGATCAGCTGAGGCCACTGAACATCTGAAGCAACACTGTCTGAAACATGTTTGTCCCCATGTATATGCTCCTAAAATTGAAGAAACAATTGACGTTACATCAGATTTGTGTGCTTATAAGGTACATAAAAAGTAATTGGATGTTATTTTGGACCTCTTATAGTCACATCCACATTTAATTTGGTTTGTTCATGTGAAAATAGGTGCAACTCTCTGAGAAATTGATGAGCAATGTTCTTTTTAAGAAGGTTAGCATATCTCTAATTTTTCATTACAGTACAACACTAACATGGCCAAGCTTTGATTTCAATTTTCTCTTTAATGCATTAAACCTCCTAGTTCGTTTATCTTCTAGCAGGCCACCTAGATAAAATAAAAAGAAAAGTTCATTGAAAGGGAAACGGGTCAATAGTCGATCAAAGTGTTTTTTTAATGCATTAAACCACCTAGTTCATATTATTTTATAATATGGGCTATTGTTGAGATACTATAATTTTTTCTAATAATATTTCATGAGTCGTTGACAAAAACTGTGTGTCGTGGCCTGCTTTCATTACAGCTCGGGGATTATGAAATAGCATGGATTGATTCTGAAATAGAGAAGACAGAGAGTGGCACGTTGTCATCACTACCCCTTTCAACTACAGCTCCTCCTCACAAATCAGTACTTGTTGGTGATCTGAAAATGGCAGACTTCAAGCAGTTTCTTTCCGGAAAGGGTATTCAGGTAATTTTCTCTATTTTTGCTTGCAGTACGAGTAACTGAATCTCATAACTTCTTTCCAAGTTACAGCTTATGACTGTCCATAATGGTGGTTCATGTTTTGCATGTATCTATATACCATTTCAGGTTGAATTTTCGGGTGGGGCCCTACGATGTGGGGAGTACGTAACACTGAGGAAAGTTGGCGATGCTAGTCAGAAGGTGTGTATTAAGAATATTAGTAGATTTGGCAAAGTGAGCGGGTCGGATGGGTTGAAACTAGTGGGTTGACTTGGGGCACTTTCTGTTCTAAACTTCTTTTACCACTTTTGGTGTTTTCATGCATTAATTTTTATATATTTTGAGCCAATTCGCTTTCTTAATCTTCAAGTTTATGGGGGTGTAGGGTGGTGCTGCTGCTATCCAACAAATAGTTATTGAAGGTCCATTATGTGAAGAATATTACAAGATTCGAGAATACCTCTATTCGCAGTTTTATTCACTTTAATTAATAGAGTTAAGGATTCATGTTGTTTTTCTAAATTTTGTAATGGTAAAAAGGGAATCATGTTATTGTAATTGGCTTGTGGGGCCTTGTAACATTTTTCTGACACTGCAGATAGGTTTTGTATTTGAGGTTGTTGCCACTCTCAGCACCCGTAGGACAATATACATGGGCTGGTTGACTTGAACCTAACATGATAATCAGCTCAACCAGAAATTGACCCGTAACCGTTTATTCTGGGCAAAACTCATTAGGTTTGTGTCGTCATATAAAATTTACACCTCTACATGTTTGGTGGATTTTCTGATTTACTTGTTTTTTTAATTGATTTACAATATGAAACTGAGTGTTTATTCGACAAAGATGAATCAAGTCTCTTGGTGTTGAATAGATCACATTCTGTTGTATAAATTGATAATATTTATTATTTAATATGTTTGATGTAACCACATTAGAATGTTAGGGTCAATTATTTACTAATTTAAATGTTTAAACTATTTCGTTTAAATTGCTCACCATAGAAAAATTCAATGTTTGTTGCTCGTCAGATTGGTTATTAGTTATTATATATAAAATCTACTATAACCTAAATAGCAATGTTGGTGTCATTGTGTCAACCACCAACATAGCTACCCAACTTTTGTTTTGATAACAATATAACAAAAAGATTATGAAAGATATAAAAGTGTTAGGATTCATTTGGATCATAAACTCAGGACCTTGATTGAGACAAATGGGTGAAATTTGTATTGTCATATCAATGAAACTTTGTTGATGATACCCACAGATATTGTAGGTGTTATCCCTAGCTCCTTGCTAGAAAGTGAGTTTGATTTGGTGATAATAAAAACTTTGTTGCTGTTAAAAGAAAACAATATTATGTTTTCATCTATGTGTTATTACAAAATTTTAAAAGAAGAATGCATTTTTCATTAATTTTATTATGAAAAAGAAGCTATATTAGGCCTAGGGGCTAGGGGTCGGTTTAGAGACCGGGCCTTCGAGACTGGATATCGGTTTTCAGGCCCAAGAGTTTTTGTTCGAGGCTCGAGCAGTTATCGCTAAAGTTTGCGCAATGATTTCTGTTGTTTTTGTCTCTAGGTACGACAGCACAGCACCCCCCGCGATCCGTTCATGTGAATCAACGAACTATGATGCGGATTGCTGAAGAATACAGATCAGTCGAATTAATGCGTACATAAATGCTACTACACAAATCTTATTTATTGAATTGATTGCAGCAAATTTGACTCTATCGTATATCTTCTTCCTCTTGCAATTTCTGTTAACACCCTCGATACTTGCCCTTTCAAGTGTTACATCTTTCATGGCGGCAAAACTTTCATTTCTTCTTGTGTTGGCGTTTACGTGTTGTTTCTCGAGCTATTTTACAGAAAGGTAACAACCCGTTTCAGCTTTACTCGTATGAGTTCTGTTTACTTCAAATGTTGCATTTCAATCGCTCTCTTGGGGTTTAATTGTGTTAACCCGCTGTATTATTTATCCAATTTATGCATATCATGGGCTAATTGCTTCCTTTTTTGATATAATCTTTGGAATTATAATTTGATTGTAGAAGCTTGTATTCAAAACCTTGTTAGAAGGTTAAGGATTAAGCTGACGACGTTTGTCACTTTGCCCTAATTATGAAATTGTGGTTTCCATTTCTATAATTAATTCTAATGTTCTGCAATGATTTGGAAACAACTTTAATCATGTTGGATGAGAATTTGTCTTCAGTAGTATGTGTTGATGTCTACAATGAATGACCTTGTTAAATAACTGTGCGGTTGTGTTTACTTTTATCGTGATGGCTTAATTTGGAACCTGGGTTGTTTTTATGGCTAATGTGGTCTATTTCATTTGTTGTCATAGCCGGAAGGAACTGAGGACCAAAGAGATGAACCGTGATAATGTTATACAATTGGGGCGTGCACTTCCTTCTAACACAATTGATCCATCACGAGTTACTGAACTCTCTTGGCAACCAAGGTCTAGTACCTTCAGCCAGAAAATTATTTACTCACAATTTACATATTAAGTTTTCTTTTGTTTCAGGGGCGGGTAATATTAATGTTATTATTCTATACTAGACGAACCCATCTTATGAACTTAAAAAGAATTTGTGTCGAAGAGTTTCTAATAATTATTATGCAGCGATTGTCTTTTTAGAGATGCTACTGACAAACATTATGTTTTTATGGATAGGGTATTTTTGTACAATGGTTTCCTATCCAATGAAGAATGTGAGCACCTGATATCATTGGTAAAACACTGATTCATATACTTGACTTGAAATTCGTATTTGTTTGGCCCTTGGACTTTAAATTGTCGCCATCTTTTTCCCCCATCCTACTTTCCAGCCAAAAATGAAAACGACTTAGACCAGGTTTCCCTTACATGAATAACTTATTGTGGACAAATGTGACAGTCCGTTCCTTATTGGGTTATAAATTAGAAATATCTTTTTTTCAAATGTTAGTTTTTAGTATTGGGTTACTTATGACTTGTATCATGGTTATACGTTAATTTGTTGGTTATTGGGTTTGTGTGCTGAATTGAGTTTGGGCAGTTACAAAAAAATGTGTCTACTGTCAAGGAATGCCAAATTTTGGCTGAAAAGTAGAAAATATCATGTACTTTGGTGAAACAAGTAAATGTCAGGGAGGATGTGAAAAAGTGTATTGGGTAAAACGGTAGCCAACATTAGTCAAATTTATGTAATGGGTAACCAACTTATGTTACAGCAGAAAGAACCATTAAAGCTTCAAAACTTTCTATAACTGGTTTGCGACTTTGCGGGTGACACATCAGACATAAAACTTAAACCTGATACAGAACCGTTACCAACATATCAGCTGCCACATCATCATTTTGATTAAGTAATATTTTAAAACTTGGACAGTCGTTCTGGCCCAAAAGATGTTGGTTGCCCGATTTAGAAGTTTGACCAAAGTTAGTTATGTTGTTATGTGGGTAGCCCTAGAGTTAATGGTAGAATGACAAATCAAACGCCAACAGGTTAAAGCCAAGTATGTTTCCCCTACTTAATCAGTCTACATTTACCATTTGCGTATTACAAAGTGTATTTCTTTGGTTATAGGGAAATGTTAACCATGACAAATTGAGCAGCAACGGTTCAGCCAAGGCTGTGGAACAGGCTACAAATTTAGATCTCACATTAAAAACTGAGGTAATTGCATCTTTCTTTATATATAATATTTGGTCATTTACAAATGCTCAAGATACAATGGCTTGGTGTAGCATATTAAGTTTGGTAACCATTGGGAATTATTGTTTGTGAGCTTTTTTCTTTAAAAGTGCCCAATAAACCATACTTTATGGGCTGTAACTTCTTTCACCCTTCCTGAAATTTATATTTTAGAGTGAAACACGAGAAAAAAAGTTAGTGGAAAAGGTAACGGGTGGAATAGTTTAAAAGCCCCACAAAGGTTTAAGTGCTTTAAAGAAAATTGGTTAAACTTTTATACATTTTTTAAAAGTAATCTAATTTACTCCATTGTGCTCTGCGGACTTAGAAAAATGGTGAATTATCTTCATTATTTTAGAAATATGTAATTCAAGAAAAATGTTGGCAGGTCAAGCCAGCCCCTATTGACCTGAATATATTTTGACTGTTCATGTCTGTTTAGGATGAAATAATTGCTAGGATTGAGGAACGGATTTCAGCATGGACTTTTCTTCCCAAAGGTTTTCTCCCTTATAATCATTCTTCTATTGTCCTGATTGTAATCATGGTCTAGTTTTAGTTTTTATTTTTATTTTATGGGTAGTTAATTTACAGGAAATGGAAAGCCAGTTCATGTACTTCATTCTGGGATTGAAGAGACTAAACACAACTACAATTACGTGGGCAACAAGTCCATGCATGTGACTGGTGAAAGTGTAATGGCAACAGTTGTAATGTATCTTTCAAATGTCACACAAGGCGGTCAAATCCTCTTTCCTGGAGCAGAGGTTAGACAAAAACCATCTCTTTTTTAATGATGATAATTCATTTAAAAAATCAAAGCTTTTGCTAACGAGATATAACAACAAATAAGTAATAACATCCTGAAATTTCAGTCGAGTTTATGATAATAGATATTGATTTTAGTTGCTCTTGGGAAAACAGAAATGATTTTTTGAAGTTTCAGAAGTAAGGTTATTAAAGATTACCAAAAAGATGGGGTTAAATTGAATTTCTTTAATACCATCCACTCTGGAAATAAAAACTGTTGCGTATGGAATGAGATCAACAAACATTCTTTGAGCAGCTGTTTCATTTCATTCTTATTTGGCAACACATTTGTTTCCATTCCATCATGATAGTTTATTATCATCTTCTGATCCCCATTACTACATACAATACGCACCATTAGGAGATAAGCCCATTGCAAGAGTTCTTTTAACCATGACAAATTAACAATTCCTAGCAATAATCACTAATCTAGAAAACAATGTTGAAATCATGTATATTTTTGTCTTTGTTTTCTTTTTGTATCCTGTAATTATTATTTTGTGTATGATCCTTGATCCAAACAGCTATTATCGTCATCGTTATTATTGTTTTTGTCATCGATTGCAGTCAGGGAGCTTGAGACCAAAGAACAAGATATTGTCTGATTGTACAAAGAGTAGTCAAATAACCAAACCTATAAAAGGCAATGCAATTTTGTTGTTCAATCTCCATCCAAATACTAGTTTAGACCCAAGCAGTTCGCACGCCAGGTGCCCAATAACCGAGGGTGACTTGTGGTGGGCCACAAAGATTTTTGTGTTGAAACATGTCACCCGACTGAACAAAACAACATTAGAAACCGGTGATGATGATTTCTGCACTGACGAAGATGACAGCTGTCCACAATGGGCTGCGGTTGGTGAGTGTGAAAGGAACCCGACATTCATGGTGGGGACTGCTGATTATTACGGGACATGTAGGAGGAGTTGTAATGTATGCTGAGATTGTGGTACAGTTGATGTAGCTCCCAAACTGAGGACAAAGATTGTAAAGACAAATATTGAAACATTAAATGAAAAGGAAGTATGAGTTTAGAAAGAATTGAAATTCCAGCAGAGCATTGGGTGGGTGAAAGCAGTTGGCAAACTGAAATGTGTGTTTGACCTGCAAAACGTGCAGTATTCGATAAGCAGAACAACTGATTATCAATGGATGCTTTGACATTTATAGCAAATGATTGGATGAGCCAAATGATGGTATCTTATATTATAGTGCAATTATTTTACATACAATAATGAAAAGACAGTTATGTTACACATAATGATAATAAGTTAGTTATATGCGATGAAAAACGATAAATTTGATTATTGTATTTTGCCTAAAATCAAGAATAATCCATAACTCACATCGCACGTGTTTTTTATTTATTCCGTATGCATTCTGGTTGAAATTGCCTCCTCATCCTTTTACCCAAAATAAGACTATTATTATTGTTATCAAACAATGTTTAGTGTCTAATATAAATGACTCATTGTTGCATTGTTATCAAGAAAAATCTAACGCTAGACGTCTATATTTATTGTTCTTTCTCATTAACTCTGCTTTTGGTGGGGTTGTAGTTCCATTCGCTCGATGTGTTGCATTGTTGTTAGCCTTCACACGCCATTATGTAATTTAGCAGGCTCATGACCTTCGGGGTAGAGAGCAGACCCGGCCCTAGTTCAACCATTAGTTTACATGAAGTTGCGTCGTTCTAGCTCCGACTTTGGTGATGATCCCTTATAGTAACCCTCATGGCCTATTGGCCTCATCCAAATCCAAGTAAGTGGGATGTGATTTTACTTCACATATCCATGTTAGTTTGAATATATCTTGTCAAAGATGGTTGGATTTCATGT
Organism: Flaveria ramosissima; assembly: GCA_025215565.1. Classification (NCBI taxonomy): domain Eukaryota; kingdom Viridiplantae; phylum Streptophyta; class Magnoliopsida; order Asterales; family Asteraceae; genus Flaveria; species Flaveria ramosissima. Next base: position 2,390,556 of record CM046040.1, on the reverse strand, counting down.
TCCTGACTGTTATAGATCTTTTATGGAAGATATCAATAATGATCATTGTGAGATTTGTTTGCATAAAGTTGGATTAAAAATTAATTTTTTCATTATTTAAGGGTAACTCAAGCTTTAATAAATATTCTAAACAGCATCTGGAAGTATATTCAAACAATCTTTCCTAGAGATGTGCAATAGGTAAAGGATGGACTAAAAAAGTGAGTTACATGATCCTTGTTAAAAAAACTATAGGTTGATCGGATGTGTTTTTGATAAAAAGGAGAGCTTCATCTTTGATGAAGAATTGGATTTTGTGTGGGCAAATATATTTTTCAAAGAAAATATAAAATTGATTTAGTGAAGTAAATAACCACCTGAAAGTTACGGGTATCTCGGGGTGGCCAGCTCATGGCAAATAAAGGGAGTTTAGACTAGGGTCGAGGCTAACACGATATGGGAATTTGGGATAGAGATAGTAGTTTGAATCTCACACTTATTCCGTGAATTTTTGAGGCGTGAGTGTTACATGCCGGTTAATGATTCCAGTAACACTCTTTCAATAATGAAGTAGAGTAATTATAAGAGAAGTCTAAAAAATACGTGGTCTTAAAAAGATATCAATTATTTCTTAATTTCAATTTTATTTATTTATTAATCTAAGGGAGGTCGTATAACAACTTTTTCATTGAACATGAAAAGTAGACACAAAGCACCTAATAAAATACGGAAGAAGCAACATTATGTTTACTCAGTGTAGACCATTTAGAGTACAAGAGGGTCAATCTACACATGAACTTACACACAGAATTTATAAATTGTTCAGGCACCAAATCCAATGGACACTTTGCACATAAATAATATAACCAAACTGCCCACATGAACAAATTATATAAAAAAACAAAAACAAAAACAAAGAATCACACATTCACAATGTCCATGCAATCCATAATAATATCAAAAGATATGCAGGTAACCAGCTAGCTCGGTTGAAAAATAAACCGTAGCTTTGTTACTTGTTTATTGCATGCTTATTTATAATACGCATCAGATATGAACAAAGGGGCGAGGTACGCTTAACACAACCCTGTTTAATAATTTAGGCAAATCCGGTACCTGCAAAATCTTTAACTGTGAACCCAACTTTCTCAAACTTCCCTTTCTCACTGTTTTCTCTAAACTTCATGTAATCACCACACAAGAAGGGTCTATACCCTCTCAAACCTTTCTCACCCACAACTTCTTCAGGTGCAAAAACAACCTTATTATCCTCAAAACACCAAAAGAATGCAAGCGAAAACCGGTTCTTTAATTCCTTTAAAACAACCCTATGCTCAGATGACCTTAACTTCCCATTACTCCAAGCTTGCATCAAGTCTCCAATATTCACAACTAGTGTTTCTGCACACGGGTCGATATCCATCCATTTTCCTTCTTTTGATCTCACTTGAAGCCCGCCGATTTCATCCTGATACACTATTGTTATACAACTCATGTCAGTGTGCATACCGAGCCCTTCAACTTGTTTTTCAATGGTTTCGGGTGGGGTGTAATTATTAATCCGCAAGTATCCTTCGGAGTTAGAGAACTCAGGTTTAAACTTCTTTTCAAAATCATCCCCTAAGGACATTAACAACATCTCAATGATTTTATTAGATAAAGTCCTCATTTTCATCCCATATTCTCTCAACACATCACTGCGAAAAAGAAAACTTTAATATATAAAAGACAGAAACATATAAAAAAGAAAAGAAGTGGTATGATGGGTTGGATAACATGTCAAAACTGTTTACGTGTTGAAACATGTCTTAACAAGCACAGTTGAAACGGGTTGGGTTATGTTGAGTTACCTGAATTCGGACTTCGGCTGGTTCAAGAGCACTTGAGCAGAGTTCTGGGCCGAAGCATAGAAATCAGGCCCGGAAACACGAATCGACTCAAAGAAAGGGGATGCAATGAAATGAGGAGTGTAGGTTTTGATGTTTGATGATGGGCCTGCTTTGAGTTTCTGTTCATATGGCAGATCGAAAAGCTGATTCGATAGGATACGAAGTTTTTTGTAAAGCTCTTTGGAGATTCCATGGTTGATTATGTGAAAGAAGCCCCATTCTTCACAGGCAGATGATAGGGATGAAAGATAAGAAGGGGTTAAGGGTTTGGATGCATCAAAAACAGGAAGTTGTATGGAAGTTTTTGATGCAAGCATGGTGAAATTTGATGAAACAAAGAGTTAGTTTGCATGAAACTTATAACCTCGTTTGCAGTTTGTAAACAAACACTTTATAATTATAATAATAACTGTATTAAATTTAATATAACATTGTACCAACTTATTTAGTCCATTTTATATACAAATGGGGCCTTAGATCATAAACTTCTCATGATTAAGTATTTATAAATGTAGAAATTGAGTTCCAATAAAGACGGGTCTTGGGTTGACCCGTTAACATTTTTTTAATACTTTTTATTGATAAATACTTAACTATGTTATTAAGGTAATATTCTTTTTGTTAAAAAAGATTAGAACAAAAAGATTAGGAGGTTATAATTAAGCATTCATATACACTATGGGTGATCTTGAACGAGTTAGTTATTTGACACATCTCGTATTTAGCCAGATTTTTTACTTGTATTTATACTGATCGGATGAAGATAAATAGCAAGTCAAATTTGACTCGTTATGGATAAAAGTTGAGATTGCCAATTAGCTATCCAACATTGCAATTTCGATAAAGATACAAAGTTACATGAAATTTTTCATGATCAGGTTGAGTAACAAGTCAAAACAATTAATTTTTTCAATCTACTTACAAAATGGGCATTTAAAACATGATTTTGTTTATTTATCTCTATTTTTTAATATATAGCTTAGCTTCTGCTTTGTGGCGGAGACTGTTCCCACGGCTAGCTTAAACTCGTGAACTAAAGGTTACAATGTAGTAACCTTACTAGTTGCTTCAAGACCCGCCCTCTTAATTACACGTATATCTAAAGGGTAACTTAAACAAGGATTATGAGCATTTGTAGTCATTCAAGAGCCGTTTTGGTATAATATATTTTTTTCAACATTGTACATAAAATAACCTCATTTGTTTATAAGTCAGCATGCCAAGTTTGGGGGACAAGCATCTAGTTGTAAGTACAACCGTTATAGCGGCAAAGAATGTAAAAGCTTTGACTTACAGTTTGGCAGTTTTTTAGAAGATTCTTCTTTGTTTGGATTGTTCTGCAAGGTCAAAGATGAATAATACTTAAGAATTTCAACCAGATGGGAAACACAAGGCAAGAAAGGTGGAGGTTCCATCAAGGTAAACCCTTTTTATTAGCAACTGTTGAATACTTAAAAAAACTATAGACTTTAAGATTATGGTTGTAGTTCATAGCACTTTCATGTAAACTTTTATACATAAATACTTTCCGTAGATAAACTGCTACGATGTATGGTGTATTTATCGTATAATTGTTGTATATTTCTTTCAAGTAAATCCTATCTTGTATAATAAAGATTGTACTTTGCAAGTGGAGGGACCGCACTTGTATGTTGGTGGGTAATGGGGCCTCTTTCATGGACACTATGCATTGAAGATGGTAAGACCGTATGAAAGTACGCATATTGCACATGAACTCCTTGGTTTTCCCCAAGTCAATGCAAGAGACAAGAGAGCATAGCAATTGATGATACTTGAGAAAATTATAATTATTATTATTATTATTATTATTATCAACTAGCTAGCATTGTTCCATCATTTTGTTAATTATATATATTCATCCATAAGTCCAATGGGTACCAATTCAATGTATATGGGAAGCTGAAGCTACTGTTGTAATGTAAAAAAACAGTTTCCACATGCTTCATGCCTAACTCTTAAATAATCTGTTACTTAATTAGCTGGAGACTTGAAGAAGTTGGTTGAACATGGGAACATAAAATGCATGTGCAGGTTTTGAGGTTTAGCTTAGCTGGAATACACCAAATATTAATCTATTTCTTAAAAACACTACACATTTGCTTCAGATACCTGCAGAGAACTGAATGAATTTACTGTAATTAGGAAGCATAAGCATAGCTGATGTCCTAAAGTAAATGGGCTGTTGTTAAAAAACTAAATGGGCTAAGAAATCATGTGATAGAAAATTAGGAATATAGGATGGCCCATATACATATATAAGTCACGTGAGGTACATGGCCTCCTAGATACGACTAAAAGTGATTCTGGACTTGCCAAATGCGATTATAGTTTCAAAAATTGATTTCAACTTGGTGAGTCCAGAAACAATAAGTAAACCTTATATGGTGTTCGTACCTACGGGATTTAAAAAAAACAATTATGTGGTCGTCTTATGATAATCGTCCAGGTTAGCAACTCCGAGAACCCATTTTTTAATTCGTAACATATGAAATGTAGCCTCATTCGTGAAACTTAATATTTGGTCGAATAGTATTGGGATGGTTGAGTGGTTGTCACTTTCAAACTTAATAGTAAAGATGTTGATGATCATGTCGGTTTAAAAAGCGTATGAGTTGTGGTTTAAAAAGAAAAAAAAAAGAACGATTATAGCATTAAGCTAATCAGGTGTAACATGGGCCTTGCAAGAAAGCCCAACTAGTACTGTTGGGTCTATTGGGCTTCAATTCAATTGAATTCTTCAGACAGGAGCGTGTATAGCATTTCAAATACATAACGGTTCTTCTTCGCACCCTTCTTCCACACGCTTCTTCTCCATCTCAATTTACAAAGTCGCTCACACCTCTTGTAGCCCTGGTATGTTAAATTCTCCGATTACCTAAGTTTCGTCTGAATCTAACCATATCTCATATGCATCATTTAGTAACGATTCATCGAAATTAGGGCTTTATGATTCAAAATTGTTCATCTTCCATGTGTGTATATCTTAACAATGAATCTGTGTTACATTTTTCTGCGATCTGTATAATTTGGTTACGAATTTAGATGATAAATTTTCATAATTAGGGTTTCCCATCTTCCATTTCAGAATATTGTTTCTATTGCCCTAGAAATTGCAGTTTGCCTGAGAAATTAGAGTGTCTATGGCTTCTTCATCAAGAATTCAAACTAAACCAAGCTCAATTCTTAGCGGAAAAGTCCGGGTTGTTGCTAGAATTCGAGGTTTTAGGGATCATGAATTGGCATCTGATGCTGGGTGCTCTTCGTCTATAATATCTGTTCATAAAGCTGGTGATAGTGAACATCCTGAGAAAGTTACACTTTCGTTTGATGATCAAACATCTAGGTATGTATTATGTTGAAGATTTGGTAAGCTAAGAAATTTGCCTATTTATAGGTTTTCATTTTAGCTTATTTAAATTTAATTTGTAAGTTCTTTGTGTTATCCTTTCAGCCGTAAAAACGCGTATGATGTGGACCATTGTTATCATCAAAACGAAGATACAACTTTTATATTCTCGAAGGAGATTAAGCCTCATATTGCAAGGGTTTTCGATGGTCAAAACTCAACTTTTATTGCATTTGGAGCCAGAGGCAGTGGAAAGACGTGCACAATCCAAGTAAACTTAGCCTTGATTTTATTCTGTCAATATTTATTTTTGGTTAGCTATAATTCACACTTAAATCTAAGTGACAGTGAAGCTAACTAGGTGGTTTACACAATTTTGCAAGTGTTGTGGTGGTTCAATTACAATTGAAAACTAATCTCAAATCTTTTTTTTTAAGGGTTCAGAAGAAAATCCAGGTTTGGGAGTATTGGCAATGGGTGAAATTCTCAAAAGTGTGGGAGGAAGGCATGCAGTTGCAATATCAATTTGTGAAGTTGTCCACAATCATGTGTATGATGTATTAGATTCCAAGAATTCTGAGGTTCAAGTACTAGAAGATGCTCAAGGAAAAATAATGCTTAAAGGGCTTTCCAAGGTATAAGCTAAATGCTACAGTTGTAGATCAATGACTGATTAATCTTGTGTATATATAGGTTCGGTGCGTTGTTTAACATATTTAACATCTAAAACTTGTGATAGGTACGTGTAAACTCAATACTAGAATTTCAAAAGTTATACTCCAGTGGCGGTACTTCAAACAAATCAACACCGAAGATAACACTTGAGTTACCACGAAGAAGCCATAAAGCTCTAATGATACATGTTTTAGCTTGTAATGAAGGAGGAAAGTCAAAATGTCTTGGAAAGATGAACTTTGTTGACTTAGCAGGTACATAACATAAGTTTTTAGCAAAATACTTTTTTAGTAAAATGGGATTGTTATACTTTTTTGATCTTCTTGTCAGGCTATGAAAGTGCCCGGAGAAATAGCATTGATGGAGCAAATTTCATTGAGGGTACACAGATCAACAAGTCTTTGAGTGCATTGCTTAATGTTATCCATGCTGTCAATGCTAATGAGACACGTGTCCCTTATCGAGAAAGCAAACTTGCAAGAGTTCTACAAGATTCTCTTGGTGGAAATAATCATATATCCATGATCGTTTGCTTGGTAGCCTATCTTTATGTATTGTTTCTTCTTTTTTTTGATTAAGTATTGTATATGTCTGAATTTACTAGTTCTTCCTTGATTGCAGAATCCATTTTTCTGCCCAGATACTATCCATGCAATAACTTTAGCTTCAAGGTTGAAAAATATAAAAGCTGCATCTGTAGTATCCTCTTCTGCAAAGAAATATTCCAAGTCCCATGCATTGTTATCTGCAAATAAAGCCAAATCTGGTGTGACTATGTTCTCTACAACAAAAAAACAAACCAACTCACGCGTTCCTTTGTCTGCAAAGAAAACCAATGTTGTGCTAAAAGGAAGGTAAAATGAATTTAACGCTTTGTTTCTCTTGATTTATTAGACCTGTGTGTGATTTATTCAGTTGTTTGTTGTTTGGACTTGTAGGAACCTTTTTGATGGTATGGAGGAAGCAAATGATATTAAGGAGCAAGCATTGAGCATGGTATAAATCTATTAATCATCTCGTATAACTCATATGGAAACCATTATCATGTTCAAGATTTTGCAATATGAACACAGGAATATAATCCATCAAATGAAGTGAAATTAGATATTGCCGATAGTGGTTCCGCTCTTGTACCCCATGTGAAGGAGGTATGGTATCTAATCTTTTGTAATTGTCCTTTTATACCAAACTATATTGCAACTATCTTTTTTTTTTGCAACAATTTAATCTTAATAATTTGTGAAATAAAAAAAAAGAGGAAACTTGCATCATCGTGTGATTCATCTTTTTGTGGCTCATTAAGCTTATGTGATATTTATAGGATGCTTATCTTAAACCACAAGTCACAACACACCATAAAAAGAGCAAAAAAGATAAAAAAACTTACGATTTGCATATATCTTGGTACAGTATAATTGTATAAATCAAATTAACAGTCACCCTTATATGCTTACATACCCTTGATGCATGTTTAAGAAAACGAATTGGATAAAAACCATAAAAAACAGTCCTTGATGATTTAAAAGCGTAAATTGGGATAAGTTAGTAATTCTCTTCTAAAATACACGATGCTAAATCTTAATGTGTATGGACTGTAGGAAAAATGTACACTTGATGGTGCTTTATTAAGCTCAGATGTCGACGACAGTTCTTCAACCATTTTAGCTTGTTCGCAAGAGGAGGTATATTAATGAATAGACCTATATCTATCTGCTTTAATTTCACCACGTTTTTCTTATTTTTGAACTGTCTGGATTATTTTATTTATTATCTTGTAGGATGCTTCAGTAAAGACACAAAACAATTGTACCGAACTCATTCATCATATTAGTTGTAAGACTTTTTGAAGTTATGAAAATAATAATTTCTAGCCATACATTTATATTTTTACATGATTCTTGATTTACTTGCATCACAGGTGATAACATAGAGAAAGAGAAAGAGAAAGAGAACAGCCACTTACTTGTGAATGAAAGTCAATCACCATCACTAACTTCCCGTCTAATTGAATTACGTGAGAATTTAAAACCTCTTTGCTCTTCAACTCCTTTGTCTGTAAGCAGGCCCCATGATCCGGAACCAAAAACTCCCATAATTACGCATAAGTTGGAACTCTCAAATTGTCAATCTGGAACATTTAGCAAACAAACGTCTGGGATGAAGGTGATTTAACAAATATCCTCTTGAAATAATTTAATTTTACTAAACGAATTGCTAATCATATTTTACATTGTTGTGGTTGCAGCAATCACTTGTTCAAGACTATTTACAGTTTTTGAATTCAGCGAGCAAGTTAGTTATTTTTTTTAAATATTAATATTATTCAGTAAATACTCTGCTTGTTTATTTTTTCCTTTTTGACTTTTAGCTTACATCATCCTTTCTTTTTTGTGAATTGCAATTAATTTTATTCCATTTTTTGTCTTGTTAACAGGGATGACTTGAAGGGGATACCGGTAAAACTTTGTAAAATAAAACTTTTATCTTTGGTTTACACTATTCAAGTCCTAAAAACAATAGTGTTAATGTAGGGCATTGGAGAGAAAAGAGCTACTTATATACTTGAACTACGTGAAGAATCTCCCGAACCTTTTAAAAGCGTAAGAAAGAAATCGTCTGAAAGAATTCCATATTTTCATTTGGATCCATTGTCTTATGCTAATAATAGTATACACTCTTATGTATTATTTTGCAGCTTGATGATTTGCAGGATATTGGTCTTTCTGCAAAACAGGTGCACACTATGACTACTACATGTGTTGGGTTTATGTTTATGTTGATTAGGAAGTATATATATGCATTTCATAATCATGCTTAGATGACTTGAAGATTTGCTTATTGATTGTTCTATGATGGTGTGTTTATAGGTCAAGACCATGATGAAAAAGGCTGCGGCTCATCTCTTCAGTTAGGTGATATTGTCAAGAATATAATGTCAAAATTCAAAACCTCTTTGTGTGTTGCTGTTTGGTGCGTTATTTGCACCCCGGAGCTGCCCATTTTAGTATATGCATGTTTATATCTATGTTTGTTTGAATCAATTTTTTATCCTAATATTAAATTGTTTATGGATTTTTGAGATGTTATTGTCGGGAACCTTTAGGGGTGTAAACGAGTCAGGCTTAGCCTAGCCCGAGCTTGCCGAAGCTTGAGCTTGATGAGTTTGGCTTGTTTCGAGCTTCATATATTATAGAGCTCGGCTCGTGAGTACTTTTTCAAACTGCTTAAGCTCAACTCGTTTATTATATATTAATTATTTTATTATGTATTTATAATTATTTCATATATCCATAAACGTATTAAGAAAAGATAATGTATAAATACCATAAGCTACTATTCAACTTCCTTTATTAAGATTGTCTAGCTAAATTAATCTATAGTGCATAAAGTTACTTTCTTGAACTAAACTTGAGCATGAATCAAATTAATCCTAAATCTAGTATGAGGTATAACACGTACATGTAATTTGAAATGATCAAGGAGTTTCAGAGGCCATATTAAATTGAAACTCAATTTGCTATCTATTTCAAATTTACTTTTGTATTATATCTTATAAACTTGTTTTGGAATAGATTTCAACTTAAATATTTTTATGAGTTTCAAATCGTCTAGAGCTCCAAGATAGACTTTAAATTGCTTAAAAATCTGATGCTAGCTCGGTTGACAACATGGTCCCTTGTTATTAATAAGATGGTGTTAGTTGATAAGTGGTTTGAAGATGAGTATGGATGGGAATCAATATGAGGATAGAGAAAATATTCAATATATAATTATTCTTAAAATAAAATAAGAATTAAAATTAATAATTGTTTATACACCTGTGATATGAGATAATTGTTCCTACACCTGTGATGTGAGATAATTGTTCCTACACCTGTGATATGAGTTCATATTTATACTAATAGTAGTTTATAAACTCATGTATTACACATGCTGAATAAACTATAAAAATAATCACAAAATTCTTATCACTTTGAACCTAAAATAATTACATTAATATAAACTATATCAATTGAAGACTGATCAATAAGATGGGAAAAACTAAATCTGGGTAACACAATTATCAAAAGATTAGTATTAAATTTCCTATAAAATTCATTTAGTTAATGATATATTAATTATTCACAATCCATAATTAAATTTGTGTTAAATATAAAAAAATTCTTTTTATTTATTGGTATTTTATATTATTATCATTTAACATATTTATTTAATAAGAGATAAATACGAGAAAATTAGTATGATTGGGGCTACAATTGTGTCACGTGTGACATTCCAAAATTTTATTTATCGTAATAAGGATATGATTAGGTGGAATTTATGAGGAATGCTAAAAAATATTGTTTAAAAATTTAATAGTTTATGATATAAAAATAGTTAAGAAAAAAAGTTAAAAACACCAGTCCTACCAACTTTTCTTCCTTTTTCTTAAATATATTTTAGCCAATCCCAGAACATATGCATCTAAATCAACTATTTTAAATTTTTGTATTCACAAAACTTAAACCCAAGTCTCAAAACAAACACACTACGAGATTCATGAAACCAGTTCTAGAAAGATCTTATTATATTCAATTTGAGGGGGCCTTATTTGACTCTCAACATAGTTAACATCATATATTGACTTGTAAAAATTAGTCGTAACTTGTTTTTGGTATGAAGTTTTATTTTTGATGGTTATTTTATACTTATATAGTTATAGCTATCAAGTAAAATAAATGGATACACACATATTATTTTGCACTACAACAACCACTACAATATTTTTGTATTCTAATTAATCTTTTAATTAGGTTCAATGTATGTAATAATAACGTATGTTGTCTTGCATCAATCTTATTATTTGATTTCAAATATTATACTAGCATGTGTTTAATTTTATTTTCTTATAACCAACATCCTCTGTTGTGTTGTCATTGTAAACAATTTAACTATCAAAGAATACATTAAAATTGAATTTAAAAGTGTATTAACTTTTCAAAAGTAAAAATACCAATAACCCTAACATTATATAGTAATATTATTTCAAATGAAACATTCTAGTGGCAACTCTTTTCTACTTAAAAAGTAGAGAGTTTAAATTTTATAATATGTAAAAACATTTGTTTAATATGAATAGTTGATATGGGTTATGGATAAATAAAGAGATGTTTAAGAAAATTATATATAATCATAATATAATTACTTGTTATTATTATCGTTAATTAAGAAAATGCATTTATTTCTCTCTGGAAAGGGTTCCTGTTCCCCTTTTATATTTGTTTTTCTGTGTTTTTTTTTCTCGCACATCTCGTTTCAATTCACCCTCAAGATTTCGCCGACTGCTTCTCTCCTTCTTCACAAGCTAATACACATACATACATAACACACACACACACACACATACACCTTTCAATAATTTGTATTACGATCGTCTCGCCGCCTTTCCACCGTCTCTCAATCTCTCAGATCGCCGGCGATCTCTCAACACCTGCACCCCACCACTCTGGTACGTTAAACTCTCTAACTACGTTCACCTGTTAATCACAGATCACGTGTTTCTAACCCTAGCACATGTTCGTTATTCGGTGACGCAACTTGTACTTGATCTGCTTTCACAGTATCAATTTTATACTTCATAGGTTTTCTGTATGATCCGATCAATGCTGCCTTTAGCATTTTTGATTTTTTTTTGTTTGTGTATATGTACTCTGCGATCGTTCTCTGTTATTATTGTCTGTAATCCTTATAATCTTATGCGAAATTTCGATAATGAAAATGAATAGGAATCCTTATAATCTCTGTTTTGATTATTTTCTGGAAATGTGTATTTGTTGGATGACTATGTTACTTGCCTCGCGTTAATTAATTATTGTAATGAGATTCCTTGTTTTGCACCTAATTAAGTAGAAAGGTAGGATATCTTGTCTGTTAGGTTAGCAATTGGTAGTTTGGTTCAGCATTGTAATTAGGGTGATTTCCCCTATTGATTAACCTTGAAGTTACAGGTTATGAAGCTGGATAGATTTATAATTCCATCATATGTGCATAAATGGTGCTTGGCATGAAAGTGGTACTCAAATGATAATCAATTTGTAGATGTACATTCTTGTTTGGCTTTTGGTATTGACGGGACTAAACATGACGTGACAGGAGGATTTACTTATTTCGAAAAGAAATTCACTCTACTTATGTACTTCCACTTTTTTATCCATTATTAAAGTAACAATATAAAACTACAAAATTAACGAAATCTAGTGAAATACTTGATGCAGAAATTTTCTGTTGCATTGTCAAAATAATAGTTAAATAGTTTTTCTCTAGTTTCATTATGCTTGTACTTTCAATGTTCAATCCATCTGTTATTACTTTTTGTTAAGTGCAATTATAATTGGCATTGCCTGTGTATTATCTTGTTGTTCTTTTATGCAGTCTAAGTGTGGAGAAGAGTTCTTTTAGCATAAATGCCTGTTGCAAAACTTTTGGGCTCCAATACGCCAGATGCCATGAAATCAGATGAGGGTACTGATTCCTTGGATACTTTCATTAGACAAACTGTTGGGAAAGAGCCTTTATTTTCGTTCTCAAGGACAGGGGACAGCCCTACCCAGTGGATACAGTTGCTTCATACCTTTGATCAGCCTGGTATTAGAAATTATTTCTGTCTTCTAAAAGTTAGCTGCACTAGACGGGTGGGGTTGTGACAATAAATTCATAGCATTGATCATAATTCATGTGTTTAAATGCTGTTAGGAATTAATAAAATATGACCGTATCTACACTTGCAGTATGAAGAATTGAAGACTAAAAGTTCAGGCCTGATTGTGCCTTTTGTTTTGCTGGATATTCTTAGTTTCTGATTTTGTAAAAATGAATATCATTATAAGCTGATGGTGGTCCCTTCTTTATGTGTAGATCTCCCTGGTTGGCCTTTGTTGGCTCCTATGAAGGTTCAGTTGCAGAAGTGTGACAAGTGTTCGCGTGAGTTCTGCTCAACTATCAATTATCGGAGACATATAAGAGTGCATCGCCGGTCCATGAACTTTCATAAGGTTCTCTTGAATGTATACACTTACATGTCTTATCTCTCTCTAACACCCCCACATACACACACCCAAAATGAACACCACTAAACTTTTATCATTTGTTTATGGAAATGTTGAGAACCATGATTGTTGAGCTACCTGGTTATAGTCATATGTGCCTCCCAGTTCCTTACGTATATATATATGGTTTTCTATCTTTGTTACTTAGGAGCCTCAGAAGTACAGGGACTTATTAGGAGCATTTTGGGATAAGGTGAACTTTCATTTGACGTATAAACTCTAAAGGCTATTTCTTTTCCAGCTCCACTTTGCTCACTAATGTGTCTTATGCAGCTCAATTATGATGAAGCTAAGGATATTATGTCTTTCAAGGATGTTACACTTGAGGTATTGGGCTTTGATAGTGTTTCTAGTTTTTTTGTTTCTGCTTCTGAATTTGCATGTGTCAAACTTTATTGGCCTATTGGACCAAATCTTTTTTGTGTTTAACTCATCTACAAGCAAATTGTAGTTTGAGTGAGATAGTGTTTGTCTACCTTTTGATTGGACCATTTTAGTTATATAAATTTACATTGTACTTTTGTTTGTAAATTTCATTTCCATTTAGGAAGTTCCAGGCTCTTCTATAGTAAAGAATATTGCGGCTAATTTACGGAAGCCAGTTTTTCTTTCTCTTCCACAAGCATATGTGAAGGCTGGCTCTGCACTAGTGGTAAAGTGTTATTTATATTATTTAAATATTTTATTTGCTGCTTTTATTCAGTTTTCATGCCGTTTAATATTTGCGGTATACTTAGGAATGCTTACTTGCAGGACATTATTCAAGGCAGACCTTCCATGCTGCCAGTTTCCTCCCAGGAATTATTCGGTGTACTTGATGATGCTAGTGAGAGGACATTCCTATGTGCTGGAACAGCTGAATCATTGAAAAAATATGTGTTTGATGGGGAAGCTGGGAAAATCGGTCTTGAGATGAAAAATCTAATTGCTTGCACGAGTTTTCTTGTCGAACAAAAATTGGTATATTCTCTTCCATGCCCGTTTATTTATTAACACACTAACACAGTCATATGTTATCAAGATATGGTCCAAAATGTTGCTTTGACATTTTCTAGCAGGTATATAGCAGTTTTATATATCTTCTTAGTTTATTGCAACACATTTAAACGGTCATATACTCATATGACAGTTATATGTTTTCTCAGTAATAAACATTTCCATACTTTGAAGGTGAAAAATTGATTTTGTAATCAATGTGAGAATATTGTCCTTACAAAAGTACAAAGCATACTGTCTCCACTTTTCACAAGCTTATCTGATATCTCATTAAAATAGTTTATCCTTAACATTGCTTTATCTCCTAATTCAAGGTTAGTCTCGAAGATGTGGAGATATCTGTCTTTTAAACTTCCCTAAATATAATTTAACATTTATTTCAAGCTTATCATGTCTAAATAGACAATGTCACAGCTCACAAGGATACCCACCGACTTTATTATCTTTGTTAAATGTGTAGTGTTAATGAAATTTAACTTGATGATGGGAAAGTTTTGAGGGGTTAAAATGCCATTAGCCGTTCAGAACTTTAAATAATTATACTTGTGGTATGTGTCTTTGTTTGTTTGTGTTTAGGGTAGAAAAGGATGTAAGCATTGTGTATAATACATACAAGCATTTGCCATCAACTCGTCATTAATTCAGTGTCCAAAGAAGGCATGAAGTACGCAAAGAAACCATTCTGAGAGTGAATGAAACTTTCTATAAGATGATTAATCTTTTTATTCTGAAACAAGAATACCTAATTGATATTGTCTCTGGTCATGATGAAGTTTGTACGATTAATTATATAATTTTGAATCTTGTTAGGTGAAGGCATGGCTTGCAGACAAAGACGCTGAAGCGTTGAAATGCCAGAAGTTGCTTGTAGAGGAAGAGGAAGCTGCTCAAAGGAGGTTTGTTTATATACATAATTAATACATTTTTTGTTTATAAATTTGTATTTCTTTAACCCAAAAGTTTTTTTTTTTTGCCCAATGTAGTTTTGTGTGAATATATAGACTGCATTGATATTTGATATCAAACTACTTTACTGTATATTTTGTCATCTCTACTTTAATATTCACACTTTTTATTGATGTTAACATAGGCAAGCTGAGCTGTTAGAGAGAAAAAGACAAAGAAAAATTCGGCAGAAAGAACAAAGGACAAAGGATCAGTCTAATGGTATGAAGGTGGAGTTATCCGCTGCCTCTGATGTATTTGAGAGCTTCCCATCAGCAGAGACTTCCAGCCATCAGATCTCTCCAGAAATTGACCCTCTCATCCCAGATGGAAACATAGTTTCTCCTTTCGATCTCATCCAGTTATCAAGCAATGAAGAAGCCCTTGATCATTTAGATTCTGCTGCTAATGAACAACAAAAGATGAATCACAGTTCACAGCATTTCGTTGCTAGATGGCAGGTGCCAAAATCACAAAGAAATGGCCGTAACAGTCGCCATAATAATCAGAATGGCAATCTTGTTAAATGGGAACCAGCACACAAGCACAGGGAACAAAGGGTTAATAATGGTGGTAAAATTTGGACTAAGAAACCTAAACCAGAAAATGGTGTAAAATCCAGAGCACACAATGATGCAAATAATCAAACCGGGCAGAACAGCTGTCAGCTGATGATTGGTTCCATATCTGTTATCGTGAGGAACAGTACAAGTCAGAATCCAATCAACAATTCGGTAGCTGAGTTTCAAGAAAACGGCAACACAGAAAACAAATCAAAAGGGGATCAAAATGTCCCCAACCATTCTAATCCCAAGCTTTGGAGGACACGTGATGAGAACACAGATCAATTGGCAGATTCTAGCAAAAGTCAAATGTTAGAAGAGGATGTGACATCAGCGAGATACATTGACCAAACTTCTACCACAGAGAGTGGTCACCAGTTCTTGGATTTGAATGGAAACGACAGCGAGGATGCCAGTCTCTCTAATGTACAAGTGGACGGTGGTGATAAGCTAATTTATTTTTCAATTGATGCAGCAAAAGATTTTCTCTCTCAAAGTAAGCTTTACCTTCCCCCATACTATATTAATTCATTCTTGTGTTTGTGCCACATGCATTTTCGCATCAGTTACTTTATAAAGATTCTATGCACCTGGAATAATATAACTTTTAATGAGATATATTACATCCTAATTGTTTTTCAAAGGTTCTAAAAAAGTTTGGAAACAAGAAAGTTTTTGCGTCAACAGGACTTGTTTTTTTTATTTGATATGTACCGATTATATTTTTGTTTTGATATACACTGAATTATCGTCCATTTACACCTGTTGCGCAAGAATGTCAATGTTGCCATCTATACATTTTCCCATCCATTCATGTCTTGATTAGCTGGTGACTACAAATGCAGGATGGAAAGAGGCAGTTTCAGGGGACCATGTGGAGTTGGTTCTAACAACAACAGCACCCGAACCACCTGAGCAACTTAATGTTCAAGACCATCCAGAATCTGATTCTTCAAAAGGTCAACCAGGGAAAGCAGTATTAACTGATTCTTCAGTTCATGCAAAAGCCAAACCTAAGCTTAGGACAAAGCCGGACAAGAGTATGAAAACCAAGTACATTCCAAAACAGAGATCCGTTTACTAGGAGTTGAATTGTTTCTTTAGGTTCACCTCATTATACCCAATGAAAAATCGATGATGTGTAGTTTGGTTAACTTGAGACTGATTACATTGTTATTAGCCAGAGATACCGGTGGGTCTTCTATCTCATCCTTTTTTGAGAAAGTTTTTACTGAAAAAGGAAAAGGTGATGTTTCCATAGTTGATTTTTTCACTCCATATGCTCCTTTTTTGTTGGTTTAGCTAGCAGCTAATGCTAATTTTCACGTACCTATTTTCTGTTAATAAGTTTGAAGTTATTTTATCAGCTCTTTTATAGAGATAACTGTGTTTCTTCCTTTATTATGGCTCTACTTTTATTAATTTGTGCTTTAGTTGGCCTACCATCTGTAACTCTAGAGAAGATATATCTGAAGTGTAGTTTATCAAGTTTTTCTGAAAGTAATATCGTGTGGTGCAGGTGTTAGGCTGTTAGCTTCATAAGTGATGGTAAAGTGATAAGATAGCACATGCTAGAACATTAAAGTGGTAACATTTCACAAAGTACAGAACGTGTTACAAATTGGAAAGGACATCTGATGCATAGAGAGTTCACGTACTAGTTTGGAGGATCCCTCTAAATGAACAAAAGCTAAAACCATTATAATAATTAACAACTTAAATTGATAAAATGATTCAAGAAAAGTATATCTGAATTCAGATTGACCAATTCGTTAAACGTAATATCTAATATCATTTGACCAGTGAATTTTTAGACAAAGCTTAACACAGATGACTACAAAGGTATCAATTGTCGATAAATAAAATCTGTCATCTCAAGTTTTACAGATTTAGTAGCCACAGTTTTCACGATCCTTGGTTCTTTTAATGAAAACAGAAGCTCAAGATTCACACAACTGAACAGAAAATATGGTGGTAAAAGTGAGATTGCAAGTTTCAAGTCTGGACAATTTGACAAATGTGCAAGCTATCCTGCGCCTTTTCATATCAGGTTATCCAAGTGCTCAATCACTTGCGCTCACACATCCACGGTCGGATAAACATATGTTAATTAGAATAAACAAAGACCACCAGATCTCTTGAAAGAACCAAAAATTATATGATGAACAGAAGGCAGAAATCATGAAAGTTCAAAAGATATATCGGAGATCCAACTTTCCTCTTTTCACATACTGCTTTCAACGGAGATGGCAAGAGCATATAATATTTGTTTACATGCCTACAAAATTTAGCCTCTTTAACATTCTACGGATAATGGCAGCCCTGTAAAAGTAGGTTCCCAGAGTAGATCATGTTGGTTAAAAGAAATGATGGGCACTGCTTATCGCCCATGACTGTCACAAGATAACATTGGAGGGTTAGGTTGCACTAACGCTCTAATTTAGAGTTTGGATATAAAAAGAAATTGTAATAATAAAAACTTGTGTTCCCCAATTGGGAATGGAACTTAATGATTTGATGGTCTATCATGTCCTTGAGTTGAATAAAAAAACTAACAACTTTACAATTATAGCATTACTGTTATCAAGGTAAACAAAAAAAAGGATCCATTGTTACATACCTGTTTATGTATTCCCAGATTATGGTGCAATGCTCCTATTTTGACCAAACAGAGTTCAGCCTTCGAGCAAAATCCTCTACTTCCCTGGCACAGGAAACCAATTTCACAAGGTAATTAAAAAGCATTGCAACAAAAAAAAGCTTCTAGATAACAAGTTTAATTTGTTTATCAATATGATTATAGAAACAATATTATTACACTAATAATCCAAACCTTTGATTTTTAAAACTTAGGAGGTTATACACTTGTAAGCTTTAAAATTGACTTGGTTCACCTTCAATCTGTTTGACCAATTTAACCCATTCCCCTTTTACCTTTTTTTTTTTTTTTTTGCTAGACTGTTTAGAATGAACAAACCTGTCAAGCTGCTCCTTCAGTGCAGGATCCAACTCATCATCAAAATCAGACTCGGTAGAAGCATATCCAAGCAACTTTGAACTTATACATTGATTAGGCATGTACTCAATTTCACTATTATGGGAAGAAGAGAGACTATCTGCTTCCTAAAGCATACCAATTATAAATTAAAAACATAAATATATATAAATGTAAATGTTATTTACTGCCAAATTGAGGATTAGCTAGCAACCTTATAAGGATTCTTGTTCTCGTTGTTGGGAGAAGGGTCCTTGGGATGATGCTTTCTCCTACGATTTCTCTTTTTGTTCTTGGCAGGCTTAACACCTTTGGAATCTGAAAGATGCAGAAACTAATTGACTTGCAACTACTTCATACAAAATAGGAATTTAACCACAATCAGTTGAAATTAATTAAAAATTCAGATGAACAATTGAACAGAAGATGCATCTAAAAACAGCCCCTAACCTTCATCTACACTGTTTATGAATAACAAGAGATCATCAACAGACCTATCTTCAACACACTCCTCTTCAACTTCAACATTCTGTGACATACAAAAGGAATTGATTGTTACAATGCAGTATTCTTAATCATATGCAACATAATTACTATATTTCATATTAAAGAAAATAACAAATATGTTCAACCCAACCGAACTATTTTGACAAGTTATCCAACCTGCCTGACCAGCATATTTCATCACCTCTACTCAATATGCTCTGATCATCTTTACATGTACATTAGAGAAACAAAATGTCAAAAACCATCTTACCATTAATTTTTCTCTAGCTTTCAACTGATTTCTCTTTCTTGCATACAACCTATTCAAAAGACGGACACGTGAATCATCGGTTTTAATTTTTATAGGCTCCAACTTCTCTTCCTGCAATAAACAGTTCCCTGTTAGTCCAGATAAAACTGTCGGTATCATCTTTTTTAGTGGGAACATAAACATCTTATCAAATATAAATACCTCTGTAAGATCATCAACAATATGAAATGTCTCGCGTATTTCCTCTGCAGTTTTGCCTGAAATCATCCTAGCAATTGCACAGCTAGTAAGATCAACCAATGGGCTTAGCTGGAGGCTATCTGCAGCAGATATTAAGTCGCATAACTTGCTTGCATCCAGCCGCATGAACTTTTCATCAAAAGTTTTACGTTCCTGCTAACAGGATTTCGTTTCCCATATTCAACTATTTATCTTTAAATTATTAAAAATAACAAAGAATAAAAATAGGATACTGAAAAGAACTAACAAACATATTTCCACCCTTGCAAGCATGAGTTATTATTAGAGCAGGTAAACCTGTTTATTATACTTCTAACAGGTCAAATGGGTAAAAGTAGCAATAGCTAAAGAGAGAAACCGGAAGTGAACACACCTTATTAGAGCGCCCTGCTACTTGATGAAATCGGCAATAATCCAGTATTAAGCCTAAGACAGCAGGATTAACTTTTTGAGGAAGTTCTATAGCATAGTTTTTGGAAGATCCCAAGCTTGTTTGAAGGACTTGTCTACGTATCACTGGACAAAACATGGCAACTTCTTCCTCCACTTGTTGTATCAAACCGTCCGTAGTTTGGAGCCAAATAAAAGACTTCATGTTGATTAATAAGACAGCAAACAGAACATTTATAATCATTAAAAAAAAGATATTTCACAACCACAGGTGTGAACACACTAAAATTCATGATGTTGGGGGGCTATTTCCGTAAGCATACCTCTGGTTTGACCATAGACATGGGTACTTCCAAAATTAGTGACCACAATGACTATATGGTATAAGCCTGCTTAGTAAACCACTACGTACTTTTGACTTCAATATCAAAGGAACACGATAACATTAGCTGCCATGTCATCATCACACCTAATCACTCTGCTCAAACATAGGGCCAACAAGAAGAGAGAGCATATCAACTATTAGACCTTGTAACTAAAAAAAGTGTAAAAGAATGACTAGGCTACAGGAAAGACATAACTCCAGGCAGACTTGAAAGCTATTTGCTTCACCAAAGATTCAATTCTTGAAGATCTCATTGGTATACTGAGGGGTGTTATGATCTGCTTATTGAATATGATTATCTTATATGCTTATGAATGTTTGATTATCTGGAGGTGAGATAATAAATTTCATTCTTAGCTACAACGTAATTAATCATCAAATGGTAGAGTAAAGACTAATTATATACATGTCTGTTTTACCTTATTTTATCAGCTACTTTCTTAAAACACTAAGCACAACCAGAAGTGATTATTACAATCTCAAACTGCAAAGCACTTCCAAACACTATCTCTACATCACGTTCTATTACAGCTGATTATCTTATTCTGATGATGAACTGAAAAAACAACAAATTTGATCATCCAGATGACTGTATAACAACTTTCATCATAAGAATCCTTTCATATAAACGAAATTGCACAATGTCAATCGATTAGGGCATAAACAAGTAAGCTGAAATTTATTATTGAACCAAAAATGAAAGGCTGTAACCAAATGAACTTGGAGCTTATACCGATAATCAAAGTTTACATACCTTGAATCATGATCTTTCAGGCTAATGTGGAGAAGAATAGAGTATCGGGACGAAAGAGTTCAATATGAAAGAATGGGGAATTTGTTTGAACATTACAATGGAGTTATGGAGTTGAAATATGCATTTAGGGTTTTTTTTTTTCTTTTTCTTTCTTTTATTGTTAGGTAATGATGGTTTTAACGTGTTGTGCACGTGTCCATCAACTTTGCAAGGAAGCGGCGGCTGTTGAGAATATTTAGTATTTATATCCCCCAATCAAGTCCTTCGAATTTTCTAAAATGTAGGTTTGATAATTGTTTTAGTGTTAACATGAATGAATTGACGTTTCGAATATTTAATCATCAAGTTTGTAAGGGTTCGAAAACGTTTGTGTTGTGTTGGTGTAAGTTCGTGTGTTATAAAATAAGGGAGTAAATTAAATGGGTGTATAAGTTGATATTTGAAGAAAAAAAATACTATTTAAATAACGTTGTAACATAATAACTAAGCCTTTTCTATTAATTAGTTACAATCAATTTGTTAAGTTGTTTTCTTATTGGTAATAAACAAATAAGATGGCTAATGAGTTTTCAATTGTGAAAAATGTATACATACACAAAAACTTAATATCGAGAGGCATGTATGTCAAAGGTTATGTGACTAAATCTTGATGTGAACATAGTTTAAACATTTGTATGATTGAGATGGAAATTTTGATATCAAATTTTAATGGTGATGGACTGATTATAGGTTTTAAATGTTAAAATTTGAAGGTTACAAGTGTATAAATTTTGATAGTTAAATTAGGAGGTGAGAAGAAAAATCTTCTGTATCCATAAAAAAGGGAAAATTTTGTCTAGGTAGAGATGGACACCACCAACGTGGAGCCATCCAAGAGCCCATTAATGATGTTACAAAAAGTCATGGTAACTCCTCGTTCCTCAAGTGAAAAATTCGTGATAAACCAGGCGAATCACATGTCATCGTTCTTTCTCTACATATGCGAAATACTAGACTATAAGGAATGCTTCTTTTGAAATATTATCAAAAGTGTGTGTTTGTCTACGAAGGAGAGAATCAAAAGTAAAGCATGTTTAAATGAAATCAATCCGCAATGAAAGCAATATTATGTTCATAATTGGACAACCAAAACCAAGTTTGGAGGCTCCTTATGGGAGCGAATGTCACCAATTTTATCACAATAAATGCTACGTTTGCAATGGTGGATCAAAGTATTAAACCTTGTTTAGGACGGCAAGTCTCAAGAATGAGTGTTTGTGACATCTTATGATAATCTGATTCGAGTCAAGATGCGATTTTTCCCTCAAAAGAGAAAAAGAGAAAGAGTTATGAGTTCAAGTAAGAAAGTGAAAATTCAGATGTGATTTGAAAAGAATAAATTTTATTGAAATAATTGTTATTTCCCCTTAGGTTTTTAAAATGAACTAGTATTATGCCCACCGGGTGCGGTGGGGGCGTAAAGTTGTGTCAAATAGCACCAATTTCAAACCATCGCCAACTACCATCAACACCGAAAATGCTCGTATAAAAAAATTCAAAACGAAAAAAATAAAACTGAATGAAAGAAAAGTAGAAGTAAAAACATTGAAACACACACGTGACATGTAAAGCAAAGAAAATAATAACTTAGTCGATCTATGACACATTACGACAGAGCTGTTAAACTGGAAAAAAATGTTTAAAAACGTTGAACCACATACGCACGTTGCGACATGTTAACTCGTAAAAACCAAAACAAAAAACAAAAAATTTATAAAAGATAAAAAGTGTAAGAACCAAAATTGAAATTGAAAAAGTGTTGGGGTTAAATTGTAAAAGTAAGGGTTACTATTAAAAAATTAAAGATTAGAAGAAAAAAATAAATAAAAACAAAGTAGGGTACAACCAAGTATGCTAATGGTACAACTAACAATGCAAAACAAAGTTAGAAATTAGTATATAGTAAATTTGTGTTATATTTGCTTTTTATGGTTGCTCCTTACGTACCACACAATAACCCCATCAAAGATAAGAACATGGCTGAAAAGAGCTTAATATTGTATTGAATCAATTAATAGAAGATATGGTTTGGTTACAAACTTAACCACACACCGGAACTTATACAAAATTCATAAACTTGAGTTAATAGTCTATAGTTATCATCCACAAACAAACAAAAGCAACCTACATACACACACACCACAACCAAAACATCTTTAGAACCAACCAAACCAGTTTATTCATAGATTCATAATCCATATTTAAATTTAATTCCAATCTTAACCTCGTTATCTTATTCTTGGATAAGGAGGAATTCCTTATCCTTTTCCAGATTTTCCATTGCACCTGCTTCCAAACTGATCTCTACATCAATCCCCTTTCCACCCTCCTTCGCTTGATACAAATAAACCATACCATCAAACCGGTTATTCGCCCCGCTCCGAACACTTTCGGGTTTACCGAACCCGAAATCCACATCGTACACCTTAAACCTAGGGGAGCTTCCCACCGCCACACAGTTCACTCCGGCGTCTTTGTACTGAAATATTATCGGATTACTCTCCCACTCTTTGTTTCTCGCTTCAATCGCTTTCGCATCGTGCGAATCGATCGCTTTTTGGATCAACGACGCTGCGAATTCCGGTGGATTCGCCTGCAGCAATCCAGCGGCGGTGACGGTGAAGATCGCCTGAATTAGGTTACCGAAGTAGCTCTCCGGCATCGGAGGATCCACTCGCTTCCGGCAATCAGCGAACACCGTGAAGACGGTGTAGTCCTCTGGCTTTAGCTGTCGAGCGCGTGTGACCGCGTGCCATATGTGTGTTGACAGCGATTGGAATGTGGAGAATGGCTTTGTGGCTCCGTCAGGTGGATTGGCGTTGACTTTCGCTTTGATTTTGTCGATCGCTGACTCTGAGAACCTGAAGATCTTCTCCCTCAACGGTGCGGCCACCGGTGGCTTCGTGGCGGTTGCTCCGTCGCCGTTTTGTTGGGCCGGTGGTGTGAGGTCGAGCTTCACTCGAGTGTTTCGGGCTTGGGTCCGGTCCAGGAAAGGCCCAACGGAAATGGATTTGGATCCGGTGCAGATTTCGGCCCATGAGCTCATAAAGTGCCACGTCGACGTACCGTCTAAGATCGCGTGGTTGAAAGCGCAGCCCATTGTAAGCCCATCTTTGAGCTTGGTTAGCTGTACAGTTATCAAAGCCCATAAATGTTAGTAGAAGAAAGTAATTCTAAATGTTACAAATAGATAAATTTGTACATACATTAATGACATGTTATTGCTTTAGGTTATTGGAGTAAACTTATTGCAATTAATTTGAGACAAAGACCAACGCTGGTAGGTGAGAGAAGTCAAGTTACACATTTATTATATGATAATAATAATGAGGAATAAACCGAAATTTTGAGGAATTTCATAGCTGGAATTCAGAAATTTAAATCATAATATTTTTCTTTTGATGTCTTCAAAATGATACACTTAATATAACAAAAGTATTATGTCAGTAGAAAGATTTACTGACAGTTCTAATTGTCCAAACATTGTGATTAGTAATATATTTAATATTTAAGTTGTTGAAAACTAAATATAACTATGAAAAATGATCAATTTAGTTTTAGTTATATTGTTATCTATACAGATTATTTTTTTAATGATAAATCTACTCTACTCCTAAATTACATCAATAAACATTATGTTTAAGTTTGAACTCAAGACATTCAATTTAAGAAACAAAAGTCTCTATCAAATGAGTTCCACATGGGCAAAACTAAGGTCATTTGTATTCAAGTCATGAAAAGTGAGATCTTAAACCGGTGAATGAAGTCCGGACCGAAAACACTTGTATCCCATTTTCCCAAAAAGATTATGGGACAAAAGTCGGTAAACACTCACCCATTCATGAGAAACACTAAAATTCAGAAACTTATTTAAATAAATAAAATAATCCTTACCCCACATAAAAGAACAAATTTTATGGCAGAAATAAATACATTTGGACCATTTGAGACTAGTAATTACGAACCGATTTGTATTTAATGAGCTGTATTTAATACGCAATTTTTCACTCACACCTAACTTCACCAAAAATCAAAATCAAAAGATTAAGAATATAGAAAGAAAACCATTACATTCTTTAAATCGTACTTATTCAAGTATACAAATATAATGTTTATGCGTTTTAAGACATCATGTAATAACCTTTGATCTCATATTTCCATGCAATATCATATTTATTTATTACAAAAAATATTATCAATATACAGTCAAAACATTAAATTTCATATTCACTCATTATATTAAATATAATTTATAGTGCGATTCATTATTATCTTTTTATTTATCCTCTTTACAAACATTCAGATAGATGTCATAAATTAAAAAAAAATAATATTATTGTAATATTTAGTTGAATAAATAATATACTATATCAAACTTGAAAAAAAAAATTAACTTTAAAAATTTAAAGTATTACCCATTGGTCAATTGTAGTCTATGCTAATAATTTGACAAATAAGACTCTTGACTATTGTTTTCAAAGGCAATCAAATTCGCATAATTATCCAATATTTCCACTCAATTTTGACCACAATCATTATTATGAACAAAATTAAGAAAATTTAAAAGCAAAATCGAGTTGAATTTAAATGGATATAAAGTGTAAATTTATGATGATTATGTTATTAGAACGGCTGTTAGCAATAAAAATGAAAATTAAAGGCACCATTTGTCAAATTATGATTATAAATGAAAATTAAAGGCACCATTTGTCAAAATATGATTATAAATTATTATGAGTTAATGGATTGTAATTAGATGAAATGATATATGAAATTATTCCAAAAATAACATAAAACAATGTTAATCACCCAATTATTACTTTTTCCAGAAAAAACAAAACCACCAAATACCCAAAAGGTATTAATAAAAAAAAACAAAATACCTGGATAGATAGAAGCGGACGATGAAGCCCCTCAAGGTTCAAAACATCATTATAAGGAATCAACTCCTTGAGCTTCATTGTTCCCTCTTCACCCAACAAATCACTCGTCTCCGTGTTCTCTGCGGTTGCAGCCACCACCTCCACCCCATCCATGTCATCATCGTACACCACCTTAAACACCCCCTCTTCATCTTTATCCAGTTTTCCCGCCAACTGATAAAACTCTTCCAATACTACCCTCAACCCATCTTTCAATTTCTCCACAATGCCCTCAAACTCCTCCACCCCACCTTTGTAGACCAACAGCTTCTGGTTGTAGTAGAAGGCTATATACGGAAGATCAAATGTCACCAATTGACACTCTTTTCTCCCTATCGGCTTCTGAGGTTTCACATGTGTTTTGCTTGTGATTTCTACTTTCAGAGGCTTCTCCTCAGTTGTCACTTGGGTTGCCATTAGTGACAGAAAGCAAATTAAACAGGGAAAACAGGGCAAATTTTTCTTCAATGTTTTGCAAGAAAGTTGTGTGTTGAAAGGGGGTTTTGAGTGAGGTACTTATAACTCATTTGGGTGTGGTTGAAATTGCATTAATGACCTTCATATGTGTAGTTGTGACCATTTATTACCATCTACAATTTGCAACTCATAGTATGGATGGAAGTTACGAGTAAAAGAGCATGGTTCTTTTGTATAAATTTATTTTTTTATTTTTTTCATTATTATTATAGAGAAGGGAACAAAAGCAATGTAAAATATTGAATTCACATTATGAAATCAACATACTTTTTAAAATTTAATGAAAAGTCCTTTAATCTAATTCTTATAACTCCTCGAATTTATAAAATCAAAGACAAATGTCGAATATTGATTATTCTTTTATGTAATCATAAAATCAAAGACTAGAAAAACGATTTGAGTAAGGACGTAATAATTTTTACCGATTATAGATTATTCTTTTATGTAATTACAAAAATTAGTTAAAGAATAAACAAATATTATGCCCGTGGTGGTGGTCGCATTTAAGGGTTTTTTAACTTTTAGAAGTTTAATTTTTTACATCTAAAAAATAAATTCCCATAGAAAAAAGCCAAATATTAAAATTTGTGTTCGTCGGATAAAAACTTTATGCGTAAAAAAGTAAAACTAACGGTGACAAAACATACAAATAAAATTACAGGACGCTAAAAGTCACTCGTTAAGGCTACTAGTCACTACTTGTCAGGAAAGCACCTAGGAAATTTAGACACCAACCCCATTAAAAATTGATGTCTACCAATGAATTTTTATAATAGCCCTAAAAAAAATTTAACACAAAACCTAAAAGAAAAAATCAAAGATTTCATAAGTTTACAATATAAACTTATTATAAACTAATTGACATGTATTTTAAAAAATCTTAAACCCATGTGTTAGTGTATATTATGCTAATGGTAGCTTGAGATTTAAACTTGTTAGTGGATTAACTATTAACTTATTAAAACTTGTTTGATTATATCTTTCTATTATTCGACCCGCCTCAACTCATACCAAAAATTTAATATTTAGCGATAGTGAAAACTCACCCTTCTAATAATTTCCAGTCTATTAAAAAAATTTATAGGTCTATCACTGCTGCTAGTAGTGTCTGAATAGGCTATGATGAAAGCAAGCTTTACACATACCGTAAGAGATAAAAAAAATTGATTTACATCGAGAAACTAACCTAAAAAAACATTTTGAAAAATAAAACTAATGAAAAAGAAAAAACAAAACTCTCAAGTCCAACTACTTATGTCAAACATACTCTACAACCACAACCGATATCAAGTAAATGTTATGATGTCACTAGTAATCTTTTTATAGACATTCCAGTCATTTTGAAAGAAAAAAAAATAATTTCCAGTCATCCCGTAATTATAAATCAATACCCAAAGTTTTATATGGGTCGTATAGTCCTATACACGTCGTATAGGGGGGTCGTATAACCCTAAATGAGACGTATAACCCATATGGCAGCCCACTGAATTTCCTCTTGTATTCAGTGTCAAATATTGTTATACATGTTATATAGGCATATATGTGTCGTATAAAGGGTTGTATAAGATTATATGGGGTGTATAACACTCTGACAACACACCTTAAATTTTCCTCATTTTTAGTGTCGTCGACCCATACGTCGTGTATAGGGTTATAAGAGGCGTATAAGGGGTATTGATTTATAATATTGGTCTTAATAATAGTGTGTGTCGATTTATAATAGTATGTGTCTTTTAAAAAGGTTAAATGTACAACATATTATTATTTTGGAGAATGTGTAGTTTATGTTAAATAATAACATGTTTTATTTCTATAAACGTTTCATTAAGATTTAAGCCATTCTGTCATAAATTAAAATCATTACAACTGAATTACCTGTAAGTTTATGATGTAAACCAAAAAACCAAGATGCTTAAAATTACCATCAATAGGTGTGATTTAAGATAAGTTGTTTTTCTACTTTTTAACAATGTTAAAAATGTATTACTAAAATATTATAAAAGTTAAAGTGAATTTTGTTTTATACGACAGAGACAGTATCTAAAGTATAAATCTGTTCAGGTTATGTTGCTTTAGATTATATTTTATCCATTAAAAATATAATATGTTTTGCCTTATTTGATCGTGCATCAACACCTGCACACAAATGGAATATCATTTGTTTTTATCATGACTTAAACCATCTCTTTCACTAGTTTTGATCACTTGTGAAGTTGAAGGGTTTGAACAAAAGCGACATATAAACATTGAAAATTAATTGCTTGGAAAAGTGGTTAACTCTTCCTTTTAAGTTTCTTGCCGTTCCTAATCTCTCCTTTTTCACCCTCCAACTAGCTTATTATTTATCTTTAATCTTTAATAAAATCTTTAATTTCTTATAAAGTATATGTCTTTTCCTAATTCTTTTTGAGTTTTAAAATTTTGTTTTTCATGTTTTAAGAGGTAAAAGATTAAACATATTGAAATACAAAAAGAATTGATTGTGTTTAGAGAATAACTTATTTTTATTGCACTCCGCCAAATGCATTTTTAATCACAAAAATATGTCTCGTATAACCATAAGATAAAACAATAGCATATCGGAAAAGACATCGCCACATCATCAACGATATTCATATTTATGTTTTTGTTAAAATTTTATAAAATTGTTTTCATGTGATTACTTTTTTTAAAAATACTAATAACTAAATAAAATAAGAGAAAGAAATGGAAACTTAAAATAAAATTCATACATATAACCTACACACTTTTTTTTACTTTATTATTCGTTTTGCTTCAGATGAGTTGTCTATTCAGGAACTCATGATTTTGTTTTCATACGACGAATTACTCGCTCAGGCAAAATGCTTCACAATAGAGAAGGTTTCAACCCCTTACAAGAAAGGATTTGTACATTCATTCAACCGATGTAGGGTTTACATCTCTACCCCCTTAGGAAGCTTCGCGTCTTCACTAGCACACCGATTCAGCGTTGGCTCTGATACCATCTATAACAGCCTAAGTAATAGTACTAGAAAAGTTTGAACCAATTCTTGATTTGTGTATGTCATTCTTATGTAGGGAGCCATACTAATCTTCTTTGTATCTTTTTACTTTATGGGATGTTTAGCTGGTGGGGCAGGGCTATGGTTGTGGTGATCCTGTAAAAAAACGTGAGAGCATTCACAACTCATTCCCCATATATATGTGAGTGGGTGTCATATATTATAGGGGATGTGTCACACCCCGACCGACGGCGGAATCATCGGGGCGGATGAATGTGAAACGATTGTTCATAACACATGAAACTAAATTAGTTGGAATAATATTAAATACCATTATTCATTGAACAATACAAGTCAATTAAGTCATTACAATACACAAAAATATAAACAACAACATAAGATGTTTAATTTATCTAAGTCCAAGTCCTATATGAGCAAGAAGAGATCCTCAAGTATCAAACCTGAAACATGTTAAAAATAAAGGGTCAACTTTGAAAGTTGGTGAGTTCCCATGGGTTAAGCATACATATATATAAAAAGATTTACAAGTAGCAATTCATGTCAATGGTTATGAGTTAGCAAGTTTATAGAACACATATAGCTACAACCAAACCTCGACTTGATTACAAGTTTATAAGATTGGCTAAGTGTACTTGGTTCCCTTGATGAACAAGCATACGTCATCAGGAGCCGGCAATACATCGGCTTTAGCACCAAATAGGCTTGTCAGACCCAAAGATTTAAGACGTCGCCAGGCTAGCAATAGTTAATGATTGTAAACAAAATATGTATCTCATATAAGACTTACAATAACACAAATAACCATGACAAATAAAAAGTATGAATTGCAAGTGCTTTACAAGTTTAAACTTTTACAAGTGTAAGTTTATAAGGTTAACATGTTTCACCCCAAAAGGTGTGAAATAAAGTAAAAAGGGGCATGGAGAACTCATATGGAAAACTCACAATAATAGCGATGGTTGTAGAGTACATAAGAAAGCTTCGATGTTCAAGAGTCAAAGGTGATGTCCTAAATGATAAAAAGAAACAATAACTTGAGTTTGGAATACATTAGAAGAAGTTAGGACGCTTAGGAATGCCAATAAGCGAAAGGTAGATTGATAAACGATTATTGTACCAATTTTAGATTCTAGACAGAATGTTTTGTACGTGTTTGAATAGGTTTTTAAAATACCAAACGGTTTCATAAAATTATAAAAATTTACATTTGACTAGTTCAAATTCTCCCGGACAATTTTCATTCAGAAACATTTTTATGAAAAGATCCTTAAATAGGTCAAACAAGCAGCACAAGACAGAAGGTGCTGAAATGCGCACTTATCATGTGAAGGTTATTGCTGAGTCGTCCAATTGAGTTTGAAGAAGTATAAATTGTCGTTAAAAAGGTAATTCAAGGATCTTAATATTGGAGTCTGATCTTACTCAAAATTTAGTTTGTTATGATCAAGTTATGGTCGGTTGAAGTCAGATTATATTCTGCCAGAATTGTAGTAAGGCACTTATGTGCACTTTTAAAATCGTTAAAGCATGAAACGGGTTAGTGTAAATTTATTATATTGATATATGATATATTAGACTTCATTTGAGTTATATAAAAATATTCCAAGACTTCGTTATAGCCATCACTTAGGGAAATAATCTTGTGGAATAACCGAATACGACGGCATAGCCGTCCATATGCAAACGGGATTCTTTGTTTACATTAGTGTGTTGTTAGCTTGATTTAGGAATGTTATTGATTGTTATAAGATTAGTGATTATTAAAATGATAATGATCAAATGATAATGATTAAAATAAAAAAAGATTTGGTAGAATAAAGAATAATAGTAAGAACATAAAGTCATGAGAACAATTGGATGTTAGGATGATTAAAATGTATAATATAAAAGCAATAAAAGATTACCTTAGTATTAAGAATTCTTAAAATTTCTTGTAAAATAAAATTCTTCAAATTGATCATAACCAATGGATGAAAGAAAGATATGAAAGTGAGTTTTTTAAAAAATGAGCAAATGAAAAGTGAGGCCTAAGGCTTGCTTTTATAGTTGAGGTTAGGAGTAGGTTATGAATGGTGTTAATGGTGAGTTATAAGTCTTTTAAAAGGGGGTTATGATTGGAATTTGAAATAAATATAAAATTAAATAATTTAAATAAATAAAAGAATACTTACAATTTAAACTTTAAATTTATTAAAGCTTTAATTTTAATTTAACAACTTTTTTTTATTAAATCTTTGTGGACTTTATAAATCTAATAAGAACTTGTAATTTGATTATTTATTTTAATTGAATATTTAAAATCTTATAAATATTAATAACATTTTATAGACCTTACATATTTGTAAAAATAATGATCTTGTATTTTAATCCTTTATTTTAGTTTTATAATTAAAACTCATAAATGACAAATAAACTTCATGAATTTATAAAATTTTATTCTATAAATCATGAAATTACCATAAATTGATTTAATAAATGGAAGTTGGATAAATAGTATTATTATTGTTTTTGAAGGATTAAAATAAATAAAATTTTTCTAATTAATGTATTTGATTTTCAAAAATTGACCCAAACTGATTCAGGTTTGCGTTTCTATTTTCCAAAATGGGCAAATGTTACAGGATGGTTGTGAATGATTATGAGTGAAAGAGGTAGAAAAATTATGAGGATTGTATCGTGTTTCCCGTATTTAGAGAAACACGGTACAACCCCCATAAATATTTTAATATTTTTGAAAGTGGTTGTGAGTGGATGAGAGAGAAAATGTAATGATAAAGTTCTATAAAAATATTATTTAATTGAAAAATAGAGAAAAAAATAATGATTTATAGTGTAATTATAAGGATGTGAATAAGAGATGTATCCTAAATACTCTGAGGTAAGGCTAAGGCTAGTTTGTTTTTGAGCGGGGTCCATAACTAATTGATTTTTGTTTACTATTTTTTAGTACCAAAGGCTATTTTGGTTCACACATATTTAACTGAAAAAAAAAATTAATGTCTATCCAACTCAAGAAGTAAAACTTTTATGTCTTTGCAAGGACTTAAGCAAGCCTTGTAATTTTCTTAAAGTTAAAGATTAAAAGTGAAATCATATTACACCAAGAAAACTTCTCGTGCAATTAAAAAGAATAAATATAAAAGCAAAGAAAATAAAATAAAATAAAAAAAGAAACCCCAATGTTGTCTATAAAGCCCTTAGGTATGGGTTTATGGAAGGGCTCGCGAAGATGAGTTGGTACTGTGGACTTGTGGAACACATCACCCTTATGGCGTGGTCCATCAACGCCCTCCTACCTCCACGTATCTCTAACGATCAATGAAAGACATACCGACCACTCTCACCGGGGGAGGGGGTCATCCCTTATATCCCTATCCCTCCATCTATTTCATATCATCATCACATCGTATTTCTCATTTCATTCGTGTTGAATATGTTTTAAGCATGGATTAATTGGGTTTGTGTTTGTTAGTACTTCATATTCAACAAAAGATCAACATAATAAAAACAAACAAAATAGAAACCAAACGTAACAACTACAGATCTCAATCAAACAAAGTGTGACAACAACAAACTTAATCCCACAACAGACCTCAATTAAACAATGGTACCCATTGGACAAAACATGAAGAATTATTGAAATCTCATAGCAGATCTCAATCGAACAACATAAATTAAGGTAAATCGAATCTTTTAAATCAAAACGTCTGGTCTCACTGGTTGCTTTATGTGTTTTTTTATTTTGAGTTGAATATTAATTGGATAATTAGGATGCTAAAAAAAGACTAAGATACCCTCAATTTTAACGGATGTTTTAACAGATGTTTTAACGGTGTTAGTTTAATGGATAGAAATGACAACATTTGGTAAACTGATTGAAATGACAAAAAAAAAGTTTTTGTATTGAAATGACAAATTAAAAGAAACTTTAGATATGAAAATAACATTTTACATTTAAACATTTTTAAATAAAAAACAAAGTAGAGGTAAACTAATAATAATGATATAAAAACAAATTTTAGTAAATATATTTTTTTATTAATACAAAAAGCACATAATAAAAGAAGATTACATAAAAAGTATAAACTGGAAAAAAATAAGAATAAGAAAGGTTACTAAGTTTTGCTATTTCTTAATTCATTTGTAGTGTTGCTTTTAGCTCCAATCTTATCATATGATCGTGGGGCTTCATAAAGAAATGATAATCCTTTTTTTTTTGTTTCCGGTGCATGATTGCTACGTTGATTTACCGTTTTGTTATTGCTAGATGTAAACAGATCTTAAACTTGTTATTTTTTATGCTAGACATCAAATTTTAAACATGTTACTTTGGCAAACCACATGAAAGATTTGCGTATCTTCATCAAATTGACAGCCATGTCGATTTGTGCTTTTCTTTAGAAATAAATCAAGATTCAAATAAATTCACAGATGTATAAAACGAATATATCTTGATTTTTAACTTGACCGAAAGACAGCAATCAGTGTTGGATTTTTGGACACAAAATAATTATATTTATATATTTTTTATATAAATAGTTATTTATTTATTGGTTTAAGTTCTTGTTTTGTAACGAACTATACCGTGTCCAAACTGAAGCTAAGATAAATTAGATATCGATCCTTGAAGTTGAGTGGTCGGAATGAAGAAAGTAAAACTTTGGTGATTATAGTAAGAAATTGTTGTAATTTCTTGCATAATGTTATTAAAACTATGTATTGATTAACATGAATGTTTTATATTTTGACCAAGTCTTTTAATAAATATTATGAATGTTTATTATGGATCATAATTTTTATTATAATTGATATTAAACATGTTATGAATAAAATAAGAGTTTTAATTTGGTCTCATAATACATTTCATAAATAAAATGTAAGTTTTGGTTGTGAATCATAAAACTCATATTAATGTGAAGTTTTTAGCATGAGTATATAACTAAACTCATGATGAAAAAGAAAGAAGAAGAAATTTATTTTCTTTAGATTCAACAAGTTTTATAGAAATTTAGAGAGGAGCACTCTCTAAATTATTCTTCATACACCATCATCTTTAATAATTTTCCACATAATATCATAACACATATTTTATCTGGTGATCTCTCGGGCCGAACCACTCTCTGGCAGTACATACTGCTTTGACTGTTGTACCCTGGGAGACAGACGCGTTGTCTTGAATAGAGACGCAAAATTTGTTTTAAAGGACCCGTGTCTAACACGATCCTCAGCCACAAACATCAATATTTTGTTTGTTAATTGTTGCAGTCAAGGAGTATAGTTGAAGATTCGAACACGATGAAGACTCTGTAAGATGGTAAAATACTGAATAATATTATTGAACAGTTACGTTACAATATATAGAGATAACAAGTAACCCTAGAAAATCTAATTGGGCCCGTGAGCTCATTCTAATCAAACCCTAATAATATATTCTAATAGACTCATGTCAAGAATACTATATGATGACTGTTGTTTGAATCAAGTTTGGTACATAAATATTGTTTATATTATATTTTCTAGTCGTATTTGTAAACGGTATTGTATTATAATATTTTCCATTGCTCACGAGAGTATCGTTAGAATTACTATCTTTCAATATAAAAGTGAACTTACTTCCTCGGCCAATGAAGTAATTAATGTAATGTAGCTTAAAGTAAATCAATCAGAAATATCATGTGGTATAAGTAACTTTTTCCCCTACATCATAACTCAACTGCGTACGTTTTCTTGTTTGATTCATTAAGGATACAGCGTGAGTGTTCCTATTTATAATAGTGTCATGTTGGGGTCCATGATCCCTACCATGATCCTCTGCACCCTTTATTCCTCGAATCACCGTTTACTTTTTACTCTCAAAATTAAGCTTGAAACTTTTAATGAAAAATGTAAGTAAAGCTAATATGAGAAAACTAATTTAATTGTTGGATATAGAAAGAAAATGAAAATAGCTGTAAAGTTTTATTCTATATCTAAATCACGACTACATGACATGATAATGGCCATTGTAAACGATTAAATTTGAGCAATATGTTTACATAAATAGTGAATCAAATAAAGAGATAAGAATTTATTATTTATAGCTAGGTAAATTAACCAACCCCACATAGTACAAAGTACAAAGGGTATAGAATGTGTCCAATCAACCGAAGTATATAAATGTAACTTAGTTTTTTAGAAGTGTGTTGGCAAGTTATTAGCTAGGATACAAAATGTATCAGTTCCCTTTCTATTTTGTGAAATATAAATAAGACACACAAGCAAAATAGAAATGCATATGAGTATGTATATATTTAATATAAACAAAAGGGGAATGTATATAAATATCATATATTCTGACCACATTAAAAAGTTTAAATTTACTAGGATAACAAGTACATAAATCACACAAATATTATATTCATCTTAAAAAAATTATTTTAAACCACACAAATATGGAAGCGTAATCATTTTGTAGATCCGTAAATTTATTTTTCATAACTTTATATCTTATTGGGTTTTGTAATTCATTATTTCTATATTATTTTAATAGATTTGTGTGAAAATGTTTCTCGTTATTAAATTTATTTAACCATGTAGCTCTCTTTCTTTTTCTCTCCTACTAAATTTGTTAGTAGTATGATAAGTGTGTGTGTGTATATATATATATAATTTTGAACAACAATTATACGATATTGTTCCAAAGAATGTGTTATATTAATCAGGTTCACATATCTGTTTTTCAGCTATGATTACGTACTCCCCTAATCTCTTCACAAGGATATACACAACTAGAAAAACCTATGGCTTAGCCCAAAACCAATTGTAACCTTGAACGAGACTTAAAACCATGACCTCTTATTAATTTAGGAAGCCATGGAGCTACCATTAAGCAGAAGGCTTTGTGGTGTATAAGTGTATACACGATTCTCTTTTTAAAACTAGTTTTTCATTGAACGTGCTATCCATATTTAAAAAGGTTTAGATGATGAGAAAAACTAGTGTTATAATCCCCGTGTTGTGACGGGTGCCATAAAACCCTAAAAATTAATGTCAAAACATTGAAGACAATGTTAATAACATACATTATTCTTTAAATTACTTGTAAAGCTAATAATAAAAGACTCCATATGTTTAAATGTTATCATACATAATAATATTGACATTAAATTAAAAATTAATTTAAAGTGGTTAAGTTTAATCTTTAACTATTTAAAAAAGGAAAAAAAGCAATTTAAATTTAGATAATGGAAATAATAATGCAGTTGAAAGGGATTGAACTCTCAACCTAATGTGAATGGATAGAAGATTCGGACCCAACCACCAAAGCATATCTACGATTTTTATCAAATTGCAAAGGCTATTATGTGTGACACATTTAGTTAATATAAACATCCACGCTATAAGACCGACATTACTAATAAATATATAATTTTTAAAACGGTAAGCACTATAGGTATAGGATTAACTGTTGATTCAAGTGTGATTAAGTTTGTTAACAGATAAGTATATAACTATTAGCTGAAGTTCAAACGAAAGCATAGAAAAGTTATGAACTGTAAATTGCATGTCGTTTACAATTGAACACTCTTACATGCTAAAAATGAAAAGGGTATGCCAAGAATATATAGTTAATACTAAAAAGAAAAATTGTATTTGTAAACCACTATTTTTACTCTAAAGCAATACAACAATTCACAAATACTTTTTAACGGTGGAAGTAATTTCAATTGACAAGGTACTTGGGTTGTTGGAAACATTCATATTAGGAAAAGTGCAACGTACATTTTATTGATGATGCATTGATTCTTCTTTGACCCCATTTTCAATTATGAATGTAACGTGGACGTGGGTCCATTATTTAATTTTTAAATTATTGCAACCTAAATCGACTTTTTGATCGACATTTATATAAAGATCAAGGTGGTTGATTCGTATTTGACAAAACGCCCATATATTTAACCATGTTGTTAATGCTAAGTTGCTAACATCGATTTCTAGTTCTCTTAGTAAATTAAAAATCTTAGCATAATAGCATTGGCAACAATTAAATGGAGGGTTTAGCATTTTTTTTAACATTTAAAAGGGTAACTATAAAAATACTTATTTAACTTTACAAGGATAGCTATTGTATATGTATTTTACTTTAAAAAAGTAGATTTTAAGGTATTATTAAAAAAAAAAAGAGTGAAAACAAACTGAAAATTAAAAACCATGTTTATGAGTTTTCTAAAGAAAGAAAGTAGAACTAAAAGAAAGAGATTTTTTTTAGAGTACCTCCTAACCAATCTTTCAAAATAAACAGGGTAAAATATTCTTACGAAAGAAAGAGAATTTTTTTATAGTATTACCTCCTAACCAATCTTTCAAAATGAACGAGTGAAATATTCTTTTTTCAAAATAAGCACATAAGACCTTTAATGTATTTTTATTTCTTCTAAATTTTAAACATTAAATTAAGTTACATCTTCCTTTTCTCTTCTAATTATGTTCTCTTCTTAATTTAATTTTCAATTTCTTTCATTTATTTATTAAACTTGGGAACATAACTTTAGCTAGTAACCAACTTGGATTTATATCAAATTATTACATGTTTTAAGTTTCATTACTAACTTTAATAATTTGATATAACTATGCATCAACAATATCTATTTTAGATCACATATATAACCATTAATCTTTATATAATTAAAAGCATTTGAGCGATGCTATAAATAGACCTACTCACCTGCTAGTGTGACTATTAATTACAGATTGATAAGTTTTAAATGCACTTTGAACATAAAAAAGCAATAAATAGTATATGAGTCAACCACCATACTCCCAATGGTTCAACCAGCATAAATTTATGGGTTGGGACTTTAAGACTGGGTTATAACTTACATACATCATACATTAACACTGATCCTTCACCGTGTGACCGTAAAATCCCAATCATCATCCTTAATTTTTTGTCAGGTAACGAATATTTTAAGCTCGGTCATTCGGGTAAACTTATTGGCGAAAGGTCACTCACACCCGTGAACACAGACAACGTTAGCGACCGGCCCGCCCAACATTCCAAGGGAAACTCACCACCTAAAGGCTTAGTGTGATAAACCCCCTAACCTACTTGAAACATATTGCACGAAATAAGACTCGAATACAAGACTCACCACTTTAGGAAGTCATGGGGTGTCTCCTTCAAAACTAGTTGAGCTAGGACTCATTGGCTTTAGAATTTTGTTTTCTTCTTCTTTTTTTTAAAGTAAAGAAGATTTTATTTAAAAAAACACAACCATCACCCTAGCAAGAAACCGGTTATTTATCCACATTACGCTAATTTTTTTAAAGATCTTATAGCAGCATGTTTTTTTTGGAGGGGGGGGGGGGGGGTTCAAATTGGATATTCGAATTTCAGAATCCAAAAATATTCAGATAGTGGATTTCAATATTCGAATATAAAGAAAGTTAGAATATCTAGAATTTGGATATCTAAAATTTCTGGATTCAGATATACAATACATCTGAATTCTTAAAAAAACATGTGTGTTATATTTAATAACTTATATTGAAAATTCCTTTTGGTTGTCCAAATTTTTCTATAAAAGTATATGAAAATATTCGAAAAGATCCAATATTTTTTTAGCCAATATCTTGTTTAATAGTTTTTTGAAAAATATTTCAAAATTCGGATATCTGAAATATTTGAAACTTTCCAAACCACCATCTGAATTCGAATATGAAAATTTTTATATCCAAATTTTTAGATATTTCAGAGTTAGGAATTTCAAACAATTCAAATTTGGGTTCAGGTGTGGCTATATTTGGAGGACCCTAGTGGATCAATGCTTTTAATGGGCCCAGAAGGTTTTCGTCAGACTATCTTACATCTTCAGCCCAAATCCTCAATAGGTCTAATTATTTGTGATGGCAAGTTGGCAACCCACTGTTATAGTGTTATTCACTAGTACATTCATCATGAAAATATAGTTTCTTGTTTCTCTTTTCCCTATTATTATAAATCTGATATTTTTAAGACGTATAAATTGTTATATGCTCTATCAATTCTAAGGAGTAATATAATTTCAGATTTTATGCAAAAGTAACTTGTTAAATTAAAGGAGTAGTTTGCTTGAGTTATTAGTTTCCCGATTTAATGGAATTATAATTTTCTTCTTCCTGGAATAGAAAGATAACATGTTTTTACATACATCAATCAGACATTATCAAGACATTAAAACTCTTATTGTGGGATTGATCTCCACTAGATACAACCGATCGAGTGAGAATCAAACAATTAGATCCCATAGTAATTACGTAGTCTTATTAGTTATTACACATTGTAGTTGATTTACAAACAAAATATAAACAACTAGGGACTGGGAGAGCTTAGCATGAACAAATCCTTAGATTCATGTATGAAAAACCATTTTATTCTTATCATCACCAGCTAAAGCTCACGGATTCAAAATGAAGATTCTTAACTTGTTTTGAAGAACATATCTTAGCAACTTCATGTCTCAGTTTTCTTGGTCCACTAACCAAAACCCCCACATCTGATTTTTTCTTGTTGTACTCCGTTAGGATCCCTGTGATCATTAAAAAAACATCAATCAATAATATTGTATAGGATGATCTTTTTGTTATATAACATTCAAGGGAATCTATAAGTTACTCTTTAGATCAGGCCTATGTCCAAAATGGATCTCAGTAGCTTCAACAACAGACAGATTAGCATTGCTTTCAATTTCTTCAACTTCACCAAGCTCCAAGTTTTGCACTTTGATCATTTCCCTTTTAGCGTTCTCCTTCTTGCGCCACAAAAACACGAAACTAGCAGACAAGAAAACGCTAGCACATACAAAGAACATGTCCCATAGAGTTTTAAAAGTGTAATTATAGGCTTTAGTTCCTCCAATGAGCTCTTTAGGATAGATGTGGTATCTGATGAGGATCCCCAAGAAAACAAGAAACATGACGAATGATGAGGAGATTATCAAGCACAACCACAGCCAACTTTGGGGTCCAAGTGGTTCTGAAATGGGCATGTCACATGGCTTGGGTTTGAACCATATGGTTCGAAGTTGGTTCTCGTTGTTTTCAAGGGGTTGTTGCTGCTCCGTCTCTCTAGTGATGTAGGCTTGTATCTGTAGATTTATTTGAGAGAGATTTGCGGTGGTGCTAGTGTTTGATGTTAATGGAAGCAAGAGTTTTAGCATTGAAAGATCTGTGGAGTTTTTGAAGGAGCAAATGAGCAGGATATTTGTTGGGATCCTGCGGTTATCATTGAATTGCTGTTGGTAGGCAAGCTCTCGGATTATGGAGATGAAAGGGGTGATGCCACTGCCTCCACTGATCAACACTAGATTCTCATAGCTACAAGACACACGAAAACCATATAGTGAGATGTAATTTTGAAAAAGCCTACATACCAGATCGATTATTCTAGTTTGTTTATGGATTATAAAACAAAAGCGAATTAATTAACCTTAGAAAATGTGCTGAATTTGGTCCATAGGGGCCTTCGATGGAGACTTGAAGACTATCAATTGGTGAACCAGAAGAAAGCGCCTTGTAAAGCTTGTGGGACCAAGTTCCATGACACTTGATTACAACGCTTAGTATATCAGGCTCGGTGTTAGAATTGGAAGTCACTGTATAAGGATGCCACTGCAACGTCGAGATTAATGGCACATTCACGAACACGATGCTTGTTGGATTATACTCTAATCCTGCATGCATCATATTTGACATACGTTTTGAGGAGTTGTATCTTATGATTAAGCACAAAAAAACCATACTTAGCAGAAGATGTTTAGGAATGCTGATCTATTTCATGTCTTTTTCTTTTTTTTTTATCAGATGTTGTTCATTCATAAATTCACATAAGCAGTTTAGACAAGCAATCTTAAATGAACAATTTAATTATATTGAAAGGCAATATATAATATGTAGTCTAATTAAGAATCAGTGGGGTGCAATGATCGATCTTACCAGCAATCTTTGAGAAGTTAAGTTCAATGGCATCACAAGGCAAGATTCGCGCAGAGATAAGCCTAATTTTCGTTTGCGATTGTAAGAATCTGAGGTATCTATCGATTAAAAAGAGGAGAATCCCAGGAAGAATTAAGCAGAAGTAGGCAACTCCAACATGAATGATGTAAAAAAAGAGGTATAGAATGTAGGTTTGGTGGACGTAGAAGAACATCTCAAACATCTTTTGTCTTACGCTGCGGATGCTTGTAACCCACATAACTATTGCAAGTACGAACGCGAT
Source organism: Flaveria ramosissima (assembly GCA_025215565.1). Taxonomy (NCBI): domain Eukaryota; kingdom Viridiplantae; phylum Streptophyta; class Magnoliopsida; order Asterales; family Asteraceae; genus Flaveria; species Flaveria ramosissima. Next base: position 2,348,858 of record CM046040.1, on the reverse strand, counting down.
TTCTCCGGCTACGTTCGAAATATAAGTTTCGCTCCATTCCTTCAACTGCATCATGATCAAAAGCAGATGCATGTTTTTTTTTTTCTTATTAAATAGTCGAATGAAGATGATGTAATTAAAAATGTTATTACACGTTTAAAAGTAAGTTTAAGATTAAGAGTTTTAATGAAAATTAAAAAGAGCAAATTATTCGATTCGATTTTGTGTAATTTATTGATATAAATTCATATAATGTGTTTGAATATAATGTTCTGCAAATTTTTTAATATGTCATTTGTATTTACGTTTCGATATAAATTTTATTTAAAACTAAAAATATAATATAATTTTAATTTTTTTTCACAACTACATAATATCTTATAAAATTCTAAGAATAACATAATATCTTAATGGTGCTCTTCCACCCTTGTGAAAAAATATACATCGATCATTTTAAATATAACTTGGTTTTAATAAGAATCATAGCGGGACGTCCATAATTTTTTTAAAAGACAACTACATATTAAGTTTGTTAAAAAAAAAAATGAAAAAAAATTATTAAAATAATCAAATTAATTAAAAACTAATTTGGTTCAAATAGTATACTAAGACAAATTTACAAGTTTAATGAGCAAGTTTAAAAGTTTTGTCGGTTATATTAATAATTGTGGTATAGTGTATAATGTAAGATTTAATATAAAAGAAACTTTGACTTTAATATATGCCCTTAGGGCTTACGACTTATAAAGAATAAAATAGATCCAATCTAGGAAATTGATTATTATAAATCTAAAACCATCACCCATGACCTATAGTAGTGATGATGAAGTATCTACTCTCTGTAACAGTGGTATTTACTATATAAGGTTATATGGAATTAGATGTAAAATAATTTATAGTTATGGAAAAATGAATTTAAAACAACACACAACTCATACATAAGGACGATTTACGTGTATTTATGGTAACGATTTGAATTCCCTTCCATGATTTAACATACACTTGGTCCAGCAAAACAATAACTGACCAGTTAGTTTTTATTCGATCTAATTAATAATCAATACATATTTTGTAACTTTGTATCATATATACTTTTTCATTTTTATTAATTACATATCATTGTTATTTAACTAACGAACAATATTACTATATAGGTTGTTTTTCTTTTCATTTTAGGTGGGAATAGTTAAATAAAAAATAAATAAATTTAACCCGTTTTTGTTTTAGGTGATCCGCTAATTGAACCAACGGATGTGGATTACTTGACACGAGATCCACTACTCCCAGTAACGGATATTGTGCTTAAAATTTCATTTTTGAATTTTATATTTCATAGGAATTGAAAAGACATTAGTAGTATGTACCAAGTCCATTTGGTTAGTGATACCCCAATAGATAACGAAGCCAACACTGTGTGCAGTGAAGAGAACCATGGACATATGCCCGAGCCAAATATGATACTTGATACTCGATTCTGATGTAAGTCCAACCACTTGTAATATTGATGATCCACGAGTCACCGGAAAGAACAAAAACGCCCATGTTATGTGCCCGATATACCCAAGCCTCAATGATACGCTACGGAACTTGGCCTGCCAACTACATTTATCATTCATATACTTATCAGTAAAATCTTGTAAGGTCAGATTCAACTTCTTTTTACATATATTGATTTATGTGTCATGCGTTGTAATTAAGGTCATGTTTATATATTATATCTTACTCTTTTTGGGGCACCTTGCTGTGCATATGAAGGTGGCCGAAGCTAACGTGCAAGTAATTGTATAGAGACCATCCTAATAACGCAATGAACATGGCTGAAAATACGAGCTCAATCGTGGTCAATATCCCTAGAGGATTCATCACAATCAACGGCCGTTTCCATAAGTCCAACCATCTTCGTCTCGCGAGACTCCTACAACAATTAATTATCAATTCTATCACAAACACAAACACACTCACACATCTATGTGTGTTCTAGCTAGCTATTAGCTCAAAGATTTGTAGCTAGTATTGATTAGATGATACTTACTATACGTGATTATAACCAATATTAATACAACGTACATATGCGTATTGCATGCATTTGGAACATTAATATATATATAGACGTGTACCTTTTAGGCACATATTTCGTCTGAAAATGGAGGTAAAGACAACCCAAAGATGCCAAAAACATTATTGGAAATGAGAAAAGCAAAAGATTAGTCCCTGAAAAACAACAACGGGATAATTAATTACTAGCTTGGTGAGTCATTAATCGGTGTGTGCATAGACACAAAGATAAACTAAGTATGTATGTTTAAGAAAACCTAGCTAATTAATTAACCTTGTTCTCGAAAATAAGTGGAGTTTAGGCGTTTTGCGAGGGAAGGTGCCCACGAGTATTTGTAGGTTTCTGTTGGTAGCATAACCCACAAAAAGAGCCACCCAGTGAGCACAAGAAGCAACACCATTTTTATAACTGATGTTGTGTGTACCATCTTGCAATTCTCAAAATGAATGAGGGAATTAATGTGGCATGTTTTCCTATCAAGGTTTAGACTTCATATATATAAGCAAATGACCCTACGATATGATGATGAGTGCTGACCCAAACCCCCATCTATGGTTATTAATTTAAAAACCACCATTTGTGGTTAAGTACTTAAGTTAGAGCAAAAGTGTCAGTGCTTGGATTTTCAAGGATAAAGAATTGCAATAAGATAACTTGCAATATTCACGATTCGACATGTCAAAATTTAACCTTCAAAATATAACAACTTGATATTAACAATTTTTTTTCCATCAACGAAATATTAACATCCATTTTCCTTTTAAAAGCAATATATAATATACTTCTAGCCTTATCGTATTGTCAACCCTGGACCTTTTGAGGGAGTTGCCATTTAATTTTATACTACTAAATTTAGTTATTCCTACGTTCTTCTAGGTATATGAGGTATGTTTCTTTAAAATCACATATATGTTAACTCTTGTACTTAGTGTAATGCGAGGTATGTTTCTAAGAGAATGTACATAATGTTGAGAACAACGAGAACCAGATAAGCCATTTACATATATAATGTTTCAACACAAATAATACAACTAAAAATATGATTTAGTTCTAACTTTTTATTACTTCTTTAACTTTATTACCTCTTTTTGAATTCTTTTATAAGTTATATTAAAATATGAATATGTGTATGTACATGTACATATAATGTATGAGCATATATGGATTTAAACGAAACACTCTAGATGTCATGATTTTTTTATATTAGATTTTAGTGATATCAAAATTGCATATATTTTGATCAATTTGTTTTATAAATATTACAAGAGCTAGTTGGTTCTTCGTAGTTTTTAACATATTCTTGATTCGTAATAGGATGGACCTTTGAGAACTTGAAGAATTAATCTAAACTAGTTATTGTTTTTCAAGCTTAATTATTATAAATTGGATAAAAAGGAGATAATATTACTCTATTTAAACTTATTTCTCTAATTAACCAATTATATGCCAATATGAGGCAAGATCATTTCGTAAAGCCTTTGTTTTTTAGATGAGAGATCTTAGGCTTAAACTCAGATATAAAGTAAATTAGTATAAAGTAATTTAAGAGTGGACATAATAAGATAGATTTGTCGTTATAAATTAACTAATTATATAATTAATTCTCTCTACACTCTCTCCTCTATTTTGCTTTCTTCTATGATTCTCATCTCTTCTCTCTCTAAATTTTTATGTATATACCCATATGTTAATGATCAAACCAATCTTATGTACACTTTTTTTTTAAAACTAATTATACATCAGATTGACTGAATATGTTTTATTTATACATGTAACTAAACTTTTTTACATATATGTAAAGATTGTTTATGTATAATGCTTATACATATAAAAAATATTTCACATACTGTTGCATGTGTAATTAAAATCAACAATTACTTCCAATAAAAAAGAGTCTCAAATGAGAAATGCATAACAAGACCTAACAATTCAAATTGAATTTTTAATTTAGAAATAATTAAAATGCTTATATACATTTTAATAAAGATACGGAAGATATAACTTTTGAATGGTTCACATGCACCTCAAAATTTTAAATTTTGCAGTATACTCCTCTTATTAGAAATGTTTAACTATCTATTAAAAATATCCAGTACACAAAGCTTAATCCAATATGCATTTGATCAGTTTGATTTCGTGGCGGTCTCATGCTGAAAGTTCACTTCCTTGGTGTATCGTGCAGGGGATTCAAATTCAGTTACCATAAGAATCTAAGAGTCGTGTAGAATAATTCAACGGTACATCTGAATAAATTAATTGGATGCATCTCATAAAAAATAAAAAAAAGTCTGATTTTGTGTGTTATTTGTGAACCGGAAAAGGAAAAAATATGACCAAAATCTAGAATTTTTATCTTGGGGATAAGGGGTCAAAAAAACTACTTTTATAACTGCCTAATTTTGGAGTTAAAATTCACTTAAATTTAGTTCCGATTTCACAAGTGAAATTAAAAAAATATATATATTTATAATATATTTTTAATGAAGCATTTTTTATCAAAACAAAACTTATGGCTCGACGCGTTGCCTCCAGACCCTATCACGTGAGTTTTGCCCCTTTGGAACTCGATCTCATTGCTTAGAGGTTTCGTTGCTTAAAAACCTAGCTATGAGGTTCTAATATTAAAGATGATCACAATAAACTCAAACAAAAACTCTACACCTCCTGACTTGATTAGTGAATATAATGATCAAATTGATCAACTAGTTAATTCAATTACACTTAGAACACGTGTAAAAATGCAATTTTGACTGTTTAATCCACATAACACTTGCTATTGTATGAGAGGATATCATGAAGGCTTAATATTCAAACCAACAAGCAATTACTCATTAAAGTTAAAAGAATAAGTTTATGAGAGGTTTTCACACGAAACAACTGCAATACAAATATTAAATATCGGGTTCCAGTTACATCTCTTATTAACTTATTTCTTAAGATGACACATCTCTTATTAATTACTTGTAACTATGCAATCAAAGCAACATTGACTTCTAACTACAATACTATTAGTGAAATAAATATTACAAATATGTCATGCATGTTATTCTAAACGTTATATGATATCATATTATATTATATTAAGTTCTACGGTTTGATGGGTTTAGTTAAACACATATTTTTTGATCGATCGATGTTGCCTAGAGAATTGATAATAACCTTGTATAGTATGAATTGATATTAGAGGTAGAGGTATTAACAAACTATAGTAATAGTTAATATAGATGCATAACATTTTGTTACTATCATATAATGAGGTATTTGGATTTGCTACTACCCTTTTAGGTTTATTAGAGGCTATCAATTCTCGTGAATGTATATATTTGATGTTTTTATATCGTGAAAAGGTAGCGTGTTATTAACGTTAAAACTTATAAAATAAAATGAGTACGTTATAGAAGTGAATATTATAGAAAATTTAAGTTTTGTGACGTTTATTTTTCATTACATTGTAACCACGACATCTTAGCAACCGTTGACTTGCATTATTCGTGATGAAGTTTAGACTTTTTTGTATGAGACAAAGTCGAGAAGTCTTATGACAATAGCTTGTATGTTTCTGTTACACGAATCTACCTATCGTTGACCTTATGTTATCTTGATTTTCGAGCTAAAATAATTTTCAAATACGTCATGTTATTCTTAAAAATAATGTGTTATTTGTTTTTAAATGATGAAGCAACTTTATTTGAAAATAATGATGAATGTACTACACTTCAAAACCCTAAAAGTGTAGTACACTTGAACCCCTAATGAGGTGCAATGGAAGATAGAGAAATTGGATGTACTGGCAATGTAAGATGCTTTGTACTTCGTATGTTATCACATTGACCAACGATGGTAATAAAATATACTAGTTTGTATTGATAAAAGAAATACTCCAATTTGGCATCAAACATACATGTGGATACCCAAATAATTAGGAAATATTATAGGTACTAATAATCACTTTGGTATAATATTATCACCGACTACGATGTCATACATAAATTTAGAGGGGAATTATCTATTCATCTTAGCATAGTAATTAATTTCAAAATGCATTGTTTATCAAAATTTTATATATAACTCGTCAGATTTGGTAAGGGGTCAGGAGCGAAGTATGTGCATCTTTTCGTATCATGTTGATCTTGTAACTTTTTCTTTTTAATATCGATATCACATCGATCACAATTTGCTCATCTCTTCTCTCCCATAACTAAACTAAACACATGGTACGCACTTCCTTATCAATTTCTCATCCCTCCATATATCCAAGGAAATACTGGTGAAGAAAGCATATACTCGTTTAATCCTGCAACCCTTTGAGAATTGCAACGCTTAATGTGAAACTGCTAAGTACGGTTTAAAGAACTGGCAAACCAAGCCAACATGATTGGATGGATCGATCAGACTGTTTGGTTATACACCTTTGACGGTTTGCCGATAAGGTTTTGATGATTTAATACTCTTTTTTCAAAAGCGTTAGTTGTATTTAAAATTGATAAAAATAAAAATGTGTTTATAACTAGCATTATACATGAACATATATTTTAAAATTCAAATAAATAAATAAGAATGCTTGACCACCGGTTTGGTTTAGAGTACGTACAAATGCTACTAAGATTCAAAATAAAATGTTATGAACCAAACATGATAACTCATTCCAAAAGACTAGTTTTTAACAGTGATATCAAAGCCAACTCAAGCGGCATGGTGACCAACAAATACGTGAGCCCTTAAGAAGGGTCCCATGTTACGGACTGAAACCATTATAAGATATGAGAGTTGTTTGTTGTATAGACAACAAATGATTCTCTCATCCAACTAATGCGAAGATACTTGATTTACCATAAAAATATTGAAGCCAAACGTGGAGGTATGCAACAACAATTTTAAGATTAGATATACAAATAAAACACGTACAAACTTGTGATTTGCAGAAATGTGTAATTTTGAAATATTAAAAGAAAATACATTTAATTCCCCCTTATTATAATGGCACAATTTAACATGTTTTAAGATATCAAACAACCAAAAAGTCAAACTATAGAGCCAAAATTGACTAGACCCTAGTTTATTGCCTCAAAAACTTGAAAACAGAAGTTGAGGCTTGTTTTGAACCAACTGATAGTAACAACTATAAACTCTGAGAACAAAAATACCAAAGAAGCATTTACAATTAATTTTTTACAAATTACAAAATTACATTCTTTTGAGAACAAAAATCCCAAAGAAATATGCAATGTACGTTGCAATTGAAATTCCAAATATGCCCACAAGAAGTCCAGGAACTACCAAAGAGCCCCAGCCTTTGGCTGTTGCCATCCCAGATGCTGTTGTAGGGCCTCCAATGTTAGCATTTGATGCTACAAGTAGTAGTTTTAGATCCAAATTGAGTAACTTTCCCAGTCCAAGTATCACAACAAGATGCACTGTTACTTGTATAAATGCAAATATAAAGATGCTAGGCGCCACATTGATAACATTCCATACACTCCCACTTGCACCCAATACCGCAAAAAATACCTATGTCATCAAAATAGTAAGTTATCAACTGTGTAACTTGTGCAAGCAAATTTGGACCTCTAAATTATATGATAATGGGTCGGGGAACAGGTTTAAGTCAAAACAGGTTGGGTTTGTATACTCGTATTGGCCCTCGAAAACAAACTGGTATGCTTGACCAGCTTCCTTTTAGCTTTGACTCATTAGAAATAATATGATCGATGTGTTATACATAATTACAAAACTACACTTTAGTCCACGCCGACCCAATCTATCTTGTTTCATTTTTAGCTAAGTTTGTCTATATTACCTGTTTGACCATTATCAATAAAATACAATCCAAATTTACCCGTTTTTATACTGTTTGAGATTGCCACCTTCAGAAGTACCTGAATCGATATGGCAGCAATAGCATCACCAGCGGGTGCAAGGTAACCAATCTGTTTGGGTAGTAAAGTTGCCAAAATCACAACAATTGCAGTTATTGCTGGAAGATTACCACCCTGAATCTTTAACATTTGGATTATATGTGTGGCACATTTGCAGATTGCAAAAGAAACAGCAAGTGCAGTAGCTGTCTGCAGCACGGCTAACTTGTCTCCAGAACCAGAATCCATATTATGAGCTGTATCTGCCATTCTACAGAAGTTAAAGGTGCAAAGATAACATGAAAAACATTTAAGTGGTTGGAAATTCAAATAACTGCAAACACAGTATACTGACCCTTGCTTGATATTGAACCCTCTGCAGGAAGTTTAGAGCCTAATGCAAACAACACCATAAAATAAATTGCACAAATAACATTGTCTGCAGCTACACCAGCTGCAATAACGGATGGAGAAACAGCAAGTGCGTCTGAAACTGCAACATAGTTTATAGCTACAAAAAACAAACAAAGACATAGTCATGCCCTGAGCATAGGATGGTAGTATGCAATAATGCATTTGAACGGAAAGGTAGCTGGTCACTATTGGATTTATTTTCCTGTTACTTTCTTTACTTGCTATAAATATACTGCATCCTTGGTTAATGTGATGCATAAATCCATGATTAATTACCTCCTCCTATGTAACTAGCCATAAGAGCAGAAGCAATCTTCCAACTATCTTGACCAAGTGATCTCATAGGAACAATCAGGAATGCCACTAGCGTTCCAACTATGGTTGCAACTGCCACATTGTACGAAACATAAAATCAGACAAATTATAGATGTTCAATGAAAAAAAACCTACTACAGATTGCAACAGGGAATTGAGTAAATTCTCCCCACCATGAAGGGTGAAATACACAGACTAGTTATTAATGTGGAATCTTGAATAATATAGTTTGTGTATGGATCATTTTAACTCATTCACTAGTATCAAAGCTTTCAAGTAACATTTCTCTCCATTCTAGAATGTGTTAGAATAAAAAACTTGCTTCTAGTGATTGACCAGTCTATTTTCATATTAGCCCACTTCCTAGTGATTTATGATGTGGTACTTGTGCAATGAAAGTAGAGGATTCATTGAAAAGGTAAAATATTAAAATACCTAATGGTGAAGTAAAGCTACTTACAATGTTTAAACTATAATTGATATCTCTCATTCTTGCACTACTCTGAACATTCAGACCTATCCATTTCCACCAAACAGAGCTTAAAAATGAGATACAAAAAAGGGAAAATTACCAAATTAAACATTTGACCAAAGTAAATTACTAAAATAACCAGTCAAAATTGAATTTTTTTAAAAAAATAAACCAATCGGTATGCGCCACGTGGCATCCCTCGCTGACGTGGCGAGGGAATAGTGGAATCCCTCGCTGACTTGGCGAGGGAAAACCATAATCCCTCGCCCACGTGGCATCCCTCGCCAATTGATGATATGTATTGACAATTCCCTCGCCCACGTGGCGAGGGATTATGAGTTTCCCTCGTCCGAAATTACCAAAATGCCCCTCCTCGCCCATTTTTTTTAAATCGAGATATTTTGATATTTTAATATTTATTGTTTTTTAATACTTCAAATTTAATCTTTATTTTCCCCCATATAATACACATTAACCCTTAACAAATTTTATATTCTCTCAAAACCTTCTTCTTAAAATTCTCTAAAATTTTTAAAAATACCAGTTAATATCATACTATGCAGTGGTATTAATGACATTTTGTAAACGGTGTCGAATAATATGTGCCATTAAAAGGTAAATGTGTTAGACATGTTCTTAGTTTATCTACTAACATAACGTTTGATGAATTAAAGTATATGATTTCTTCAAAACTGAGAATTCAAAGTTATATACGATTATCGTATAAAATGTCTACGTATACTTATTTTATCGATATTTCTGATGATAAAGATTTACTATATTTTATTAATGTTGTTTTTAATGGTCAAAACAAAATTTTTACGTTATTCGTCACTAAAAAGTTTATTTCTAATTTAAACAATATTCCTGTGGATGACGAGAGTTATAGTGATGTTAAGTAAAAATGTGATTATGAAAACGAAAAAAATAATGATTTTTATGAAAAAAAGGACACCTCGCTGATGTGGCACATCCTCGCTGACGTGGGCGAGGGAAGGGTCAAATCCCTCGCCTCGGTTGAAGGACCTCGCTGACTCGGCGAGGGATATGTCACATCCCTCGCCTCGATAAATGCACCCCTCGCCTCGTGTGTTGTGCCCCTCGCTGACTCGGCGAGGGATGGGTCAAATCCCTCGCCTCGTTTGTTGTATCCCTCGCTGACATGGCTGACCAGATATTTTTTACCCATTTTCCACGTAGGCGAGATAGTTACACGTGGGCGAGGACACGTGGGCGAGGGAATATGGGGTTTCCTCGCCAAAGGCGAGGGGTCAAACTGAATGGTCCCTTTTTGTAGTTTATCTGGTCAATGGTTATTTTGGTAATTTTATTTGGTCAAATGTTTAATTTGGTAATTGCCCCTAAAAAAAAAATACATGACAGACTATTTGGATCAATGAAAGCTGATTTACACACCATTATAATCATGGTCCTAGTCTCCTATAGTCGGTTATAAGATAATTTTGAACAAACCATTTAGATCTTCTTATACATATACATGCACAAAGATGAAATTTCTTCACTCGATTCAGATACACAGGACTACGATTATATGGATAATTGTTGATATGAGAAACAAGACCTGATCCGATGAGAAAAGCCAAGAGGAGATTGCCAGTTGATTTCATTACATCTCGCATATCAGCTCTGAACAGCATTAATGGGATAGTCAAAGGTAGAAGGAATTTGATGACAGCAGAATAAGCACTCGCTTCGTGAGGAATAATCCCCATGTTACTGGCTACAAGTCCCAACAAGATGCTCACAAGTGCAGCACTAAGCATTCTCCCAACCTTGGTTCTCTCTGACCTTTAATTACATATTCACAGTGCATTCAACTTAAAAACGATGATCAAATTAACATGACAATCAATCAAAAGCACGAATAAAAAAAAGAGTCAACAGTTTCAAATCTCAGATTACCAGAGACCTAGAGCTCCGGTGACGAAGAGAGCAGTCCATGTGCCCCAATTGTCATCAGGTTTTATCAGCGGAAAACTCAAATTAGACGTAGCAACTACCACACGCCGATTGAGATTAATAGGTATGATTCGTGGTGATGAATAGCGAGATGTGTTGAGGAAGAGGCGTCTCGAAGGACACAGAGACGGTAGGGGTTTTGAATTTGGGTTGTTCGTTATGATCAATGAAGGTGTGTGATATTGGCGGCAAGAGACGGAGGGTAGCCGAAATGACGTCGCAGCGGCCATTAGCGACGCCATTGTTGGTGAGAGAATGTTGTGTATTGAATAGTTAAAGGACTGCTTATGTCAATAATAATAGTTGAAGGGTTTAATTGTACTTCTGTAAGAATTAGTTGGTAGTCGTTGAGGTCGTTATATAGTCGGTTGTAACTACTTGTTCGGTATGCAATGAATACGAGAACCTTTCTCTCTTCTTCTCTCTGAGTTCTTCTTCTTCTTCTTGTTCTTATTGCATCAGTGGTATCAGAGCTTCCGATCCTCGGAGCTCAATTGAATCCAGCTATGGCGAATAACACCAGAAATCAAGAAATTGATAAGATGTTAAAGGAGCACGAACGTTCTTTCGTTGAATTGAAGGCTTCTGCTGCTGAGACTAATAAAGCAATTGCAGAAAACAACAATTCAATGGCGGAATTGAGAGCGTTGGTTGAGAAGATGCTTAACAATCGGAACGATCAACCAGTGATGCATTTGGCGAATGGAGGTGAACGCGGTGGAGATCGTGGTGGCGATCGCATTCACAAGGATAAGGATCGTTCTACGCGGTTGGGGAAGATTGAATTTCCGAAATTTAATGGCAAAGATGTGAACGGATGGCTTTATAGATGCGAGCATTTTTTCACCATCGATGAAACACCGGAGAACATGAAGTTGCGTTATGCGGTGATTCATTTGCAGGATGATGCATTAGAATGGCATCAATCGTTCATGAGAGCTAGAGGAGCAACTGTGGTTGAATTACAATGGGTGGATTACGTTAGAGCCATTACTAACCGTTTTTCAAACACCTTGTATGAGGATCCGATGCAAGAAATTGCATTATTACATCAATCAGGAGATGAATTTGAAGAATATTGCAACAAATTCGATTCATTACTTAATAAGGTACATGTCACTGATCCTCAAGCTATTAGTCTTTTCTTGAAAGGATTGAAGGAAGAGGTTAAAGGTCCTGTTCAAATGTTTCAACCAAAAACTTTACATGAAGCTTTCAGTTTAGCTCGTATTCAGCATTTGAATCACTTGAATTTGTGGAAGAAACTCACTGGTAATCCTTCTTTTAGTGGTTCTACCAGCACCAAACCTCTAAGTGCCACTTCAAAGCTAGTAACACCTTCCACCATGTCCAAATTACCATTGTTACCCACTCCTAATTCTAAGTTGAGTACCAGTAGTGGCAGTAATTCGGGTGTTAAAACGATCTCTAGCAAAGAGATGGCTGCTAAACGTGCCAATGGTGAATGCTTTTGGTGTACAGAAAAATTCACTCCTACTCACAAGTGCCAAAAGAAACAATTATTTTTAATTGAAGTTGACGGCCTTGAGAATGAAGACATCTGTGTTACCCAAGAGGAGGAATTTGATCCTCAGTTATCCGTGAATGCCCTTATGGGTAGTCATTCTTTTGCCACAATGAGGGTACAAGGTACTATGGGTACTAAACAGTTGCATATCCTTATAGATTCTGGTTCAACTCATAATTTCATTGACTCTCGGTTGGCTAAGAAGTTACAATGTGAGCTTCAAGACATCAAGCCTCTTAATGTCAGTGTAGCTGATGGGAAACAACTGTCTTGTACTCAGATATGCCCTCAATTTCAATGGTGTATGCAGGGTAAGTGGTTTACCACTGAAGTTTTATTAATTCCATTAGAAAATTATGATATGATCTTGGGAGTACAATGGTTATTACCGTTGAATGATATTCTGTGGAATTTTCATAATATGACAATGAAATTCATGTTGAATGGGGCTTCTTTTGAATTAAAAGGATTGGTGGATAATCAACTATCTCTTTGTTCTGTGGAAAAGGTCCACAAGATATTTCAAAAAAATGTTCATGTTTCCGCCCAACTATGTAGTATGCATCTTACTCATAATGTTGGGGAGAGACGGTTTAATTCAAAGATTTTACAACAGCAACATGATGATCAGTTGGTGGCTCTATTGGATCAATTCAAAGATGTCTTTGAGGTACCTACTACATTACCTCCATCTAGACACTTTGATCACCGTATTGTCCTTAAAGAGGGCGTTGGCCCTATATCTCAGAAACCATATCGTTACCCCGTTGGCCAGAAGGATGTGATTGAGAAAATGACGGCCGAGCTTAAAGAATCCGGTGTTATTCGTGACAGCCACAGTGAGTTTGCAGCTCCAGTGGTTTTGGTCAAAAAGAAAGATGGGCAATGGCGGATGTGTATGGATTATAGAAGATTGAATGAAGCTACGGTTAAGAACAAGTTTCCAATCCCACTCATTGAAGAATTGTTGGATGAATTGGGACAATCCTCTATTTTCTCTAAGTTGGACCTTCGCTCCGGGTATCATCAAGTGCGAATGTTTGAAGATGATATATACAAGACGGCCTTTCGTACTCATTGTCACACCCCCGCTAAAAGCGGAAACACGGGGATGTAACGAGACCGGGATCGTCATAACACATGGTAAGCGATAGAGAGCAATGAATATATAAATGATGACATGTGTGTCATGACGACACCCGACGACAAGGAGACTTGTGTCGTGTTTAGTCAATGTCCACAACACATAGCCATAATCAATCATGATAATGATAACACATATACACATATGATGAAAATGTAAATGTTAATTCCCACAACCCGGGAACAAGTTTCAAAGATGATAATTGTTTACAAGCGTTAACATTGTTCAAAATATTGTTTATCAAAAAGAGCTAAGTCCCAAAAATGCATCCTAGGGTCTCCACTAAGGCAGCACACCTAGATTCCTGGACTTGCATGTTCACCTGAAAAGATATGCTTAAAACGGTCAACAAAATTGTTGGTGAGCTCGCAGGTTTATGTAATAAAAATGTAAGCGATGCTGTAATAGATAAGCGCGTCGGAATACCGTGAATACAGTTATTACACAAGTAAATATCACATGACATGAGCTTTGCAACCAAACCTAGCGACGTACACTAAGAAATTGTCGGCATATATTCACCCAAGGGCCCGTTCCTGGCCACTGATGGTACCAACTAGTATACCATCGAACGAGGGTGGGGGTGTCAACCCAGTAGTACTACCAATACCTAACCGTCGGTTCCCACACTGGAATTAAATAGTTGCAAAGATAGAACCACACAGCAGACCCAAGCATGTATCAAATAGTACTTGCAACACAGTATCACGTTGATTCCTTGTATGTAAAATGTATGTAAGTGTACAGCATAAAAATGTGTAAGCATACTTTTCCCCCAATTTGTAAATGATTGAAATATTGTATAAATGTGAAAAGGGGCCACGAAACTCACTTGTTAGGTGGTAAGTATGTATGAGCGATGTAATCCCAAATGTTGAATGCAAATAAACAGTCAAACACCTATTGACAGTTATTGTATAGCATTAATGATATGATATATGTATAAGCGCGCAATAATGATGGGTCGGTTCGGGTCGTATCGGATGGGTCGCGTACAGCACACACAGACTGACACACGTACTAGATCTTACGTAGATCCAAGTACAAGACATTGTCGCCACCAATGATGATATTTTAATAAAGTATCGTTATTTATTGAAGAAGTATTGAATATGTTTCAATAGTTGAAAGTCGATTTGGTCGTTGTAAAAGCATTAGTTTAATTTGCTCAAAATAGTTTCTGCGCCCTTTCTCACGTTGACATTAATCTTTGTGGCCAAACAATGGCATAATTGTGTTAGTGTTACCTCGACACCACACGACATACTCACGCCACGCACAAGGGGTCAAACACAACAATTTCAGTCGCATACAAGGCCAGACGCACGACTCAACCTCCATTCGTGCGAATCAACCCTCAATCGTGCGAATCAGCTTCATTCGTACGATTGAGCCTTCATTCGTATGATTGGCCTTCAGTCGTACCACACAACACCCAATCGCACGACTCAACTTCCATGCGCACGAATCAACCTTCAATCGTGCGAATTAGCTACTTTCGTACGACTGAACCTTCATTCGTGCGATTGGACCCCAGTCGTGCGAATCACATTCATTCGCACACATTCAGTCGGTCACCTGACTCAATCGCACACAAACACTCAGTCGCATGACTCATTCGCATACACTCATTCGCACGCATGACTCAATCGCACACAGACACTCAGTCGCACAACTCAGTCGCACGACATGCCTAGTCGCACCACTCAGTCGCGCGATTGACTCAGACGCATGATCCAGTCGCACGACCCACTCAGTCGCACGGCTCAATCGCATGGATGACCCAGTCGCCCAATCTGCAGAATCGCGACTGTGGTCGGGGTGAGCAGCCCCCGAGCTGCTCAAAACACGGGTTTTACACCACCTAGACCTCCAGAAACACTCAACAAACATGTACAAGCATAAAACACAAGCAAAGAGACCTCACACGCACCCATACGACCTTGTGTGTTCGGGTTGAACCCGAACACCCGAAACCCTAGTTTGGACAGCCGTGATAAGGCTAAGAAATGGACAACCAAAGACAACTACCTGCTAGAAAGAAGTAATCTAGGCTGTAGACGGTGTCAAGACGAAGAAAACGAGACCTCTCGGGTCGGATTTGGTGCTAAAATGGAGTTTTAGTGTGTGAAGAGGAGATGAAGATGAAGAAGATGAAATGGGGGTTTAGGGCTGGAAATGGGGTATTTATACCCAGCCCAAGTTTCCAAAATTACAAGTTTAGTCCCTGCACTTAACCCCCGAGTTTTCCCAAATTTTGTTCGGTCGAAAAACGACTTCGTTAGGTGTTTTATATTAATTGTAAAAGTTCATTTAATGTTATTATGACTGAAGAAATGGTTATATTAAAACATTTATTATATTTATAAAATGATATATTTAGCGTTTTCAAAAATGAAAGTTTTAAAGGTCTTTTTAAGGTTCACACACGGTTTTTAACGAATGCACACACAACGATAATATTGCACACATGATATCCACATAAAGAGTCAAATAGGGTTGAGGAATGACCAAATATAGAATATATGACGGACAAACACGTTAATTGACGGACCTTGAAGTGACGGATGTCACAGTATCCCCCAGTTGAGAGAATTTCGTCCCGAAATTCAGCTGGAGTTAGGTCCAAGAGTGTCATCCTCGAAAAGATGTGGATACTTGAGTTTATCTGATCTTCACGTTCCCATGTAAACTCTGGCCCTCGTTTTGAATTCCACCTTACGCGAACAATAGGTATCCTACTGCGCTTCAGTTGCTTGATCTTTCGATCCATGATCTCAATGGGTTCTTCAACAAAATGAAGCTTGTCATCAATCTTGACTTCCTCGATTGGCACGTGAAGGGATTCATCGGCCAAACATTTCTTGAGGTTTGACACGTGAAAAGTATCATGTACACCGCTAAGCTCTTGTGGCAACCTTAACCGGTAAGCCACTGGACCGATCCTTTCAGTGATCTCAAATGGTCCAACGTATCTTGGGGCTAACTTCCCTTTCTTTCCGAATCGACGACTCCTTTCCAAGGGGAAACTTTGAGTAACACACGATCCCCAACATTGAATTCTAGAGGCTTCCGACGATTGTCGGCGTAGCTCTTTTGGCGATCTCGCGCGGCTTTAAGTCGATCTTTGATTCGGAAAATCTTGTCTGTTGTCTCCTGGATGATCTCTGGGCCTGTCAGTTGACTTTCACCAATTTCGGCCCAACAAACGGGAGATCTGCATTTCCTTCCATACAACGCTTCAAATGGTGCGCATCCAATGCTTGTATGATAGCTGTTGTTGTAAGAGAACTCAATCAACGGCAGATGAGCATCCCAACTACCACCAAAATCGATTACACACGCTCTCAACATGTCTTCTAGCGTCTGTATAGTTCGTTCACTTTGGCCATCTGTTTGAGGGTGATAGGCTGTACTCATGTCTAATCGAGTACCCATCGCTTTCTGCAGCGTCTGCCAAAAACGTGAAGTGAATCTGCTGTCTCGGTCGGATATGATTGACACCGGCACCCCGTGCCGTGTCACGACCTCTTTGATGTACAATCTCGCCAACTTATCCATCTTATAATCTTCTCGGATAGGCAAGAAATGTGCTGACTTCGTCATTCGATCAATAATGACCCATATCGAGTCATGACCGCTGTTTGTTCGAGGGAGTTTGGTGATGAAATCCATAGCTATGTTCTCCCATTTCCACTCGGGAATTTCAGGTTGCTGTAATAATCCCGATGGCTTTTGATGTTCAGCTTTGACTTTCGAACACGTCAAACATCGACTGACGTATAAGGCAATGTCTTTCTTCATGCCTGGCCACCAGTACAGATCCTTAAGATCATGATACATCTTGTCTGCACCAGGATGAATAGAATATCGCGTCTTGTGGGCTTCATCCATGACTAAGGTACGAACACCTCCCCATTTGGGTACCCATATGCGATCCATGAAGTACTGAATACCGTCATCCTTGCGAATCATCTGTTTATCTAACCCCCGGAACTCTTCTCCCGCAAGGTTTTCTTCTTTCAATGCCTCACTCTGTGCAATTTGAATCTGAGCTTTTAAGTTGGTTTGAATGGTCAATCCCAACGCTCGTGCACGTAGTGGTTTCACACGTTCTTTACGGCTTAAGGCATCAGCCACCACGTTAGCTTTCCCCGGATGATACCGGATTTCGCAATCATAGTCGCTAAGAAGCTCTACCCAACGTCGTTGGCGCATGTTGAGTTCCTTCTGATCCAGAATATGTTGAAGGCTTTTATGATCGGTGAAAATGATGCATTTGGTGCCATACAAGTAATGCCTCCAAATTTTGAGTGCAAATACTACAGCGCCCAACTCAAGATCATGAGTGGTGTAGTTCTTTTCGTGCACCTTAAGTTGTCGCGAAGCGTAGGCAATCACCTTATCCTTCTGCATCAATACACATCCCAATCCTTGATGTGACGCATCGCAGTAGACCACAAAATCATCTGTTCCGTCTGGGAGAGACAGTATCGGCGCGTTGCACAACTTCTCTTTCAACGTTTGGAACGCTTGCTCTGTGCAAATCCCCAGTCAAACTTCTTGTCTTTCTGAGTAAGCAGGGTTAGCGGTTGCGCGATCTTTGAGAAATTCGCGATGAAGCGACGATAATAACCGGCCAATCCTAAGAATTGCCGTATCTCTGATGGTGTCTGGGGTGTATCCCACTTCTTCACCGCTTCGATCTTGCCGGGATCTACGTGAATCCCGTCCTCATTAACCACATGACCCAAAAACTTTACTTCCCGCAGCCAAAACTCACACTTTGAGAACTTGGCGAAAAGTTTCTCTTCGCGTACAGCTCCAGAATTGCCCGAAGATGTTCTACATGATCCTCCTTTGATCGGGAATAGATAAGTATATCGTCTATGAACACGATCACGAACTTATCCAAGTATGGTTTGCACACCCGATTCATTAGATCCATGAACACAGCTGGTGCGTTAGTCAATCCGAACGGCATGACCAAGAACTCATAGTGCCCATAACGGTTCTGAACGCAGTCTTCGGTATGTCGTCCTCAAAAACCCTTAGCTGATGATAACCAGAACGAAGATCGATCTTTGAAAAATACGAAGCTCCTTGCAGCTGATCAAATAAATCGTCGATTCTGGGGAGAGGATATCGGTTCTTCACCGTCAACTTGTTTAGTTCACGGTAATCGATGCACATACGGAACGATCCATCCTTCTTCTTGACGAATAGTACCGGTGCTCCCCACGGTGAATGACTTGGTCGAATGAAACCTTTCTCCAGTAGTTCCTGTAACTGACTAGACAACTCTTGCATCTCGGATGGTGCTAGTCGATATGGCGTTTTCGCTACCGGTGTAGCTCCAGGAACCAACTCAATACGGAATTCCACCTGTCGTGGAGGAGGTAAACCAGACAAGTCATCTGGAATACTTCTGGGTAATCTCGTACCACTGGAATATCCTCCAGTTTCCTTTCCTCGTCTTTCTTTTCAACCACATGAGCCAGAAAAGCGTAGCACTGCTTTCGTAGACTCTGGCGTGCTTTCATGCAGGAAATCAACTTTAACTCTTACCCGGTCGTTCTCCCTGAACCTTGAGTACTTCCCCGTTAGGCATAGGGATACGTACTACCTTGTCTCGACAGACAATCTCTGCTCCATTCTGCGACAACCAATCCATACCCACAATCACATCGAAGCTCCCTAACTCGAAGGGTATCAAATCTATGTCGAATGTATGATCCTCCAGCGTCAACGAACACTTCCTAATAATCTCATCGGCCTGAGCAACCCTACCATTGGCCATTTCTACGGAGTAGCTAGTTTCTAGCCTACTAGGACTCAAATCAAGCAATTGCACAAACTCAGAAGATATGAAACTATTGTCTGCTCCAGTATCAAATAATATAGATGCGAAGTGATGATTGAGTAAGTGCGTACCCGTGACAACATTCGGGTCCTGACGAGCATCATTAGCTCCAATGACGAATGCACGTCCCCGAGCTGCGTTTCCCTGAGTAGCCGGGCCTTGATTCCCAGCGATAGCCAACACCTGCTGCTGGTTGTTCCCCTGTTGACCCGGTGCCCGATTCAGCCTGGGGCACATGTTCCTGTAGTGATCGGGGCTCCCACACTCAAAGCAAGCCCTTGCATTCCCGGCGGGGTTAACCGCGTTGACGGGTGCTACAAGATTCGGTGCCGTTCTGCAATCTCTTGCCAAATGACCCGGGCGCTTACAGTTAGCGCACACCCGGCACTGTGTCCCTGGGGGATGATGATAATTGCACCTGTCACATTTGGGGTGCGGCCCCACATACTCTCTTCTGGCCTGAGACACGGCCACAAAATTCCTGGTCGGCTTAGACCTCTTCTCAAACCTTCCGGCACTCGACCGGCTCGACTCCCCAACATCCTTCCTCTTCTCGGCCCCTCGGCCCAATACCCCTGTTCTAACCATCTCGTCAGTCAAAGCGCCAGCTTTCAGAATCGCGCTCTGAATAGTAGGAGGAGCGGCTGCTGTAACCATCGCTCTAATTTGAGGCGCGAGTCCCCAAATGTACCTCTCGATCCTCTTTGATTCCGGCGTAACCAGATGCGGAACCAACCTTGCCAGCTCATGAAAACGATCAGTATAAGCTGCATGCCCTGCCCCCACCATAGCATGATTCCAGAACTCATGCTCCAGCTTCTGCATCTCGTTGAGAGGGCAGTATTCCTCGGTGATTAGGGCTTTGAACTCGTCCCACGACATTTGCATCGCGGACTCTCTTCCTCTTGCTTGAATCTGAGTGTTCCACCAGGTTAGGGCTTTACCCTGTAGAGAACAAGTAGCATACTTGATCCTCTGGCTGTCGAGGCACTCACTGATGTCAATCACTGCCTCCATCTTTTCCAACCACCTGGTTAGGGCTATCGCCCCACCTTTCCCATCGAATTCCCTTGGCTTACAAGCCACGAACTCCTTGTATGAACATCCCCGACGAGCATTGACCACTCCAGTCTCGATACCGGCAGTACCACCATTCCCGGTTTCCTGGTTGCTCTCGTTTCCAGTCGGGTTCCCGTTTCCCGTTTCAGTTTCAATCCCACCTTGGGCTCCATCATCGTTGCCACCATCCCCGTGAGGGTGGTGTTGTTGAAGTGCGTCGCTCACTTGGGCCACGATAGTAGGAATCAGTGCGGCCAATTGCTGAGCGATCAGGGCTGCCATGTCGGCGTTCCCTGTTCCTTGACTGTTACTGGCAGGAGCATCGTTTGCTCTTGGTGCTCTGCCTCTGCCTCGGCCTCTGCCCCTTGGGGCTTCACTCCCGCCACTACTGCTACGGGTGACTCTTCGAGGCGGCATGTTCTAATCATAAAAGAGGTAACATATCAGCTTTAGTCACCATAAGATACAATGTATTCCATTTATCAAATTCCAATGTTCATGTTCAGGTCGGCCAGACCACCATGCAGCCCATTTCAAGCATATTCTCGGTATACCGGTGATGTTTATATATAGGGTTCCCCGCAGCGTTCCCACCACACCCACGATGTACCGAGAATGATGCCCGATCCGGTTACATGACATCCGACTTTCCTTTACATCATATCCATCAAGTCATGTATTTCATGTCAATATCATGCTTATTGTCATCACACATCACAACAGTTGTAAGTCCATGTATACAATCACGTTTAGTCTAGCGGAGGTTGTCTATTTCCTCATTCTTCGAGGTTTCAGACATATTCCTCCTTAGAGTTATCTCAATGTCCAAGGTCAAGCACAATAGTATGATCTGTGTAGATTCTTCGGGTTAATACCCGGATCTGATAAACTAACTCGGCGCGCAGAGGGAACGGAAGATCCAATAGAAGCATCCCCATAAAAGAGTGAGCACAAGGGCTCTCTCATAGGGTAGAAAGATCACATAACAAATAGATGAACAAAGTCAAGCAGCGAGGAACACATACACGAGATATAATATGCATACAAAGCCTAGCATGCAAATCTACATGAAGGTTCCTAGGTTATAGTCTAGGTCAAGCGTATTGCCTAATTCTCTATAACCAATGGCTCTGATACCAATCTGTCACACCCCCGCTAAAAGCGGAAACACGGGGATGTAACGAGACCGGGATCGTCATAACACATGGTAAGCGATAGAGAGCAATATATATATAAATGATGACATGCGTGTCATGACGACACCCGACGACAAGGGGACTTGTGTCGTGTTTAGTCAATGTCCACAACACATAGCCATAAGCAACATGATAATGATAACACATATACACATATGATGAAAATGTAAATGTTAATTCCCACAACCCGGGAACAAGTTTCAAAGTTGATAATTGTTTACAGCGTTAACATTGTTCAAAATATTGTTTATCAAAAAGAGCTAAGTCCCAAAAATGCATCCTAGGGTCTCCACTAAGGCAGCACACCTAGATTCCTGGACTTGCATGTTCACCTGAAAAGATATGCTTAAAACGGTCAACAAAATTGTTGGTGAGCTCGCAGGTTTATGTAATAAAAATGTAAGTGATGCTGTAATAGATAAGCGCGTCGGAATACCGTGAATACAGTTATTACACAAGTAAATATCACATGACATGAGCTTTGCAACCAAACCTAGCGACGTACACAAGAAATTGTCGGCATATATTCACCCAAGGGCCCGTTCCTGGCCACTGATGGTACCAACTAGTATACCATCGAACGAGGGTGGGGGTGTCAACCCAGTAGTACTACCAATACCTAACCGTCGGTTCCCACACTGGAATTAAATAGTTGCAAAGATAGAACCACACAGCAGACCCAAGCATGTATCAAATAGTACTTGCAACACAGTATCACGTTGATTCCTTGTATGTAAAATGTATGTAAGTGTACAGCATAAAATGTGTAAGCATACTTTTTCCCCCAATTTGTAAATGATTGAAATATTGTATAAATGTGAAAAGGGGCCACGAAACTCACTTGTTAGGTGGTAAGTATGTATGAGCGATGTAATCCCAAATGTTGAATGCAAATAAACAGTCAAACACCTATTGACAGTTATTGTATAGCATTAATGATATGTTATATGTATAAGCGCGCAATAATGATGGGTCGGTTCGGGTCGTATCGGATGGGTCGCGTACAACACACACAGACTGACACACGTACTAGGTCTTACGTAGATCCAAGTACAAGACATTGTCGCCACTAATGATGATATTTAAGTAAAGTATCGTTGTTTATGAAGAAGTATTGAATAAGTGTCAATAGTTATAAAGTCAATTTGGTCGTTGTAAAGCGTTAGTTTAATTTGCTCAAAATAGTTTCTGTGCCCTTTCTCACGTTGACTTTAATCTTTGTGGCCAAACAATGGCATAATTGTGTTAGTGTTACCTCGACACCACACGACATACTCACACGCCACGCACAAGGGTCAAACACAACAATTTCAGTCAGTCGCATACAAGGCCAGACGCACGACTCAACCTCCATTCGTGCGAATCAACCTCAATCGTGCGAATCAGCTTCATTCGTACGATTGAGCCTTCATTCGTATGATTGGCCTTCAGTCGTACCACACAACACCCAATCGCACGACTCAACTTCCATGCGCACGAATCAACCTTCAATCGTGCGAATTAGCTACTTTCGTACGACTGAACCTTCATTCGTGCGATTGGACCCCAGTCGTGCGAATCACATTCATTCGCACACATTCAGTCGGTCACCTGACTCAATCGCACACAAACACTCAGTCGCATGACTCATTCGCATACACTCATTCGCACGCATGACTCAATCGCACACAGACACTCAGTCGCACACTCTCAGTCGCACGACATGCCTAGTCGCACAACTCAGTCGCGCGATTGACTCAGACGCATGATCCAGTCGCACGACCCACTCAGTCGCACGGCTCAATCGCATGGATGACCCAGTCGCCCAATCTGCAGAATCGCGACTGTGGTCGGGTGAGCAGCCCCCGAGCTGCTCTAAACACGGGTTTACACCACCATAGACCTCCAGAAACACTCAACAAACATGTACAAGCATAAAACACAAGCAAAGAGACCTCACACGCACCCATACGACCTTGTGTGTTCGGGTTGAACCCGAACACCCGAAACCCTAGTTTGGACAGCCGTGAAAGGCTAAAAATGGACAACCAAAGACAACTACCTGCTAGAAGGGTAGTCTAGGCTGTAGACGGTGTCAAGACGAAGAAAACGAGACCTCTCGGGTCGGATTTGGTGCTAAAATGGAGTTTTAGTGTGTGAAGAGGAGATGAAGATGAAGAAGATGAAATGGGGGTTAGGGCTGGTATGGGGTATTTATACCCAGCCCAAGTTTCCAAAATTACAAGTTTAGTCCCTGCACTTAACCCCCGAGTTTTCCCAAATTTTGTTCGGTTGAAAAACGACTTCGTTAGGTGTTTTATATTAATTGTAAAAGTTCATTTAATGTTATTATGACTGAAGAAATGGTTATATTAAACATTTATTATATTTATAAATGATATTTTACGTTTTCAAAAATGAAAGTTTTAAAGGTCTTTTAAGGTTCACACACGGTTTTTAACGAATGCACACACAACGATAATATTGCACACACATGATATCCACATAAAGAGTCAAATAGGGTTGAGGAATGACCAAATATAGAATATATGACGGACAAACACACGTTAATTGACGGACCTTGAAGTGACGGATGTCACACTCATGAAGTCACTACGAATTCTTAGTGATGCCTTTCGGCTCACTAATGCTCCTGTCCACCTTTCAAGCTCTCATGAATCATGTTTTCAACCACTCTACGCAATGTGTCTTAGTCTTCTTTGATGATATTCTCATCTATAGCAAGACATACTCACAACATTTATTCCATTGCAGCAAGTAATTATCCTTGTTCGAGCCAATCAATTGTTTGCTAAACGATCTAAATGCTCTTTTGGTGGGTTAGCAGTTGAGTATCTTGGCCATGTAATATCTGGAGAAGGGTTAAAACAGATCCGACTAAAATTGCAGCTATCAAAGATTGGCCTATACCCACTTCATTGAAACAACTAAGAGGATTTTTGGGCCTTGCTGGTTATTACCGGAGGTTTATCAAGTCTTTTGGTCAATTAGCTCGTCCCTTGCATGATTTACTCAAGCAAGACAACTTCACTTGGATTTAGCTGCCCAAGCTGCATTTGATGATCTTAAAGTGGCTCTTACCACTGCTCCTGTTTTAGCTCTCCCTGATTTCTCGCAACCATTTGTTGTTGAAACCGATGCTTCTAATGGAGGTTTAGGAGCTGTCTTGATGCAAGCACAGCATCCACTCTCCTTCATCAGTAAATCTCTCTCACGCAAACAACAAACTCTTTCTGTTTATGAGAAAGAGCTATTGGCCATTCTTATGGCGGTCAAACATTGGCATTATTACTTGATTTCAGGCCATTTTATCATTCGAACAGATCAACAGAGTTTGAAATACTTGCTGGGACAGAAGATCACTACACCCCTCCAGCATACGTGGTTAGCCAAATTGATGAATTATGATTATGAAATTGTATACAAGAAGGGTGCTGAAAACAAAGCTGCAGATGCTTTATCTCGTGTTCAAGGGGCCGCTGTTTTTAACTTGCACCTTTCTTCTTGGGATCCTTTGTTATTACAAAGAATAAGAGAGAGTTGGCAAGCTGATCCTAAACTTCAACAAATAATTTCTTCCTTACAACAAGGTCAAGTGTTACCTCATTACACTTGGAAGGGATCTCTTTTGTACAGGAAAGAAAAATTAGTTGTTGGGCCTGATCTTCAACTGAGGAATGATATTATTTCAATTTTCCATAGCACTTCTATTGGTGGCCATTCTGGGTTCCATGTGACCGTTCAGAGAATTCAAGCTGTCTTTTATTGGAAGGGCCTAACTCGAATGGTGCGTTCGTTTGTCACACTTTGTGATACTTGTCAAAGAGCTAAAGGGGAGAATGTCCCTTCTCCTGGATTACTCCAACCATTACCCATTCCCCACGCTGTGTTCGCTGAACTCTCTATGGATTTTATTGGAGGTCTTCCTAAGTCTGCGGGTAAAGACACTATCTTTGTGGTGGTGGATCGTCTAACCAAGTATTGCCATCTTGTGGCTTTAAAACACCCTTATTCTGCAGCTACCATTGCTCAGGTGTTCTTGGATTCGGTTTATAAATTGCATGGCTGCCCAATATCCATTGTTTCTGACCGCGATCCTATTTTTCTCAGTCGTTTTTGGCAAGAATTTATGAACTTACTGGGTGTGCAACAGAAGTTATCTACTGCGTTTCACCCTCAAACGGACGGCCAAACGGAGGTGGTTAATCGTTGTATTGAAAGCTATTTACGCTGCATGGTTATGGAGAGACCCACTACTTGGGTTAATTGGTTGTCTTTGGCTGAATATTGGTACAATTCTTCTTTTCATTCGGCCATTCAAATGACCCCTTTCAAAGCTCTTTATGGATATGATCCGCCAGTCCATCTTCCTTATGTTCCTAAGGATTGCTCTGAAGCTTCTGTTGACACTGCCATGCAAGTTCGCGAGGCTACAATTCAATTATTGCGCCATGCGTTATTGCGAGCTCAAAACCGTATGAAGCAGCAGGCTGATAAGCATCGTTCTGAACGAATATTTGACATCGGTGATTGGGTGTACCTTCGTTTACAGCCTTATATGCAAAATTCAGCTCGTCTTCATAAGCATTCTAAATTGACTCCGAAGTACTTTGGACCCTTTTTGATCATTGAGAAAGTGGGTCAGGTTGCTTACCGTTTGGATCTTCCGAGTGATATCCTCCTTCATTCCACCTTTCATGTGTCCCTTTTGAAGAAGGCAGTTGGTCCTCCTACCAAGATTATTCCTATTCCTACTGATTCAAGGTTTTACAAACAACCGCTGGCTGTTTTGGATAGGCGTCTGGTCAAACGCCATAATCGAGCTGCTTTGCAAGTTCTCGTCCATTGGTGTGACTCTCCTTCCTCAGATGCTACTTGGGAGTTCTTAGATGATATGAAGATCCGCTTCCCTGATTTCACTTCTTGGGGACAAGAAGATGCTTAACCGGGGGGTATTGTTGTGTATTGAATAGTTAAAGGACTGCTTATGTCAATAATAATAGTTGAAGGGTTTAATTGTACTTCTGTAAGAATTAGTTGGTAGTCGTTGAGGTCGTTATATAGTCGGTTGTAACTACTTGTTCGGTATGCAATGAATACGAGAACCTTTCTCTCTTCTTCTCTTGAGTTCTTCTTCTTCTTCTTGTTCTTATTGCATCAGAGAAGCTCTTAAACTTCCTTTTGTGCTTGCAGCGATGATGCCTAGGTTGAATTGATGTTCCCCGGACGGCCATAGTTTATTCATCAGATGACCTTTTCAACTCGTTGGAAGTATGTGTGTATGATTGATTAGATTTTAAGGTTTTCATCAAGTTTACTTCTGGCCTCACAGTTGGATTCGGAAGATATGAAACATCTCCTTTCAACTGATTGATAAAGGATGTAATCTTTTATATAAACCGCTTTTTTAATATTATAGTTGACCCATAACCACTGTCAAACGCTCTCAACCGTTGAATGCAACATTACAATGGTTTATCCCTTATCTTGCCAAGCTAGAGGGGCGTGACGAGTGGAGCTCAGCGCTTGCACGAGCACAGCTGTGCTTGACTCGGCAGGCCGAAAAAGGGTTGGGCATGCTGATGTTACATCTTGGAACACAGGGTGATTTTGACCCAAATTTGAACGCGGAGAATCCTAACCCGTTTAAAGATCACAAATCAGAATCATAAACTCAACTAGAACAACAATCGAATCAAAGAAACTAACGCAATCGGATTGAAGATGGTCTTATGTAAACAAAGTCTTTGGTTTGATTCTAGTACTTATTTCATAACATATTATGCATATTCATTCTTGTTTTCTAGGTTTTTTGTTTAAACGACAAAAGACAATATCATAACAACTAGCAACAAGGTAGGAAAAAATTTATCTAAATACAATTTTCAAAAGTAGCAACGAAAAATATTAATTTGAAAATAATCTCTACACGATTCACAAGAGATATCCAAGGAATTTGGAATATACTAAGCACGTTAACTTAATTTTATTGCAACCCTAATATACAAGTGACATAACATACAAAGAGAAAAACAAATTACAGGGAATTCAAAGTTTTGAATACAAAAGAACGAACTGCAGGAGTTTACATGAACTGAAGGACTTTAGCTCCAAAAGCAACACCCAGAAAAGTAGCAATTGCAATACCAAAAATACCAGCAAGAATTGAAGGAACAACCAATGAACTCCATCCTTTGGCTGTGGCCATTCCACAAGCTGTTGTAGGCCCTCCAACATTTGCATTTGATGCCAACAACAACAGCCTCAGCTCAAATCCAAACACCTTACCTAAACCTAAAATAACTGCTAGATGAACTGCCAGCTGCACCAGAGCAAATAAGAAGATACTAGGTGCTGTGTTTATTACATTCCATAAGTTCCCACTTGCACCAACAACAGTGAAAAACACCTGCAAATTACTCTATTTCAGCTACATTTTACACCAAACGGGTCAAATTTACAACTTCAATAGAAAAATGGAACAGGTCAAAAGGAGCGGGGTCAAAACTCCCCTAAAGTGGACTGAGTTCCATGCTTACAGTCACCCAAATATTTTGTTTTTTCATTTTACTACAATACACTGTTATTTTAATAATATACTTTTTGCAATCAAATTTAAGAAATTAGATTTTTATAAAATTTAAAAGGTGACAAGAAACACAATTACCCATTTTGACCTGCAATATTTAATGAGTAATTTCAACACAAATCTGTTTTGACCTGTTCCCTTACTCGCTCATTGTTAAACCATAAAAAAAAATAGTATGATTGGCTTTTGGTTTATTGCAGTTATTAATGTGTATGTGTGTTTGAGATTATTGATCCAAAAGAACACTTTTCATCTCTGCAGATAAGAATTCATAAAGAAAGAGGCAATTGATGCAGATTATACTGACAACATTTTAGCCTAGTACATAAGGGATATAAGACTATGCAGAATGACTGTTTGATGTTAAATTTAACTACATTACAGGTATGGAAGATTAATAAGAAGTTGAAGTATTAACCTGCATTAGAATCAAAGCCATAACCTCGCCAGCAGGTGCAAGGTGGGTGAACTGCTTTGGAAATACAGTTGCTAAAACGACGACAATAGCTGTAACAGCTGGAAGGATTCCACCTTGGATTGCAAAATATTTTGTTACAAAACTGCCAAGTTTACAGATGGCAAAAGATACAGCAAGGGCCGTTGCAGACTGCAGCAAGGGAAGTTTGCTCCCAGATTCTGATTTCACTTCCTCTTCAGCATCTATCAATATAAAATAAAAATATATTATAAAATGATGAAACATAACGCAAACATGAAGAGATGATAAACCACGAGTTGTGCCTATGGTTGCAGTTATAGAAGAAAAAACTCCAAAAACACATATTATATTTCTAGCGCACGGGACTTTAGTATGCTCCAGAAGACAAACTGTAAATAACAAGCTTGAAAGTGGAATCATAACAAACCAGTAGCTGATGCTGAACTCTCAGGAGGGATTTTAGCAGCTAGTGCAAACAATGTTGTAAAATATACTGCACAAATAACATTGTCAGCAGCTAGACCAGCAGCTAAAACTGAAGGAGAAATGTGTAGGGCTTCAGCAATGGCAACATAATTCACAGCTGCAAAGTATCAGAAACAAGAAATTTGTTAACAATATCCAAAGCAGAAAGCAAGGCTAAACAAAGACATAACACCCTTAATATACAACTTGGACTTCCTATTATTCATAATACCCTAATTCGTTACAAATGTAAATATCTTAGTTCAAAAAAGTGTGCCTTTGGTGCGAGGCATGGAGGTGTTCTGGAAATTGCTTCAAAGGATATTAAGCCATGTGATCCCGTGAAGCAGCTTGAGGCGGTCATGTTTTGCCTGAGACATCACTTTAGGCGCTTCATGCCTTGATGTATAAGGCACGCCCTCCTTTTTTCTCGTTAAAAGTCTTCTTGCAGTACTTTCTTTTCAGTGTACAAGTTTGTTTACTGGCCTCGTCATATAGCATATCTGATATTTTGCCTCCTCTACAGATAATGATGATTTAATTGGCTATATGGTCACTTGATATGTGATTTAATCTTTTGATGATCCTTGTGTTGTAGTCCATCCAACTGATTTCTTTAGTTTTCCATAATTCTGATTTTGATTCTTGGAATATACATGTGTTGCTTATTGAATCAGCTGTTGAATTTTGATCATGTTTGGTTGGAATATTAGCTGTTAAATGGTCAGATTAGATGTAAAATCAGGTGACTCACAAACAACAAGGCTAGTGCCTAATTTATGGGACCTTAAGCGAGTGCTGGTGCCTTCTAGAATCAAGGTAAATATAGAAGCTTTATTAATTCATTACCTCCACCAATATGTCTACCCATTAGAGCAGCAGCTATTTTCCAGCCTTCTCGGCCAAGTGGTCGCATTGGAACCATCCAATAAGCCACAACTGTTCCCACTGTTGTTGCCACTATTAAAAAGGAAAGATGAATCAAAATACAAGTAACAGTGAATATCTGTTGTAACATAGACAGTGGATATCATAATGTGAACCCTTGTCTATATTACCATAGATTTTAGTCAATATCTCAGCTTCATATCAAGTGATTAACAGATATATAATGGTTTTACCAACAAGGTTACCTGATCCAATTAAGAAAGCCAAAAGCAGCTTCCCAGTTGACCTAAAAACTCTAAACATATCTGCTCTAAACAACAGTAGGGGAACAGCTAATGGTAACAAATACTCCAATACAATCGGATAAGCCTGAGCTTCACTGGAAATAATCCCCAAATTACTAGCAACAAGTCCAATCAATGTGCTCATCAGTGCTCCACTTAACATGTTCCCAATCGTCGTCTTCTCTGACCTTAAAGATGAAACCATAACATCAACTAATTGGAGGAAAACACTGTATCATCTTCTCATGAGTTTACGATGATTAATATATAATCGAGATCCTAGAGTCGAGAGGTTACCAGCTACCAATTGCACCAATGGAAAAGAGAGCAGTCCAGTTGCCCCATTGATCTGACGGAGAAATTAGGGGGAAATTGAAACTTGAACTGACCTTTACACATCGACGACTCGTGTTACCATAAGTCGGAGCAATCATAGGCGGAGAAGATAGTATAGCATCCGATTCATGATTTCGTGATGATGAATAATGAGGTCTTAAATAATGGTTGTTCATCGAACGGCAACTCAGATTTGATATTCTCTGGTAGGAAGTATTAGACTCCGACCACCGCTGTAGCGTGGGACGCATAGGAGGCAACTGAAGATAGAGAGAATGCGACGACATCCTCAATTCCGATTGAAACAGATCTCAGAATTTAGATATAGATGTAAGAATGGATAGCGATAGTCGAGTCCAGTGGCATCAAGCCACCGGGTTTCTTTGCTCAGATTTAGTACAGGAAGTAGAGTCGTCGCCGCCGTGATATCAAACCGGAAGGTGACCATATGGACCAGAAGTCCACCCGAAATAGTAACATATATTGTACCCAAAGTGCTGGTTTTTACTTTTTTTTTTTGTGTGTTTTAAAACAAGAAATTAACCATGTGCGATATGACGCGCCTGTGAATTTTTTTATATGTGTTATGATGATAACATTGGTGTGAATAAGTATATAAAAAATATATCGATGTCTATTTGGCATTGAAGATCAAATATAAATAAAACATATTTATATAACGGTATCCATGTTTTTCGGTTGAAATTGCTTTTGTTTTTTTTACGATATCAGCTTATTTCAATTAGTAGATAATATTTTTAACACACCTTCTTCGGTAAGTCTATTGATCGAAAGCTTTCTTTTATTGAAGATCAAATCATTGGAATTTAAGTGATGCATATCTATGTAAATACTAAATAGCATCACCAAGTTTGACAAACATCATGCTTACGGAGGAAATCACGTTTGACAGATCATCATCCACATTAACCACCGTCTCCATTGCTGTCTCTTTAATTCTCCATAAACGCATGCAATCATAATCCTCTTATCAGCAACCTTTTCACCCAATTTTCAACCTTCTTTATTCCCCATTTCCCCACCACACTCTCCTTCTCCACTCACTACCAGTGAGTGCTTCACTTTCTCTCTCCAAACAACCCTCAATTCTCCATGAATATACCTCAAATCTCTCACTTTCACCCTACATTCTTCTTAGAATCGTTCCCTTTGCACATTTTCTGAAAAAACCCACAGTTTTTTCAACCGAAATGGCTACAATTTTCGTGATTTCTTACTTTCTCTCCCTCAGCTTTATGTTCTCCATGGCGTTCACACCTCAAGACAACTTCCTAATCAACTGCGGTTCAAGCACCAACGCCATGGTCGCCGGCAGAGAGTTCTTGGGTGATTCGGTTAAACCCGGGTCGGGTTTTATATCTTCCGACAAATCAACCAGTCTCTCCAATCCCAACCAGAATTCTTCAGAGCTTTACACTACTGCTAGGGTTTTCAGTAGTGTGTCGAGTTATGGTTTCGAGATCAATAAAACCGGAACCCATTTGGTACGTCTTCATTTCTCTCCGTTTGACTCTGGGAGTTTTAATCTGAGCAATTCAAATTTCAGTGTTTCAGTAAACGGGGTTGTAATTTTGACCAATTTTCGTGCTGAATTCACTACTGTTAAGGAATTCATACTCATGATAGATAAATTTCACCTTGATATAAAGTTTGATCCTTCGGGAAATACTGGGTTTGCGTTTATTAATGCTATCGAAGTGTTCTCTGCTCCGGTTGATCTTATTGTTGATGGTGGAGCAAAGTCAGTTACTGTTGGTGGGATTCAAGAATTCAAAAATCTGTCTTCTCAGATTTTAGAAACTGTTCATAGAATCAATGTAGGGGGTTCAAAGCTAACACCTTTTAATGACACCCTTTGGAGGAATTGGGTTCCTGATGAAGATTTCTTATCTATAAAATCATCTGCAAAAATTGTTAGCACCACACAGCTTCCAAATTATCAAAAGGGTGGTGCTTCAAAAGAAGTTGCACCAGATAATGTTTATATGACTGCTCAAGAGATGAACAGGGGAAACCTAACCATAAACTCTATGTTCAATATAACATGGGGTTTTCCGGTTGATTCACATGGTGGTTACCGGCATTTCATAAGGTTACATTTCTGTGATATCGTTAGTCTTTCACTTAATCAGTTGTATTTTAATGTGTACATCAACGGGCTCCTCGCATACAAGGATCTTGATCTTTCGTTACTTTCATTTCATGTGTTAGCATCTCCTTTTTATGCCGATTTCGTAGTTGATTCTGATAAATCAGGGGTTTTGGAGATAAGCGTTGGACCGTCTGATTTGAGTACAAGTTTGAGAAAGAATGCGATTTTAAATGGTGTGGAGATTATGAAGATAGTGAACCCTGTAGGTCAGATACCATCACCAGAAAAGAAGAACATTTGGGTTTTAATTTCTTTGATTGTAGGAGGGTTGATTGTTTCTTCTTGTGTGATATTAGCAATCTTGATTCTCTTGAAACGGAGAAAGAAAACTAAAGCAAAAACAAGACGAGCTGAAAGCAATGGTTGGACCCCTTTACGTGTTCACGGGAGTTCCCATAGTAAGTTTTCGGAGGGAACAAATAATGTTAACAAGTTGAAGATCCCTTTTGTCGATTTACAGTCAAGAACAAATAATTTTGATAAAAGTCTGATCATTGGCTCGGGTGGATTTGGTATCGTTTACAAAGCTGTTCTTCGTGACAATGTTAAAGTTGCAGTGAAACGATGCGTTCCTGGTTCAAGACAAGGGCTCCCTGAGTTCCATACGGAAATCACGATTTTGTCCAAGATTCGGCACCGTCATCTTGTTTCTTTAGTTGGCTATTGTGAAGAACAGTCTGAAATGATCCTTGTATATGAGTACATGGAAAAGGGACCATTAAAGAATCACTTATACGGGTCAAACCTGCCTCCATTGTCATGGAAACAGAGACTTGAAATATGCATTGGGGCCGCACGTGGGCTTCATTATCTTCACACAGGTTCAGCACAAGGTATAATTCATAGAGATGTAAAGTCCACAAATATATTACTTGATGAAACTAACCTGGCAAAGGTGGCGGATTTTGGGCTCTCAAGGTCTGGCCCATGCTTGAGTGAGACTCACGTTAGCACCGGTGTGAAGGGTAGTTTTGGGTATTTAGATCCTGAGTACTTTCGAAGGCAACAACTTACTGATAAATCCGATGTTTATTCCTTTGGGGTCGTGCTCTTTGAAGTACTTTGTGCTCGGCCTGCTGTTGACCCATTGCTGGGCCGTGAAGAGGTCAACTTAGGCGAGTGGGCAGTTCAATGGCAGAGGAAAGGGTTGCTTAGAAAGATCGTGGACCCCCGTATTGCTGACCAGATAAAACCAGCGTCTTTGAAAAAGTATGGGGAGACGGCTGTGAAATGTTTGGCGGATTACGGTGTAGATAGACCGACCATGGGTGATGTACTATGGAACTTGGAATATGCACTTCAGCTTCAGGAAACTGAAAGTGTGGATGCAGCGAGCATGGGTCACGCAGGTGCACCAGAAATCATATCTGGTGCTGGATCGAGCAACGTTGATGGTTCACTTTCAGGCTCGAGAACAAACCAAGTTTTTTCACAATTGATGACCAACGAGGGTAGGTAACAATTGGTTGATTTGTGTTGGTTGTTTTTTGTCGTCCGTTTATACTTTACAGGTCATAAGTTACAGCACCCGTGAGATCCATGTAGTCGTGTATTCAGTATCACATAAATAAAATAACGCTATTTTGACAAATTTTGTGAGGCTACAAGGCCCTACGACGATTACCTTGCACTAATGTACTTTTAGCATTAGTCTCGTTGCGTCATAACTCATAACTCATAAGGACACTTTATTTCTTGGGTTTAAAATCTGTTATCCAACTTTATAAGTCTTATCATAGTTTCATTTGCAAAGTACTATTCTACAATGCACATGGTGCATTAGGAAATATATGTTATTTCACATGAATAAGAGATGGCAAGATGCATTGATATGGTAGAAGTTTCTTATGGCAAGATGCATTGATATGGTAGAAGTTCCTTTGTATCGCATGTGATAAGTCGACATTAGCGGAGTTAAAACTTAATGCGAGTAATAATAGACACACAACTGTAATAAAAACAAAATGCTACATATGAGCAAATTAGTATACGTGAGCCTACAATCATATATCCCAAGATTTGATGCATGATTGTTTTATCTAACCTTTTTATAAAGATACTAGCTTTAAAAAACCCGTGTGTTACACGGATTAGTAAACTCGGAGGTTATTTATTGGAAAAAAAATCTTAAAATGCTCATAATCATTATTTTTTTTCCGCAAAATATTCATTTTACTAATCCAGTCCACCATGTTCCTTTAATTCCACTCATATTTTATGGAATGTAAAATCAAAATGGCATTTAGAGTAAACTTCTTAACGGGACATTTTGGGAGTTTTTATTTTTTTTATTTTGATAATTATTTGAATTATCAAAGATTTAATACATAAGATGATCAAAACCGAATCAGATAATGATTAGTGACCCTTAACTACCTAACTTAAATGGCTTTAGGGTTCGGGCAACAGCATGAATCCAAAAACAAAAGTTATTTAATCAAACAATGAAATATATAACTACCATATGTTATCGTATAAATAATGCAGTTTATAACTCTATTAATAAAATAAAATCAAATCAAATCCAACTTGACCTTTCGTGACTAGCACTTCAAAAAAGGTCGTTATAAATTAACCTATAATCCTGCGATTTTACAGCCGATAATATTTTAGAATATTCAAAATATCAAATTCAGGAAACTCACAGAAAGTGAGCAATCCTTTCACTTTTACTCATTATTGAACCACGTTTGCACTCGTGACCCTGCAACATCGGATGAAGAAAGCCTCGATAGAAGCTACTGATCGTCATGATGATGTGTTTTGCAATCAATGTTATTGTAACTTGATCTGAATCTTCTGCTCTCGCTTTTGGTTTTTGAAGCCGAAGAATTGGTTTGAAATTAAGGGAGAAAGGGGTTAGGGTTTGTGGATCGAGTTCACAGAGAGCGGTGGAGATGACAGAGGTTGTGCTTCATGTATATGATGTAACGAATACTGGTTCAGACAATACTAACAACACAATCGTTCAGATCAACAAGATTTTCAAAGACGGAATTGGAATCGGCGGCATTTTCCACAGCGCCGTTCAGGTCTTTCTATATTTGCTTGTAATTAGGTTCATGTTGACTCGATCTAGGGTTCCAATCCTGTTCCTGTTGTTAATTTTGTTTGTGATATCGTTTATTGATTGTTTTCTTGTGTGACTTTTAGGTTTCTAGATTCATCTATTTACTTAGTTTACTAAATTGTAGAGTTGTTTAATGATTGAATAAGATCATGTCAAGTTGGGTGCCTCAATTTTGGGGAGGAAAGCCCTTTGTAACCATCCTTACACAAATGAGTTACATCAGGGGTTGATTACTATACTGTTTGACCTGTAAATTGTA
The DNA here is from genome assembly GCA_025215565.1 of Flaveria ramosissima. Classification (NCBI taxonomy): domain Eukaryota; kingdom Viridiplantae; phylum Streptophyta; class Magnoliopsida; order Asterales; family Asteraceae; genus Flaveria; species Flaveria ramosissima. The sequence continues at coordinate 2,312,494 of CM046040.1, read as the reverse complement.
ATTGGATATATGTGACATGAATTATCTTACTGAATACTGATGACCCTTTCCATGGTCATTTATATGGAAACGTATACCTGTGAGTGAGATATCTGAGTCTATTGTGTCATTTCACACTATGTAAGTTCTCATTTGTGGAGTCTAAAATTTTGATGAAGCGGACCCAAATTGTATGCTATATGTTACATTAACATAATAGTGGTCTAAATAATCAAAAGAGTGCTTATTCTCACTTTTTCAAAATTAAGGATCCTAGCATGTGGTTGTAGATTGCTGCTAAAAATCTGATGGTCAATTTTAAGAGTGAATACAATTTTATTAGGAGATAGCTATTTATTAGTTTATGAAGTCTTTGTTCGGCTCTCCCCAATAATGTCTAGTGGTGTTTATGTAACATGTTTGTTTTGACAGGTTTATGGAGAGGATGAATGGTCATTTGGGTTCTGTGAGCAAGGCAGTGGAGTGTTCAGTTGCCCTGCCAAAAAGAACCCAATGTACACATATCGTGAATGTATTGTCCTAGGTAAAACAAGCTTATCTAAATCCAAGGTCAACCAGATCTTGAGAGAACTTAGCAGAGAGTGGCCTGGAAACAGCTATGACTTGCTCTCAAGAAACTGCAATCACTTTTGCAATGAGTTCTGTGAACTCCTTGGTGTCCCTAAACTTCCAGGTTGGTTTGTCACTTGCTTTCAGTTAAGTGCAATCATTTTTTGTCTTCCTTTGTGATGGGAACCATCAAGTATATGTTGATTCCTTTATAGAGAAGCTAGTTGATTTTGTAGTGCTTTGCAATATGTTCATGGATGATTTTCTACATGGACCACTTCAGATTGTTGCATTTGTTTAGAATTTGGAACTGACAAGAACTTAAACTAGGAGTTGAGTGTCTTGCACCAGCCAAACATCATTCTGATACACTATTTTGCAGGTTGGGTGAACAGGTTTGCTAATGCAGGTGACACGGCTGTAGAGATAGCGGAAACCACAGCTATGCGGGTGAGCATCATTTCTTTATTGGGTGTAACGATTGTGTTTGTGTTTCTTGTGCCGTGGTATCAGACTATTAGCTCTCGGTTCAATCTTTCTGTCCTAACTCAATTTCCCTTTTCTTTTTACAAATGACTATAGTTCAGACAAGCTAAAACCGAGATTGTGACAGCAAGCAAAGTGGCATATCGATTTCTTGCAGGCATCACTTCAAATAATGCCACCCCAGGGTCTCCAGATGCCCCTGGCGGTACAAACAGAAACAACCCCAGATTCCAACAACCTGCTTGGTTTAAAAGTCTCGTGTCTGCTGGAGCAAAACCATCAACTAGTACTACGCTTGAAAATGGAGACAACCAAGTTCAGAGTCCAGGACAGCAAAGACAATTTGAAACAGCACCCCTGAGGTCGCACGAGATGTGAAACATCTCGTGGCTGCCTGTTTGCGTCTAGTTTTATAGGCAGAGTAAACCATCTGTCATAATTCATGTTTGCATTTCTTTCGTTTCTTGCACAAAGATTGTTTGAACCAAATCTGACTGTATTTCATCACTCTTCACTTTTCTTTGATTTGCCATTTATGAAATGCATATATACTGGTTTATAACATGGTAGTCACTGGTTTAAAGAGGTTTCACTATGGGATTAGTCCATTTGTTTGAACTTTGACGGTACATATTTGGTTGCATAACACGAACCACCACCTGGACCTATCTATTATTATGGTCAATAGGTTACGGTGTTTGCATGGATTAAAACCCGGCAGGATACACGTAGATAATAAGCCTAAATTTCAGTTGAAACTGATCCCATATGTAATTAGTTATTTAGATACACAGCAAACTGTTGATATATTAAAATAGGTATTCAACCACCAACTCAATGTCAATAAAAGCATAGCAACAACAAACATCAACTAAAATTGACTTTATTGTTTAATATTTTTCATAACAGCAACACTATCAATTGAACACAAAACCCACTGCGCACACATGAGAGAATGATTCATATAGATCCCTGTAAATACACACAAATTAAACCATCATCGCATCAAACATAACACTTGAATATTACCCTCTCATCATTCTATTGAAAACAAAGGCATTCACACCATCATCTGCAATCTGGAGCGAAGAAATAGCTTCTGCAGCTTCCCATTCTCTCTCCATAACATACGGCTCCTGAACATCACTCAACAAATACCCGCTGTCAATCAGCCCATATCCATTCCATTGGTATCCGGATCCTCCACAACCATCAGAAACCCATCCTGTATTTCCATTTGGACTCCTGGGAAGTTGACAGGAGTTTGGAATGACAGTAGCTGTTGTTCTAGCATGTCTGTCACCCACAAAAAGATCAAAGTTACTAGCACAGTATCCCCATGGATGCCATTCTTCTTCTTTCTGCATCATGGCTTGAACGCATGATTTGTCTGATTCTTCACCAATTAGTACGTGCAAAGCAACTGCCTCTGCTATGGCAGCACACTCTTCATCCAGCCTTTGTTGTTCTTCTTTCTTCTTTTGGTTCTTCTTTTCCAGCTCAGAAATTATGGCTGCTGATGCTGCAAGGGCTTTCTCCAAACGTCTTTTCTTCTTCTCGGCCTGTTTGATGCGATCTAATTCATCCTTCACTTGCTTCTTCTTAACTTTTCTAACACCAGATGGTGCTTTACCACAATCCATTATTTTTTTGATTCTATATAAGTACTAAAACTTTTTTTAATTACTCAAATATAAAGTTCTCTCTAAAAAGTATAAATCATCACAATGAATTATGATTTTAATTGCTCTTCTTTCTTTTGCTATCTAGTACTATGAACTGAAAGACGAATCAAATGTAACAGTCACTCTTGTCCCATTCCCCTACACCCACTCGGGTCCGAACGAATACCTCATTTTACGAACAATACATTCCCAAAAAGAAAGAACTGGAGAGAGTGTAAGAGAATCTTGAGTGCCCATTAAACCACCCCTTTGCACCATTGTGTGTTGATTTCCCACCACCTTTGTTTAGCAAAAATCACATATATAAGCAATTGTATCCCGAATCTTGTTGCTCCAATTCACATGGCACTCACCTGAAACTCAATAACAGGAAATTAGATCAGCACATTCAAAGATGGAAAATAGTATACAATTACACATACAGGTAGCATCAAGAACACACATACATGGATATGGAACATACCATACTCTAACATGAATTCTGCATCGTTAAAACTGATTATGATTATAATTTCAATTATTTAGGGTCCAACTAACTGGATTTGGATGAACATGTAAGCAGTTACAGTGATAAACCAATTTTTTAGATTACAGTCTTCACAAACAGCAACAGATAAGATAAAATCCTTATTTGCTCAATAGAAAATATGCAAAAGGCTATTAAATGCATAGTCTTGATCTGAATTCTGAAACCTAAAGCTTAAAGGATCTGAAAGACCAACAAATATAAGTGAATTGGGAACATTCATACTCCATGAATCATTTTCACCTCAAGAGCTTGATTAATACAATCTCAATACATAACCTACTGACTAGGTTGCTAATGATGTCTTCTGTCTTCACAGCGCACGTAACTAAGAAACTAATCAATTGACAAAAGGCGAAATTTGGGGTTATTCACCAATAGAATTCAAATCGATAATTACCAAATACACAAACAGTAATGAAACACAACGAATCAAACCAAAGATCCGTGAAACCAAAGCAACTACGCAATCAATCATCGACCCAAAAATGAAAACCCCAACTCAATTAATTGGAATCAAATCACACACAACTGTAGCAACGGATAATTGAGCACGAAATTGATCTGATACGATCTGATGAAAACGACAAAGAAGAAAATAGAAATGAAAATCAAACCTTGAAAGAAGAAATTAGTCAGGGGGTTGCGATTGTTGATAGTCGGATCTGTAGATGAAACAAGTAGATGATGATATGAACACGATCACATGATCGACAAATTGAAGATGAAAAGGGGTAAAGTGGTAATTGTGGGCGTAATCGGAGGATGTAGATTAGTGGGGAAAAACAAGCGTTAAGATCACGTCGTCAAAAACTAAAAGTGAGATCAGATTTAGATGAATGCAGGAGACGTCGGGTCAGTAGGTTGGTGGGTTTTGGACCGTCGGATGAGCGTCACTTAACGGCTCCGATCGCATGAGGAGTTCTTTGTTGCTTTAAAGTCAACTTTCGTTGCAAGTCCAAGTTTGGTTTATATCCACAAAATAATTTGGTTGGATATTATAAGATGATAATCTCATATTAAAATATATAAACATTTTTGAATTAAAGATTTAGAATTCTATTTCTTTTGATCAAACACTGCGACATATTTTTATCACCAGTCCGTTATCATGTTGGTTGAGAAATAAACCAATAATTTTCATATTTTACAATATCTTCTTCTGTTTATATTATTTTCCAAATTTATTTTATAATATCTTCTCTTTAGAGTATGTATATTATACTATTTTAGAATTGTAATATGATTTAAAGCAATATAACGAATAGAAATTTATGTACTTTAATATTATCAACTTGTGGATAATCCAAAGTACACGTACTGAAAACATACAAACATATGTACATGTATGTATTATCTTGTAATGTTTTGAACTTTTGATTAAATAAACAAAAGATCAAAAATAAGCACCGTCCTTTGTATTTGAAAACCAAAACTAGGAAAAGGTACTCCGAAATAATTGTGTTATATAAGCAGCAAATAATTAATGTTTGCAAGAGTAATTAGATAGACAAAACCAACTCTGTTACAAATAAATAAAAAGATAGACAAAACCTTATAAAGAATATGACATTATGCGGTAAGCACACACGTAAAGAATGGGATAACATGAAATGTCATGTCCTTTTTTGAGAGTAACTGGACCACTTCTTAATTTACCTTATCCTAATTTGAGATATTTCAAAATATGGGACTCTAACTTTTTTTTTTTAAACGGTAAATCTACGAACCTGATTCGCAGGATAGATGTTGTTTTAATCGGGTCCATCTATCCGTTTTCCAGCCGAGATCGCACCCCCAACCCCATTATGATGAAATCTAGTTTTGAGAAAACACTCTAGTTCAAATATGATCATTTTACTGGAACTCAACTATTAAAATTGTTGTACCCTAAACTATATTATTCGGTTTAATTATCTTAAACTTAATAAGATTAATCATAAATCACATCTAATCTGGGCTATTTATTAACTTTCATGCCGCTATAAAGTGACTTGTACCAACGAATTATGTCGTTATATGGTCTTTTTCTTGTAATTATTTATTGTCAAAGTATTGTTAGTGGGTTTGTCATGAGAGAAATTAAGATATAATTGAATGATAAATGACCTTATTACTATTCTAATTAAAAGGTTTGGTCGGTGGTGGCATTTCCCATTTTTTTTCTTTTTTCTTTTTTTTTGTTTTTTTGTGTTTAAAATTTTATTTTGTTTGTGTTTTATTTTTTTTCTTTTTTTTGTTTGTGTTTTAATATGGTTTGTTTTGAGTGTGGGTTCGAGATTTTAGGGTGGGGTTTTTTGTGGGTTTTTTGTATCTGGACACGTGTCTTTGATTTGTAGGGTTTGTTGACGTTGTTTTTCTACGGGTTCCTGCTTTCTTTCTTTTGTTATCGATACCCTGACGATTCTCGCTATTAAGGTTTGGGTTTTCTTTTTGTTTGCTCTTTTCGGGACTTTGATTTTCGTCGGTTTTTTATTTTGGACTGTGTCGCTTTCTTGCGGCTTTGATTTTCATATGGTGTTGGGCTTTGATTTAGTTTTTGGGTTCTGCATGTTCTGGTGTGTTATAGATTTGGGGTTTTGGTGTGTTTTACTTTGTCTCAAAAGCCTATGAAAGCGGGTAGGTACTACGTCCTATAATCAAGATCGAAAAAAGGCTTTCTTTTAGGCGCTTCCTCTCCTTTCAGTCGAGCTAGGCTGAAGACTTTCTCTTTCTAGCCAAGCAAGCCCCCAAAGGCACGTGTCGTTGCCTTCGATGAAAGCCTTCATGTCAGCCTTCTCGCCCATTGCGTTGAATGTGTATTTTACTGATTTTGTGGTTTTGAACCTTCATTTTGATTTTGATTTAGGGTTACATTAAAACTCGCATACGCGCGGCAACGCGCGCGCCAAAACCTAGTTTATAATAAAGCTTATTTATCCGTGAAATATATATAAGTGAAAGAAAAATCATGGAATTTCCCATATTGTGTGGCATGAGTATTGATCTAAACGAGTTATAAATAAAAGAAATCTATGCACATATTAAGTTATTTGGTGGTAATTAATAAAGCTTATACAATGAATCTATAGGATCGGAGACTATTTATTAATAGAGAGAACAAATGTTTTTTTTTCTTTACTTGATTAAAATATTATTATGAATTACATTAATAGTGAATTTAATATGAAGAGTAAATTCAATGTCGAAATGTATTTACACTCTTTGAACAACATGTTCCCCCTTTGCACGAATAATAAAATTATTACTTTTACAAAGTAGAATATTTGTACAAAAATGTTTCAAATTCAGTTTGTTTGTAATTCTAGTTAGAGATGGGTGTACAATTGGAATCCTTAAATACATTTAAATTAGTAGCTTTCACTTCTAAGGATCACCATTGACTTTTGATCTTATCGTTTAGAAACTAGGGTTTGTAATACATTACTATCTTATGTGGTTGTGTGATATTTGGAAGCATTTTACATTCATTTCTCAGATTAATATAATATAGAAAACTAAAAGACCATATTAAGAAATGTTGGTTGTTGCTTTAAATGTGATAACTAAGACATTTATGTTGCATATACATATTATGAATCATTACAAGATAAAAGCACGATACCTTGAGGAATTGAAGAAATACTATAATCAACAACTCATATCAGTTATAGAATCCTGCAACAATATTAAAACAAGTAAATATCATGAACATCATGCTTACTACTTAATTCTACGATTTGATTTCCTAATGGAAGGAAAGTGTCACCATAATAAATAAGAAAAAATATATGAAGTTTCACTTACATCATCAAGAAGCAAGTCACGTGGTTGGAGCATGTGAATAACATCTCCAATCGTAGGTCTGTTTTCAACATCCGGATCGACACATCGAAGAGCAACCAAGATAATCCTCTTGAGCTCCTTTGATGATGGTAGTTCTAGTAGACTTGGGTCCACTATATCATCAAACATTTGATCACTAACCTTGGATTTTAGCCAATCTACCAAGTATTCCTATATAAGATTACCAAATTCATCCTCAATCATAAACTAACACTATTGAAAGTTCCACAAACAATAATAATTGATAAGAGCAACCTAACCTCTTTACCAAATTCAATAAATTCTACAGGCATTCTTCCTGTTATGATCTCCATTATGAGAACTCCAAAGCTATAAATGTCACTCTTCTCGTTAAAAGTACGTGTGAAGATATACTCCGGAGCAATATACCTAAAATAAATTAAATAGCATTAGATCACATATAATATTAGTGATACACTTGGGTAGTCACGTGTAATTTGTCTCTCTTTATGTAGAGACATTATTTGTAAACCTGAAAACACAAAACAATTACCAATACAATACATTATTCTTGGGTTAATAACACATTCAATTGATAAATGAAGAGCGGAATATCAATTTCTTATAAGACAAGTTTTGTGTAACACAAAACACTGTAAGCAAAGATCAAATTAAAACTCAAAGGATACAACAAACTAACCCTGACAATTTGGTAAGAGAGTGACGTACGGATTGATGGTCAAAAAACCTTGTGATACCAATTTCCGATATCTTAGGATTCCATTGGCGATCTAAGAGTATACTACTAGATTTCAGATGTTGATGTATAACAACTGATTCACTATCCTCATGTAAGTAGACCAACCTGCACAATAAGCATAATTATTAACATAAAGTTTAATTCCGCACATGGGTGAGGTTCAAATAAAGAAAACATAGTACCCTTTTGTGATTCCGGCTATAATGTTCATCCGAATCTCCCAAGTTAGAGGGCTAATTCTTGGAATGTGACCATGAAGCCTTTGGTGTAAATCGCCATTGTCAATGTAATCATACACAAGCATCCTAAAACCGTGAGTAAAAAACTAGTTGTAAGTAACTGTTGCTTATTATAATTATACTAGAATTAAGCTCCTCGCGTTGCGGGGGGCGTAAAATCATGAAAGATAACATCAGTGTCACACCAACATTAATTACCATCAACATTGAAATTGCGGTGTGTTAATACGAAAAAATAAGACCAAAACGTAAACATATAAAAATAAAACTAAGTCGATTTAGGACCCACACGTTGCGACGAACCCGTTAAAGGGAGAAAATAGACGTAAAAACGATAAACCACGCACACACGTTGTGTTGTGTTAACTCACAGAATTTAGAAGATACGTAAAATGAAACGTAAAATTGGTGAGTCGCACTGCTTGTTTGTGTCATGTTAACTTACAAAATGTAAAACGAACATAAGACGGAAATTTGAAGAATATGAAAAGTATAGGGGACCAAAGTTGAAAATATAAAATTTTGTGAAATTAAATTGCAAAAGATGAGTATGTTTTAGGTTTAAGTAAAAATAATCATATTATAGAAATTTACTTTGCAAAATATAAAATCTTTTGGGTTAAAAATAAAAGTCAAAATTTTTTTTTTTGAATAACTCCCTATGGTAGCATAATTAAAATATATAAATTCATAAATAGTATTATTATAAATTATAAATAGTATTATTCCGGTAAGTACAAGGAAGTCTAGGTTTTTCATAGTTTTGCCACTTAACTTTTACAAATTACAAATTGATCCCCGGATGTCTCTTTACCCACGGGGTTCAACACAAAAGAAGTTGTGGAGGAGGAAGAAGCTTTAGTTACACAACCCCTCCCACCGGCGGCACTACTACATCAACTCCATCTCCGACAATGGTTTCCACAAGAGAACAGGACCGCCACCACGGTTGTTTGCTTTGATCTGCTTGGCCGACCCCGAAGTGAAGTGGTCATATTGGATCCTTGGGAACCATCACAAGTACGGTGCTGGCGGCTTCGGGGTTGTTCCATGTAGTACCCCATTTCTGATCTGCACAAAGAACCGACGCTGTCTTCCGATCAACTCCATTCCGCCACCTTCACCGTCGTGTGATGGTGGTGCTTCAAGAGGTGACGGTTGTCGGATGTGGCAGTGGTGATGATGTGGCCGTGGTGAGCCTGCCGATGTAGAAGTGATGGTGACTTGGTGCTGGTGGAGCATCACGGTGGTGATGGAGGCAGTGGTAGGGTTTGTGGTGTTGATGAGGGAAGCTGATGAATAAAGGGGTGGTTGGGTTTCTTGTGATTAATAAAAGTAATTATGGGTCCTATTTTAGGTTTTCAAAAAACTATATTGTTAAAAATACATATGCTTTTTCTTCATTTCTATCTAATTTTTTTTGCAAGAATATACAAATATACAGACATATACACACATGACACGTATATGTGATATATAGACGTAGATGTACAGATATATACAGACATAAGTTTACGTATAGATATTTAGAAACAAAATTAGAGATGTATTATATATACTATTAATTGTATAAATCAGCATCAATCTTTGAAAACTTGCAAAAATACCCACTTTACTTGCAAAAATACCCACCATTGATTACATTTGAATGATAAGGTTAATTGGTGTTCATCAATCATAACAGGAGAGAAGGAGATGAGGAGAAAGATTAGCATCTTAGACGAGGAAGATACTCACTAAGAATCCCGCGACAATTAATGCGTAGGATTTAAGTTATAGTTTAATCTTTATTATATGTATGTTTCCTACCAACTAAAAAACTTCTATAAAAGTTTGGAAATTAATAAACGCACCTTTTGGCTCCTTCAAAAGAATATCCAAGCAGCTTCACCAAATTCTTGTGTCTAATGCACCAAATAGCTTCCACTTTTTCAATAAATTCATTAACATTGTCACTAATTTAACAAACAACTAGTCAGTAAAACTTTCTCGTCTTATTTACTTTAAAAATAAATATTAAGCTTGAAAGTTGAGAAGTTGATTAATCAATAATTTAGGGAAAAATATGTAATTTTGTTCTTCTAATCAGTTGGTTTCGGTTATAAATTTATTTAAATAATAAATTCTAAATTTTATCTACAAAGAAAAGAAAGTCAAAATTATATTTACAAAAAATTGAATATATCGTAATAGTATTAGAATTGTATTTGAACTCATAAAAACTTTGCTAAAAATAAATAAACGATAAGTGAATTCTCAAATTGTCCGCGTGTGTATATGTCACCCAACTCACATGATCACCACTAGATAGTTTACCAGCTTAGTCAAATTAAGATAGAACATGACTTATGAAAACGGTGTTTCGACTTTTTGATAACAAGATATGAGATTCTATTTGGGAAAGGAAATATTTAATTATATTTTCTTTACTGAAATTTTGACCTCATTAAATCTGATTATTAAGATATATATATATATATATATATATATATATATATATATATATATATATATATATATATATATATATATATATATATATATATATATATATATATATATATATATATATATATTCTAAACTAATTCTGTGAACTCCCTATCTTTTACGACATCACATACGTACGTTTTCTTTAGAAAAGAATCTATCTAAAGAGATTTAATAAGAAAGATAACACGACTACAAAGTTAATATGTATTTGTGATCGAAAATAACAGGCGTAAAAACTCAAAGTTGTAAAATATTTACAAGGACTAGAGAGCGATTACATGTTTGCCATTACATTCCGCGAACTATATTTTGCGAGTTGCGACTCTTTTTAGAGAGAAATGAACAAATTTAATGTTACATGCAGCAAAAGTAGAAAATTTCCAAACCTCTTGCTTATAAATTTCTTCACTGCAACCCTTGTACCATCCAACAAAATGCCACGATAGAATTCTCCATGCTCTCCGCTGCTCATCATACACCCTTGACTAAATCCATCCGTTGCTAAATGAAGTTCCGTCGCACTATAACACTTGCACCGCCCTGCACCACCACTCGCCACCGGTTGCATCTCCACTACATGATCAACACCGCTTCCGAACCCCCGGTTGCTGTGACGACCTGAGTCAACCACATATTCATCCAACGAACCAAAGCCCGTTTGGCTGTCCCAGCCCCTTCGTGACAGCAACTTTCTGTTCATCACGCGGCTGGAGCCTAAACCGCGGCTTCTTTCGAGCTTTTTTCGGTGGCGGAAGCGGCAACAAGAGGTTGAGCAGAGAGAAATGATGAGAAGAATGACGATTAGTAAACCAATGCAGATTACGATTGTGATCCATAGTTTGAGGCCGAAGAATTGTGTTGGGGCGGATAAGTGGTGAGTCACTGATGATATATTGATTGACATTGATGTAATTAGGGTTTGCAAAACCTCAGTGAGTATATGAAGTTGGTGTTATATAAAGACTTTTTATTTGAAATAGTGATGGAGGTAACAACTTCACCACCATAGGCGACGACGAACCAGGGATATCCATTACTATATATTTATTTGATTTATATTAAATATTTAAATCTGCTACCTATAATTTAAAAGGAGAAAAAATTGGGCTAATTCTATTACCTAAAAATCTAAAATATATATTCATCTTGGTTAGGAACTATTGAGATACAAAACCTGAATAAATTAAAAAATATAAAATGAGAGAAATCTTTAAATATTTTTATACGTAACATTATCATCTCTATTTAAGATTAATAGTTTTAATTTGTATATATTTAACTTTAAATAGTGTATTGAACATGTAAGGACATTTCCTAAAATCACAAAAACTACTAATGTAAAAAACACTTATTAACTAAAGAGTAACAATTAACATTTTTTAATTTAATAATTATAAGCTTGTTAAATATTTGAAATAATTACTATATATGAAATTAATTAGTTAATGTATAAATTAAAGATTAATAAATTGTATATGATAAAAGGTTTATAAACAATGGTGAAACGTTATTTTTAGCAGAAAAAAAAGCTAGTAGATGCTTTAGAAAGATGTCGCTTGAAGCTTTGAAAACTAAATACACATTAGCGATTAAGACAACCTAGTGAATGCTCCCACATGTTGCGAGTGTGACATTGTTGTAATTAAGTACGTAAAGAGACACGTATGATGTTATGATAGCTCAATTCTGAATATTAAGATGTTACAAAAATGTGACATCGTAACGGTATTTAAAAAAAAACAACGCTTATTTTTTGTTTTTTTTTCTTTGGAGTGTGTTAATACATGAAAGGGCAATGGTCAATGTTCAAACTTTAACCGGCGTGACCACGCTCACGCACACCTCCCTGGCGCCCCCTCCTGTCATAGTGGCCAAGCATGACAAGCCTACATGGCCACGGTCACCCCCCCTGTCAAGATATTAGAGCGTTCACACTAGCTTTCTCATCTTCATACTCATATTTATACTAAAAGCATTATTTTTTTACTCTCTCTTTCAATTACATAATACATTTTTATATCTTTACATCTTTTATTTCTCCTCCACTCACAACCACTTTTAAATGTATAAGAAAATTTACCTAGGGGGTTAGATCGTGTTTCCCCAAATATAATGAATCACGATACAAGCCTCATAAATTTTCTATTTTCCTCACTCACAACTACTTACAACAATTACCCATAATATAAGGTATACACACATTAAAATTGAGGAACCTACTCCGAATGCTCTTACTCACTTACTCACAATCTCACATCAAATGTTAATGTATTAATTTTTGATACGGTATATGGAATCATGTACTTACTAAATGTACTTACAAAAATACATCTGTTGTCAAAAGAATGATTTTTTATTTCATTATATTACATATGTAACATACTATAATATTGAATGCCAGCAAAATAAGTTTCCTGATGGATCAACGATGGAACAAAACAAAACCTCTAAAATGGTAAAATAGAAAAATAAATTTGAATGACATCTCCATAACATATATATCACCAAGTAATGAGGGTTTACTGACCTAAACCCAAAAACCATAATGATGAGCTTAGCCTACCCCTAATGGACGTGATAATAGTCTGATATGGTGATGTGTCATCGTTGTCACACAAGAACGCTCTAGTGTGATAGGGGTGTGATAAGATCTTGCATGACAACCATCAAGGGCATCATGCAAAATTTTTATTTTTATTTTAAATTATATGTTATAATAATACATCTTATTAACTCTAATAATTATAAACTCTTTTACCATCACACACTTATACCACTAATTTCTACCTACCACATTCTACATAAAAACATTTTTTTTCATTATCACACCTACCACTATTAATCGATACATAAATTATTATTTTATTCAAAGACGGTTTTCTTCAAATAATTATTTTCTTACGTATATAAAGTTTAGTAAACCCATATATAATAAAATTATCCTAAAAACTAACAAATAGTATATTATGAGATCCCGCATGAAGAACCTAGAACTCAAAAGCAACAAGTAGAAAGAAGTCGAGAGAGGGGTGGAAGCATCCAGAACACACCCGAACCTCACCCCGAGCCTCTGGCACCGGAGAAGCACCTAGAATCACCACCTTCTCATCTCATTTAAATACCAAACGGTTACATCCCTCTCCTCAGCACCAAAGCAAAACTGATCAACCGCTAATTCTCTTACGCATATCGCAATCTCTCTAAATTCTCCAGCAATCTTTCATCGTTTTACACAGACTGTTAATCAGCGGCAATGGCGGAGGTACATATGGCTGATGCAGAGACGTTCGCCTTCCAGGCTGAGATCAACCAACTGTTGAGTTTGATCATCAACACCTTCTACAGCAACAAGGAGATCTTCCTTCGAGAATTGATCAGCAACTCGTCTGATGCGTTGGATAAAATCCGATTCGAGAGCTTGACTGACAAGAGCAAACTAGATGCGCAACCAGAGCTTTTCATCCGGCTTGTGCCTGATAAGGTTAACAAGACCCTGTCTATCATCGATAGCGGTATTGGAATGACTAAAGCAGGTAAACTACTGTATCTAATCTTAGGTCTCCATTGATTAATTTCATCAATTCTATTGTTTAGCATGCAATTCTATTCAAGCGTATGTTTTGTACTACTACTTTTACACATAGGTTGAACCTAACGAAGAACACGCATGTTATAACTATTGATTTCGTTATGACTTCTCGTTTAAGATGTGCTCTGTTTCCTTTTTTATGTGGCTAGACCGAAATGATAAAAGCAATTGAGCTAATAATTGGTGAATTGTTAGAAGAGATAAATATGGAAACAATGTACTGTGTGGTATGTGATTGGATAAAATTGTGTGAAAGTAGTGACATTGAAGTGAGTAGGTGTTTTCAAAACGCATAGATGACAAAAATGGTTAGAATTGAGATGTATACGGATTGTGTAAGGAGACTGTTAAATCTAAATATGTTTTTGTGGTTATGTAGATTTGGTGAACAATTTGGGGACTATTGCAAGGTCTGGGACAAAGGAATTCATGGAGGCACTTCAGGCAGGGGCTGATGTAAGCATGATTGGCCAGTTTGGTGTGGGTTTCTATTCTGCATATCTTGTTGCTGAGAAGGTCATTGTTACCACAAAACACAATGACGATGAGCAATACATTTGGGAGTCTCAAGCTGGTGGTTCCTTCACAGTTACTAGGGATGTTAACGGGGAGCCACTTGGTAGAGGAACCAAGATCACCCTCTTCCTCAAAGAGGACCAGGTAATTATGTGCTTTTAAGACATTCTTCTTTGTCCCTGTTTGTTTGATATACAGTGAATCAGATGATAACTGTTGTTTGATTTTGCGTATGCAGATGGAATACCTGGAAGAAAGGAGGATTAAGGATCTGGTGAAGAAGCATTCTGAGTTCATTAGCTATCCTATCTATCTATGGACTGAGAAAACTACTGAGAAAGAGATCAGTGACGATGAAGATGATGAGCCCAAAAAAGAGGAAGAAGGTGACATTGAGGAAGTTGATGAAGAGAAAGAGAAAGAAAAGGGAAAGAAGAAGAAGATCAAGGAGGTTACTCATGAATGGGAGCTTATTAACAAACAGAAACCAATCTGGCTTCGCAAACCAGAAGAGATCACCAAGGAAGAGTATGCTTCTTTCTACAAGAGCCTGACCAACGACTGGGAGGATCATTTGGCTGTAAAACACTTCTCTGTTGAAGGACAGCTGGAGTTCAAGGCGATCCTCTTTGTGCCTAAGAGGGCTCCTTTTGATCTGTTCGACACGCGTAAGAAGATGAACAACATCAAGTTGTATGTCAGGAGGGTTTTCATCATGGACAACTGTGAAGAGCTCATTCCAGAGTACCTTGGGTTCGTGAAGGGTGTTGTGGACTCTGATGACCTGCCGCTCAACATCTCTCGTGAAATGCTTCAGCAGAACAAGATTCTTAAAGTTATCAGAAAGAATCTTGTCAAGAAATGCATTGAGATGTTCAATGAGATTGCTGAGAACAAGGATGATTACAACAAATTCTATGAAGCCTTCTCTAAGAATCTGAAGTTGGGTATCCATGAAGACAGCCAAAACAGAGCCAAGTTGGCTGATTTGCTTCGCTACCATTCGACCAAGAGCGGTGATGAACTGACCAGCTTGAAAGACTATGTGACCCGCATGAAGGAGGGCCAGAAGGATATCTACTACATCACCGGTGAGAGCAAAAAGGCTGTTGAGAACTCTCCATTCTTAGAGAGACTCAAAAAGAAAGGCTATGAGGTGCTGTTTATGGTGGACGCCATTGACGAGTATGCGATTGGTCAGCTGAAAGAATATGATGGTAAGAAGCTAGTGTCTGCAACAAAAGAAGGATTGAAGCTTGAAGATGAAACGGAAGAGGAGAAAAAGAGAAGGGAAGAGAAGAAGAAATCATTTGAGAATCTATGCAAGACAATTAAGGACATCTTGGGAGACAAGGTGGAGAAGGTTGTGGTGTCTGATAGAATCGTGGACTCGCCTTGCTGTTTGGTGACCGGGGAGTACGGTTGGACGGCTAACATGGAGAGGATCATGAAGGCGCAGGCTCTCAGAGACAGTAGCATGGGGGCTTACATGTCCAGCAAGAAGACAATGGAGATAAACCCTGATAATCCCATCATGGAGGAACTCAGGAAGAGGGCTGAGGCAGACAAGAATGATAAGTCGGTGAAAGATTTGGTGCTGCTTTTGTTCGAGACCGCTTTACTGACATCTGGATTTAGCCTCGAGGACCCCAACACATTTGGAGGGAGGATTCACAGGATGTTGAAATTGGGTCTGAGCATTGACGAGGAAGAAGGTGACGAGGACGCAGAAATGCCTGCTTTGGAGGAAGAAGGTGCTGAGGAAAGCAAGATGGAGGAAGTGGATTAAGTTTGTCCCGTTGAGTGTGTGTTTAAATGGGTGTCTAAACTCCAAATTATGTTGGTTTTATTTTGTTTTTGAAGTTGATGTTGTGTGTGTTGGGTCTGTATGGTCTTGGGGTGTAAGTGTTGGGTATCAAGTGAATATTCCCGTTTTTGTAGTGTATTTAACATGGTGAAAATATAATTCCATTTCTTAAGCCTGTCTATACTGAAACGAATTCCGGAATCCCCTCTCTTAGTCAGTTGAACAAAAGTGATTTTAACTTCTGAGAGTAAATTCACAGTAATATATACTTTAGATAACAACAAAATTGGAAAAACAAAAATTACTATCAATGAATTCGTTGGATTAATTCGTTGAAGAGAATACTCTAGCGGCTTATTAATTCAACTGTTTCTTCCATTGTTGAAAACAGTTGACCAGCTAGGAAAAGAGACAAAATCAAGCGTCTACTTAAGACACAGATGGTCTATTTTTGTCTAGTCCGTTAGCTGATTCATTTGTGTCTAGTCTATTAGCCCGTAGCAATAAGTCAGAAACCAGACTCATGACACGAAGGCGCTTGATTTAGCCATAAGGAATGACTGATTTGGTCTTGAAACCAGACACTGATATTAAGAAACTAAAACACACCAACTCATGTTGTTATTAGACTGATTCATCTATTAGTGCTTGATTAGCATATGAAAGCATCACGGTCCTACCATAAACATAGAACAAATGTTCGCTATCAACCCGTGCGCTTCATCCATTAAGAAGAATGATGAAATCAATCAACTTTGTTGTAAATAAGAGAAAACAGCATGTCATGGGCAAATATTTTGAATGATTTGTGAGGGTTGAAAGGATGATGAATCATATGATTGTTAAGTGTTAAACTTACAATCGTATATATTTTAAAGAATGATAAGACCGAGCAAAAAAAATGACATGTTATGTACATAATGAGCACAAATGTTCGCTCACAAAATTTGCTCCTTTAGTTTTCTAGAGTTCAGTTTGATGGGTTTCTTTCTGCTTTTGTTGCTTGCCTGGAATTCTTGGAAATAACAAGTTATTCAACTGCCTTTCTGCACTGTACTCTGAAGAGGCCTGCATAGAAACACAGACAGTCTTCAATCACAAACACATGTTAAGTTCCAACAAAAGAACACAAACATTTTTAGCTTATTGCGCCAAAAGTATAGTCCTGATAATATCAGTTAAAAAGTTTAATCGGACTTTGCTTCAGTCTTTTTTGCCATTCCTGAATGAAGGTTGGAATCCATGGCACAGACGAATGACATAAAAAAATGAATAGATCCCGTAAACATATAAGATATGTTGATTGTCATTTCCTGACTGACACATGCTTATTGCATATCTTGTGTGTTCATGTGTTGCATACAGGGTAACAGTTCACAAAAAGAAAAAAGAAAGTAAAAGCATCAGGCGCTTAGACCATTTAATTCTTTTCATAAGCTGCACTTAAACAGAAACCAGGAATTACCTTCTTTTTAAATGCAAACCGCAATGTTTGAACTTGTCTTCCAGAACACACTCTTACATCAAATCCCAGGCTATCCACACCAATAACAGCTACCTCCTGTCATTAGTTGCAACGGAGACATCTTAAATAATTAAGAACTTGCATGTAAACACAAAGTATCGTGGTCCAACCATTACTTCCATTATCAGGAATATTCTAAACAATATTGGATGACAAAAGAACAGGAAGTGAGTAGATGTTACCTCCACTTGAAGACCTTTACATCTCCAACATAATGATTTAAGGGCTAGTGTAGTCTTTTCTCCACCAGATTTAAGGCGGGATATGATTTTGGGAGCCGAATGTGCAATAGCATCAGGTTTAGCCCGCCTGAAATCTTCCACTTCCACAAAAGTCTGTACGGGATTCGTTACGTATAATGCATGTGTCAATATAATGTTATTTCCAAAGTAGCGGTAAAGAAGATGAATGCAATAACTCTATTAAGTTGCAGGTTGATATTTAAAAAATACCTGATTTCCATGTGCTGAGATCAAATGAATTTTTACAAACTCTAGCTTATAATATGAAGTCCCATTTCCTGAAATCTGATCTTTCTGCAATTCTTCTTCTGAATTCGAACCATCTTGGGATGGTTCCGGTTCGTGCCTATGGCCATTGATGACACCTAAGTATTCTTCTTTGCCATCAGATACCTGATTTGCTTCTTCATCTTTAGACTGACTGTCAATCATATATTTGTTAATGACGGAATTTTCTTCAATAAATGCAGGTCTAAGAACGCCTTGAATAGCAAGACCAGCAGGAGGCTGATCCATGTAGTCTACTGGATCATCTGATACAACCTGCAGATGAGAAAAAGTTCACCCAAAATAGATAATGTTAGTAACATACAAATGATGCATGAAATTAACTCTACCATGAGTCCATGAATGTAGAAGGAAATAACTCGGCAAGCACAATAGATAACTGTTCAACATCACAGTAGCAAAAAGGAAAATTGTGTGGGTTGGGTAAGGGGTCCAAAACAAGCAAATCACGTTGGAGGTTGGGTTGGGTGGAATGGTTTTTGCCTGATTTTAAAAAGTCACATGTTAAATGAAATTACAAAAATATCTTTTTTCAATAATAATATTATTAATAGAATAAAATAACTAATAGAATAATAATTTACGAGGTTTTATGGATGAAAATTACACTTGGGTGCGTTTCAACCACCTGTTTCCTTTTAACCCAACTTTACCGGAGAGATAAAACATAACCCATGGCTCATTCATACATATGAATCGAAATTGCCTCTAGCAAATTCCATGTCATAGGGACATATATCCGTGGTAATTCTTCATGGTGGAAAATGAACTGATACTTACCTGTGCCATCTGTTTAGCAAAATGCATTGGATGGGAAGAACGCATGGTCTCCAACTTTGCCCAATCACCAGGATCCTCATCATCTTCCCCCTCCTCTAGAAGTGATACCCATTCCTAAAACATTAAAGCATGAAAAAGAAGTTATAACAAATTAACAATATTCCAGTGAGTGAGAATACAATAAATAAAGCATTAAAGTTGTCACATTTTCATAGCCGTCACTCTCATCGTCTTCATCGTCATCGTCGTCTTCGTCATCATTGTCATCTTCATCAGTCCCACTGTCTTCATCCTCAATTTCCTCCAAATCAAAATCAGACTCCGCTTGACCTATCAGCTCCATCTCACTTACCATTTCAGTCGTATCTAAGCCTATTATGACTTGCTGCATTGAGTGTATTGGTTAGTTAACTTCATAACTTTGAAAAGACAGTTGTCTTTACTCTTTAGATGCATCTATTCTAAATGCTAATGTACTTGATAGTAGCTATTTTCCTTGTCATTTCATTTTGCATTATGACTTCCTATGTTTAAAAATCTTCCAATTAAAAGTATAGAAATGATATAATCACATGTAGCAAAATTCTGATGTAAGTTTAGAAGAAGTGATCTGACATATCTGTTAGGAGTTTAGAAGAGTGAGCAAGTTTGTCCTATGTTCTGGGCAGCAAATAACTTCCCTATGTGGTTTTAGGTTGATTTGGAGGTTATTTGACCAGCCTACTACTTTGGGTTTAGTGAGTTGCAAATAGTATCAGAGTGGTGACCTTTTGAGGTGTAGTGGGTATGGCTCAAGCATCCCCTGGGGATTTTGATTTTGGCATGACAGGGATTTAAAGTACGCATTTAAGGTTGTGACATGGAACAACATGGCTTATAACTTACAAAAGTAAGACATTAAGACGTTTAAAATAAGAGGTTATAGACTACTAATAACTTCATGATTAAGTTGATTTGAAGGTTAAAGCGACAATTTCCTACTGCATGTTAGAGTGTTGCGTTTGAGGCTAAGAAATATATACTCCTTCTGCTCCAAAAAGAAGAACTACTTAAAGAAAACTATAAAACCATCTGCTACCCTACTTTAGGTTAGAGTGTCGCGTTTAGATTAAGATATATATACTCCTTCAGTACCAAAAAGAAGAATTACTTCAAAGAAAACTATATAACCTTCTTGTATGCAACTACGATGATGCTAATCTTTAGTTTATTACTATTAAAGCTACTGTTAGTTTACAATTTGCAGTAGGAAAAATAAAATGGCAAAAGAGCATCATAACCTTGGATTGAGACATAACTATATGTCCAACGCATCAAACAAAAAGCAGGATTTGTGGAAAACGGCCATTTAAGGTGACTAACGTAATCATGTGTCATTGCCCAAAGCCCAATGCATAGTATCTCGGGTACTTTTAGGTTCTTTTTCCACAAAGGACAGTTGATGTTATCAAGATAATTGGATACAATTGAACAAGCTGAGTAAGATATTAACCCTGAATTCATGTTCCTTACCACAAGGGTATCCTCAGACGTAAGAGTTTGAAGAATGTCTTCATCATTTTTCACTCGAAAATATATACCTGAGAGGCATCAGGACAGGAAATTAAGTAAAGGACAAGTTTCCATAAAAGAAATCACGCAACAGGATTGGAGAGGATAACTTACTCCCATGTTCATCGGTGACATAAGGCAAATCTGGCCAGAAAATATTCTCATGGACTCCATCACCAACCACACCTGAAAACATAAGCATTGCTTTGCTGTTTACCTGACAAAAGTAACACGTTAGCAGTCAATACCATATGTGATATGGATAAATCTGCAGTGCATAAATGATCAGCAATTTGTAGCTATCCAGCAGATGTTCTTCTTTAAAAGTCAATTCACGTGTATGAAGATAGAAGCTGATGTGGATTTGACAGCAGACAGATTCACCAAAAGAAAAAGAGGCACATAGCCGCTTTCCTGCTGCTATTAATTGACTCTCTAAATGATCAGTTTGTTTAATAAAGCAATAAACAAAACATTACAACTTAAGCCACACAACAACCTGAGGTAGATAGCACTACTTTGATCCAAAAGCAAATTCTACACAGTCACAACACCTTTTAGATTACAATATCATGAGAATGTACAAAGGTTTATGCCAAATGAGAAAGTCATGTTCCTAACTCAAATCACATTATTTGTCCATAAATAGCTTCCTTAATGATCCATAGCAAGTAGACTTTGTTGTGATATTTCCATTTCAGTATTTCACTATATACAACATGCCTTTTCTTAGGCATAAGTAACCAGTGGCGGAGGATTTAAGGGGCCGGGGGGGGCCGCCGCCCTTCCTCTTTTTTTTGTCGTTAGTGTTAAATTTTACTCTGGTAGTGTAAATTTTTGGTCGGGTTGTGTAAATTTTTATATAAAACTCGAGTTCGCCCCCCCTAAAATAAATTAAATTTGTCCCCGCCCCCCCTACGTATATGTTCAAGCTCTGCCACTGTAAGTAACAATGCATGCACCTATTATGGTGGACGCACCTGATACACAAATGGTAAGTAAAACAGTGACACATCTCATTCAAGGAGCCAAAAGAATTCTACCAGGAAACTGTTTCAACAAATGTTATGACTTTGTTTTCAAGATTTTACTGATAATTTTATCTGCTAGCATCAAAGATCTACCTACACTGAAGTACACATTATGATCCCAAACTAAGAAACACCTAAGATTCCACATTAAGTTGCTTTGAAATTTTAAAAAAGAACTTGCTACCATTACCTCAATAACAGTCCTGCTAGTTTCAGCAGGTCCAAGTATGGCGTCCCCATTCTCATCTGATTCTTCGGAATCCGAAATGTCCTCAGACGGATGATACCGCTGTGGTTTCGCTTGTTTCACTGGACCTGACAGCTCCTCCGCCGAAGCCCTAATTCTGTTCTTCGAGAAATTGTTCCTTCTCGTAATCTTATTGCTAGCAAAACAATCACAATGCAAAACATGCTAATCATAAGTTATGATTCATAACTAATTAACATCCCCAAAATTCTGAAGCTCTAACTGATTAAGCTCGCTCACTCACTCTCACTCACTCACTCATATATCATCTGTAACTAATAAAGCTCGTGTTCTACATTTATTTACCGGTCAATAACAGAAATTAGTTAGTTACTTGAAAGAAACACTAAACCAATTTGGTTGAAGCAAAACCGTAAAGTAAGAGCTGAATTGTATCGTATGCGAGATATACCTGGGTGCGATTAAGGTGCGAGAGTGAGAGAGGAGACTGCAATCACGAACAAATCGGACGGCGGGGATACGGAAGGCGGTTGGCGGTTCAATTACCAGCATTTCCGAGTTGATTGGAGATCAGTGAAAGAGAAATTCACGTAGTCGTCGGAGACGACGGAGAGAGGGCCTTTATTGCGGTTCCTTTTTATCCGATGATATAAAAAGGAAAGAGTGCTTTCGTGATGATAGAAGGTTATGCTAAGGGTGCTTGTACTTTTCTTATCGAATATTCTATTTAGAATGTGATACAGCTCCTAAGTATATCAATATCAACTTAACGAAAACACACGGAGACAAATATTTTTTAGTAATGTTGGATTTAATTATTTGTAAACATGTATGAAATCCAAGATTGAGCTAGTCATTTATATTACACTAGACTAAAGACCCGTGTAATACACGGGTTAATCATTAAAATTTATTTTTAATTAAAAAAGTTCGTAAGTCATTATATTATTGTTAATACTTTCTCTATCGATTTTTGTGTTTAATTTTTTAAAATCATGTATGTATAATATTAGCAATTTTTCTTTAGCAATGATTATAAGTCTAAATAATATATAATATGAAATTAAATTAACTTATAAATAAGAACTTTAGATAGTAATCAAATTATATTGAACATTAGAACATCTATACATATCTGCAAACTTCTTTGTATACAATATTTGACGTTCTGTTTGTAATTTTACCATCATTGTCTAATATTAATAATTATAATTCATGTCTACTTGTAACTCGAGATAATGCAACATAGAGATTGAATCGGTGTTAGGTACCAAACATGCAATGATTACACAAAAGTTTGGACTATCTTTGTGATTTTTAAAGTTTAGGGGCCTTTCATGCAGTTTGTTTAAACCACATGGATCATTTATGTAATTTTCTCCTTTTGTTGACTAAAAACATTAATCATTTTCATGCTTACATCAATTAAACTAAATCAAAATTTTATGCTTTCATAAACAAAAATATAAATTAGTCAAATTGATGTTAAAAAACCAAAATAATAAAGTTTATATTGAAATCAAAACCAAATCCTTAAACGTACGAACTACTACTACTGTTGCAATCGAGATTTGTACATATGAGCATGAATTGAGACTTTGCAGAATAGCTTTTGCGATTTAAAACTTGGGGTGTGAATGCCATTAAATAGATCAATGAAGGCGTAAAACGATTGTTGAGTTGAACTTAAAAATAATGTGATTTTGAGGTAAATCGAAACCATGATATGTTTGTACATTGAAAACGATATGAAATGGTTCATCTTTTTATTTGAAAATTGATATCATGATTTGAGAAAATCAAAACCCTAAATTGATTATTTGAGACCCTTGAATTGATAATATATATAAAATCGTTTTGAAATAGAAGACACGTATGAAGTTTCTTCTCCTTTGCATAAGAAGAGTGAATTATTCCATCCTTTAATTACTTGTTTGAATAAGCAAGAATCCAACACATTTTAATTCACAATTTTAGTGTAATACACCTGTAAAAACACATTATATTATCTGTTTGTTGGTATAGAGTCAACTTATTTTCTTGAGTGGGAAAAAACATTCAGCTATAACTTGCAATCTTTTTCAGGGTTTTATACTTTTATTTTGAAACCATCACAATATTCTTTGTAATGAGTTTTTTTTTCAAAATAAGATTGATAGAAAATTAATTTAACAAAATAAATGTTTTAAAAAAATATTTACCAAAATGGATTTTTTACTAAAAAGTTAAAATTTCATATTCATAATATAACTGGATAAAATTATTTATGTTTTTACTAATGTTATTTAAATAAAATTAAAAAGATAAAGTTCAATAAAATAAAAACCAATTTACCATCTCTCATGATTTTGAAAAATGTTTTATAGTTGTTTTTATGAATGTTTTCTTTTCAGTAACGTTTTCTCAAAAAAAAATTAATACTCTTTCATCAGTATTTTTTTAACGTCTATTTATAGAATACTTGTTATTATATAGAAAAGATATTTTTATGAAACTAAATGGTTTATGTAATTTTTTTAAAATAACAATATATATTAGATAATTGTTTTAAACATAAATTTATATATAGCAATAATCATTTATATAAGTATATACATAAAAGACAAAAATATACATCATATACATGCAACGTTAGTTTCGCCTTGCGAGCCGGCTCGATCTTGACATATGAAGCTCAGGCTTAAAACCATTTATTAAATGAGTCGTAAAATGTGTTCAAGCTTGTTTAAGATAAGTTTAAGTAGAGTTTTTAACTTGTTTCTCCCCTAATTGTTGCTGGAAGTTTATTAGCAACATACATGGCATCGGTATTTGAGGATTACACTTATAATTCGTAAGATAAAATAAAAATAAACCATTAACTTTTTTGTTTCGTCATGATATTTATATAAAATATTTTTAAAGAATGCATTTTTTGTTAGAAATAGTTTTTCTTATTATATCTTTTAAGCTACTTAAAAACATTTAAAAAATACATATTTTAAAAAGAATAAAAAAATAAATGTGCCTACTTTTATGTGAAATTGAAACAAAATTATAGTAAAAAAATTGAACGTTTCTATGTAAAAATATGATTTAAAATTAAGTCTGAGTGAATTAAAATAAACCAAAATGTTTTAGAAAAACTTTATGTTCTTAATTACGACATATAAACCAAATGGTTTTATAATTTTATTAACCTTTGTACTTGATTATTTTGAAATAATATTATTTTAAAGTGAAATTAATTTAATCAATAACATTATATTGAAAAAAACACTTCCTTAAACACCTATTATGGTAAATAAATATTCTATATATACTATTTAAGGAAAAAACTCACTTTGTAATTATAGTAATAGTTAATTGTATTCAAATGAATTAGGACTAATAATAATGATAGATACATTTTTAGGCGGGAAACTAAAATAATGAAGGCGTAAGAAAACGACACGTGGCACTAAAGATATTGTTTTATTAATAAGTATAGATTTATATAATGTAATGTATGTTTATTAAGAAAAACAAATATATAATACTTTCAGGTTAAGCATGTATATCATTGCTTCGTATTTACATATGAGAACTTTTTGTACGTTTTGAGGTAATACTACTTATTGAGAGAGAACTTGTGAAGGATCTCTAAAAAAATAAAATTTTGGATATTGATCATGATATAACTGATCTTTTATTCATCTAACCCTCGATAGAAAAAAAATCATATATGTACTAACTTTATTAAAATACATCTAAAACATAACTAAAACACCTAAAATATGAATATCTAGTGACCTAAATTTATCATGAAATTATTATGAATTACATGATATATTTGTTATCATGCCATTAAATTCATAAAGGATCTTCCAATCCAATTTGAACAACTTAATAAATATCAAAATAATTCATTGTAAGACACAGATCTTAAGGAACTTGATTAAAGAGTCGCGAGTTCCATATCACTTTACTTTTGCATTTGTATATATTTGTGTAATTTATTAGATTTTATCGATCAGTAAAAAAAGAATATTTAAATGTTAAATAAATGTAACATATTGGATAACAGGACAATGAGGTTTAACTTTAGGTTATTATACAGTAATATTAACTTTTAAAACTGATTTAAAAAATGAAATTACTTATTTTTTGATAACTTGTAGCTCACTCAAAGGATATGATCCATTCAAGAACACTTATTATATTTAACTTTTCTATGCATAAGGTGTTATACCTTATACATAGAGTGTTGCACCTTATGTTTAGTATTTTATAAAAAATAATAAATTTTTTTGTTTTAACCTAAAACTTTTTTTATCTTTTTAAATATGACTTCACAACCTTTTTACTTTCAAATTTAATCCCTAATATTTTTCTAGTTTTTTGCAAATTTCCAATTTACATTTTGTTCTAATTTTTGCAAGTTAATACTGCACAACTTGCATGTGTGGTTTAACATTCTTACCTCTATTTTTCACGTTTGAAGGGTTTGACGCAACTTGAGGGTCCTAGATCAACTTGGTTAAACTTTTATATATTTTACGTTTCGGTCTAATTTATCTGCATTAACACACCGCAACTTCAGTATTGATGGTCGCTAACTATGGTGTGACATTTTGATGATATTTGACACGGTTTTACTCCTCCGCCGCAACGCGGGTGCCTTAATTCTAGTATATATTCTAGTTACTAACTTAAATGTACACATTTTTATGCATATGATACACCTATATAATTTTTTATTTTATACCCAATACTTTTACATCTTTTACAATTTAACCCTACAAAATTCTACTTTCAACTTTGTTACCTTATATTTTCATCTCTAACAAAATTTTCATTTACGTTTCGTTCTAAATTTTGAGAGTTACACTTTGTAACGTGCACATGTGGTTTAACGTTGTTACATCTATATCTTCCTGTTTAGCGGCCCCGTCGCAACGTGCGGGTGGTCCTAATTCGACTTAGTTATTTTGTTTTTAATGTTTTACGTTTTCACGTGTATGGTTTAATATTTTTACGTCTATTTTTCCGTTCGGTTTTATTTTTTCGTTTTTATTATTTTTTTAATACGAGTTTTATCCGGTGTTGCTGACCGCCAACGGTGGTGTGGATATTGGTACTACTTGGCATGATTTTATGCCCCCCGCTACAACGCATGGGACTTAATACTAGTTACTAGGTCCACTTTACAAATTAAATAGGAACTAATTATAACTTTTTAAGTAAACCGAAAAATATATATCTTAAAATAATTAAGAGGAGTAAAGTAAAACAAAATTATTCTTTTATACACGTTAATATGTTTTCTATTTAAGACCTTAAAATATATTATAAAGGTTACTTTATAATTTCTATCGGAGTGGTTTTTTATACCTACTACTATTTAGCAATCAACACACCCTCGTGACACACACACATATGATATATAATACATATCTAGTGACTAATATGATCGCAAGTCTTTTCCAATCGACTTATTTTACACAAATTTTATTGGGTTAAACACCAATTAATTTTGGGTTATATACCTTACATACTTTAAAAAAATGAATTACATAAGCGTGATACAAATGGAAAAGTAAAGTTTAAATAAAGCATATGTAGAAATACACCACAACAATCCCACTTACCAAGCTTGAATGGATACTAAGGGGAGTTTTGAAGTTATCTTGTTTCTATAAACTTTTTGAAACTGATGGTTCAATTATGATCCTGAATTCCTTTGAAGATCTAGGCGAACATTCATCGTACTTTCGGCATCGGTAACAAGCCGTTAGTCTCTTCACAAGGAAGGGGGATGCCCGTTAACCAAACTCGAGCATAAGAGTAAGTTTTGATAATCCTCGTTTATGGTATCTACATTCGTTTGTTTGGTAAATAAACAAACATGAACAAAAAATATTTATTTATGTTTGTGAACGTTTGGTAAGATGTTCATTTACATTCTTTCATCTCTGTTTCTTTATATACGTTCATGTTTGCTCGTGTAATATTTATATATTCTGTCACTTTTAATTTTAATTAATCTTAATAATCTTTATATATGTTGAAAATTTTAAATTTCAGTCATGTAATATTTATATTTTATAATTATTTATGTTTGTGAACTTTTAGTAATATTTTTATGTATGATCATTTAGTTTTTCACTTTATATTTATTTAATATGTTAAAGTTTGTGATTAGTAATGTTGACTTATATTTTTTAAAATTGTATATGTTCACTTGTGTTCATGAACCGTTCGGTTATGTGTTCGTGCACAGTTCGTAAACAAGTTCAATACCTTAATGCACGAACATGAACACGAACTTCGTAAACACGTTCAATTTTTAAAGAACAAACATGAACCATGCTTCATTCCGTTCGGTATGTTTACCTATGTTAAGATACCTAAACCTAAATTGTACCATCACAATTTATTATCAATTATGATATGATGTTTGGCAGGTTGGATCTTTTTTAGGAGGATGTGTCACACTTGGAGCAAGTTATGTTGAATATTTAAAAGATAAGTTTACTTAAAGGTTTTAAAGTAAAGATTGAGAAAGAAAAAATCATAAAAGAATCGATTTGGAAGATCTAGAAGATTTTGTGTATCGTATAATGCATAAAAATATTAGATCATTGCTAGTTTTTAATTTGGTATGTAATTAGGCATTTGAGTTGACTTGGTAAGAGCATTCACAACCCATGCCTTATAATTATGTGAGTGTGAGTCCTTAAATTATATGGGATGGTTTTGAGTGGTTGTGAGTGGAAGAGAGAGAAAATGTTACTGTTCATCCTTAAATTTAAGGATTTACATAAATTTTCTAATATTTTTGAAAGTGGTTGTGAGTGAAGAAGAGAGAAAAAATAATAAAAAAAGTATAAAAATATATTATTTAATTGAAAGGAGAGAGAAGAAGTGATGATTTTTAGTGTAATTATATGGATAAAGATAATGATTGGGATGTGAATGCTCTAAGGGGACTAGCTTATTTAGCAAAGCAAGATTTTAGTATAATAGAGAGTCTAGGCGTATTTGTAGGTTAATGGTTTTTTCAATAAAATTTTTAGAATCCTGACTAGAGTTTAGTCGCATAAAGCAGAGTAGTTCAATTGCATATCCTTTAATTTTAGGCTAAGAATACTAAGGTATGATGAGGTTTTATATTTCTACCAATGATCCTTAATCCAACTGGTTAAGGTGAGGTACCCATGACATGTAAATAAAATGAAAGTTATGGGTTCAAGTCTCACTCTGAGCAAAAAATGCTTATAGTTGAGCTAGGAGGTTTTCTCAGCAATGGATTTCCTCCTAATGGTGTTAGGGGTGTGGTCCCGGCTGGAAAACGAATAGGTGTGCCCGATTAAGATAACACCTATCCTCCGAAGCAGGATCGTACATTTGCCGTTAAAAAAAAGGTACCATATTTATATTAAAGTTAAATCATATATTTTGTGGTTTTCAATCTTTATAGTTGTTAGTTATGCATATATAGCTAAGGTAATGTCATTAAATAACATTAAATTATTAAAAATAACAAAACTGATAAACTTAAATTCCTTAACTTTTTTTATCAATGGCTTATTTTTTAAAAAATTTACACGTCTTACATAAAAATGCATAATAACCGTTAAACTAATTTTTTTATGTGTTCAAAAACTTAGTTAGGTTACCTACACATGTGTAATTTATATATATTAACTTTCTTTTACTATTTTTTACGTGTATTTCTATGAATTTAGTTTATTTCAAACATTTTTTACATTGAAAAAAAAGTAATGGTTTATTTATTTTGTTGATGTATGTATCTATTTATTTTGCATATGCGAAGACTTAATCACTTATTTTGTTGATGTATGTATCTATTTATTTTGCATACTAAGAAAATTTGTAAATTGCAATGGTGTTGTGGTTTATGTTGTTCGTGATGTAAAGAAAATTAGTATGTAGATCATTTCATCTATTGCACTTCATAATTTGCTCGAGATAGTCTTTCCCAGATTCGTCGTTTGCATCCATCGCGACTCAAGAAGCACGATTATGGTCTCTACTCTCTAGTTATAATGGAGGATACTCGTAAGTTGTAATTAACCTTACTAGAGGTATACGGGTTACTGGTACAAAAAGCAAACAAAAAAGCTATTTTTTTATAAGTAGCCCAAAAAAAAGCCCACGTAATTAGCATAAGTTGGGCCCAATGCTCTTTGGGTTTACTTTTATGGATAATCCATCAAAAATATTAAAATGAGACCTTTCTCCATCTCCACCCTTTGTCATCTAGTTTGAGTTAAATGCACCCCTTGTATTCCTGGTTTAGAAGGGAGACACGTACAGGTCAAGAAGTATGTTTGTCAGAATATTTTAATGATACCACTTTGAAAACCTTATCTCCTCCCCCAAATCTTCAAGCAACCTTGTAGAAAAAGAAATGGAATCTCCGGCGGTGGTTTTGTATCCTTTTCCGGCGATGGGCCACCTGGTCTCCATGGTGGAACTGGCGAAACTAATCCACACTCACCACCCTTCACTCTCTATTATCATCTTCCTAACCCCTGCACCTTACGATACTGGCTCCACTCATCACTACATCAACACCGTCTCCGCCACCACCCCTTCCATCAACTTCCACCGTCTCCCCACCATCTCTATTCCACCAGACTTCTCTTCAGACTTCATAGACCTTGCTTTTGGGATCCCAGAGCTTTACAACCCCAGTTTCCATGACACCCTCGTATCCATCTCCAACAAGTCAACCATCAAAGCTGTCATCCTTGATTTCTTTTCAAATGCTGCTTTTCGAGTCTCTAAATCTCTCAACCTTCCCACTTACTACTTCTACACAAGCGGCGCTTCCGGCCTCTGTGAGTTCTTATATCTCCCCACCATCCACAACACCACTACCAAAAACATTAAAGATCTTGACATTTACTTCGATGTCCCTGGAATACCTCCCATTCATGCTTCTGATATGCCACCAGTTATCTTTGATCGAGAAACCAACATGTATAAAAACTTCATAGACACCGGTAGTAACATGGCGAAATCTTCGGGTATAATTGCAAACAGTTTTGCAGGGTTTGAACCAAGGGCTGTTGACGCGATTAGAAATGGCAAATGCACCACTTATGGTCCAACTCCACCTGTTTATCTAATCGGGCCTTTGATCGCCGGTGGAAATCAAGAGGACTACAGTGAAAATGAATGCTTAAAATGGTTGAACTCGCAACCGAGTAGAAGTGTGGTGTTTTTATGTTTTGGGAGTATGGGTAAGTTCAAGAAACATCAATTGAAGGAAATAGCTATTGGGTTGATGAAAAGCGAGCAAAGATTTTTGTGGGTGGTGCGCGATCCACCACCAGATGAAGAAAACAATTCAGATTCAGGAGCTAAGGATCTCGAGCTCGATGCTATTTTTCCTGAAGGGTTTTTGGGCAGGACCGCGGATAAGGGTCTGGTGGTGAAAAACTGGGCACCGCAGCCGGCTATACTTGGTCATGATTCAGTGGGGGGGTTTGTAACTCATTGCGGGTGGAACTCGACGCTTGAAGCTGTGGTTGCAGGGGTTCCAATGGTGGCATGGCCTTTGTATGCAGAGCAGAAGATGAACAGGGTGTTTTTGGTTGAAGAAATGAAGGTGGCAGTGGCGGTGAAGATGTCTGCGGATGGGTTTGTGAGGGCGGAGGCGGTGGAGGAGAAGGTGAGGGCGTTGATGGAGGGTGAGGAAGGGAGAGTGGTGAGAGATCAGGTTTTACAGATGAGTCGAAGGGCAAAGGCTGCATTGGAGGATGGAGGCTCCTCCATGCTTGATTTCTTTAAATTAACCAAGCCCTGGACACTTATGTAAGTGTACTCAATATGATGATCCTAGGTACAAGCATGGGTTAGTTTGATTTATTTATAAATAACGAGTTGTCCATTGCTTTCGACATGCTTAAGGGTCGTTGGTTCATAGAATGTTTTAATTAAATTGAAACATGTCAAAAGAATTGGAGTACGATGGAATTAGAATGGATAGCGGGTATCCTGAGTCTATCAAAAATTGGCCTGATAATGCATATAAAAATGTTATTTTTTTTGCGTCTAAATGAATATTTGAGATTAAATTTTATGTCTCCGATCTTGGATTTTTCAACCATAAGGCCTATCAACTATCAAGAGCATCCCAAAGGACTCTACCATCACCAGCATACCCCTTTCAACCTTGTAACACCCCTTTTAACCAGGTAACACACTAATACTAGGGCTGTAAACGAGTCGAGCCGGGATGGGCTCGAGCTTGAAGCTTATCTAGCTGAGCCGAGCTGGCTCGAAAATTTTAACGAGCTCAAAACACCGGCTTGAGTTCGGCTCGTGAAAAGCTCGAGCCGGCTCGATTTAATTTTTTTTTAAAATTTTTCACATTAATTTATATGAAAACACAAAAAATATATATCAGGGCTTTTATATTTTGTTGGGTACTCCGTAATTATAGGAACAAAGATCATTATTTTGAATATAAACAATTTACTATCAAGTTATATATTTTTTAAACAAAATACTTAATGTTTCTAAAAAGACTCCATTTTATTTTAAGAAAACATTTTTAAAATCCTAATATAAAAACAATAATCATAGTAATAATAATAATAAATATACTATATATATATATATATATATATATATTATATATATATATATATATATATAATATGCACCGAGTCACGAGCCTAGCCAACGAACCGATCCATGAGTCGAGCTCGAACCATGCTAAACCTGGCTCAAGTTCGGCTCGTTTAGAATTCGAGCCGAGCCGAGCCGACTCGTTTAGATTCGAGCTTTTTTCGAGCCGAGCTTTTTTCGAGCGAACTTCGAGCGAGCTTCGAGCCACAAACTTTTTGTACAGCCCTAACTAACACATAAATAAATTGCACATGCCTACTACATTCGTAGCAATATACCCCTTCTTGTTATGCATCTAGGCTTCTTTCTAGTGGCACCGAGCACTTTATGTACGTCTAGTCTAACGCTCCTACACAATTCAAAGTTCCATGAGTCTTGAAAGTAGTTGGATGTGTCTTCCCCAAGATCACATGCAAGTTGATTTCGGCCACCTCCTCTTTCTCATTGGTGTTGGTTGGTCCCTCCAAGGCTGGTTGATTTTTAGGCTCGTCCTTATCTCTGGTAACTCGAAAGTTCTTGTTTTGCACCGGTGGCCATGGCCGTATTTATCTCCACACTAGAAAACACTCTCCATAAAGGAAACAAAACTATTTTGCGGAATCTAATATTCGAAGGGGTGGTTTCGAGGTGCTATTGTTTTGGGATGTCATAAGGTTTGTGGGATTAGGGTCAGGCCAGTATTAACCTGAGAGAATCGTTTTACGAATTTTTGGTGGTACTCCTGAAAAGTCCTAGTTTGTTTAATACCACAAAGATGCTGGTCGGGATTCTGAAATTTTGCCGGGGCGAAGTGTTTCTCGAAGGCATGGGTTAAAGTCGAAACATGGTTATAGATTCGAGAACGTTATTTCCATTAGACATTATTCATGTCCACTTTATGGACATCACTATTTCTATGTAAAACTAGGTATAAATTTTATATGGTTTTAGTCGATAATTTTAGTCACTATACTTGGGTGTTTTTAGATCTATTCAAACCACTCGCCGTTCGTATGAATTTAATGCTCGTCGGAATTTGCTCGGTTATAAATGAGCCGATCAGCTTGGATCGGTTTGTAACGAGCCAAGTATGAGCAAAGGTTCGCTTGGCTTAGTTTGGCTCGAATTAGTTTTTATTTTATTATATATATTGTTTATACATAGCACTCTAGTAAATTTGGCCTACTATATACAAATATACTATTATATTTAATACATATTGGATCAATTAACCTAATAAACATTAAAATGAAATCCTAAGTCGCTATGAGAAAATTTAGTCCCTTGCTCTTACTCTTAATTGATCATCTCCCGCTTTTATGTATAGTTCTCTGCACAATATGCTCACCATCTCATTGGGTATAGTCTTAGCCTCAGGGCCAGCCACAACATATTTTCATTCATGAGAATTTATGTTATGAAATATGGTTGCTTTTTAAGTAATTAAAACCTAAGATCCAACATTGTCATCGCCTCTCATAGTAATATAAATCCGATAACACATTAGATAGTTAAGTTGTACAAATTGTTCGTTGCTCGTTTGCGCTTGCTCTATGCTCGATTGAGAAATTAATGCTCGAAAAATACTTGTTTGATTTTCCGGTCGGTTGTAAACTAGCTGATCGGCTCGGTTTGGTTTGGAAACAAGCCAAGCACGAGCAAAGGTCTGCTCTGTTCGGCTTGGCTCGTGAACAACTCTAGGTGTTTCCTTTACATTTCAAATTTGAATCCTATCACCAATTTTCCACCTTTTACATCTCTATAAGAATTCAAAACACTTACAACATCCGAATGTTTGCAATTTTGTTTCTCATGCCCTAACACCTCTCAACAAAATGGAAAGTTGAAGGCATGATCCATAGACTCGACGAACTCATGTTGTTTCTTTTAACTCGAGCGTCACTATCACCCATATTTTGGGTTGACGCCCTTCACACTAAGGTATGCCTTCAGAACATCCTACCCACTAAGATTCTTAACTTTCATACACCCACTTCTCTTTTCTGTCTCAAACATCCAACCTATGAACATCTACGTGTCTTTGGTTGCACATGCTACGTCAACGACATACTACTCACCCTCACAAGTTGGCACCACCGTCCACTCTTTATGTTTTACTTAGGTATCAAGTTGATATCACACGACTATAGGTGTCTTGAGTACTTCACAAGCAAGATATTCCTCTCTTGTCATGTTACATTTGATAACTACTACTTCCCATTTGCCGAATCACTCCTATGACATCCTCGATACCGCCCGGTCTTCACTTATCTTTATTCCATGATTAAGCATTTTAAAAAATGTTTGAATAAACTATTTTAATTGAAATTAATAAATCTTTCTGGAAAACTAAGAAAAAGTTATATTTATAAAGTTTCTATAAATTTAAAGATATCACTCTTAAAAATTAATAATTATCTTGTACAAAATAGCCAATAAAAACAGGAGTGAGAAATAAATAAATTCAAAACTACACCAATTTAATAAATATTTTTTCATTTATATTAGTTTGGTAAATAAAATTTTCACATACACATTTTGGTAAAAAAGAAAACTCCTAAAAATGAAGATTTGTAAACACAATGAGATTTTCAATTTTCTCAAATCACAAGATGAGCTCAACGGAGAAGATATAAACTTTTCAAAAATAAATACATCTCAAATTGTCGACTCCACTTACGGGCCGATAACTCTAGAAACCTTGAGCCGTGAAAGTAAAACATTTGAGGGGGTCATAAAAGTGGTAGACATGAGAAGAGGGCGAGGGTTTTCGTTTAATCCTAATGGATTTTGTAAGACTTGAGGTCAATACTTTTTTTCTAGCCCGAGATGTATGATGCAAAGCATTTCTGGTTGTATTTCTGATCAAGAATCAGAATTAGATCCAGACACATCTTGACATGCCTAAATATTTTTGATGAGCGTGCATAGGGCGTGAGATTATTATTTCTTTCTATTTACTATTCTTCTTATTTATCTGTGGTTTGAATTCTTTTACTTATCTTTACTTGTTGAACTTGTTTAACCATGGAGATTTTTTTTTCAAGCTTTTGTTTATCATTCGTTTTTAGACCATTTGATTGCCTATTTTCGCATCAACATGATTCTAGTACATGATATATCACGTTCTTATTCTTTTTGAACAAAAATACTCGATTTGGGGCCCTAAAACTACTTGTGATTAGTTTTAAACTCGGGTAATCTTCAAAAAGTATTTGATTTTTACGAGTGATGTACCTATAGAAATACCATTCATAAAATATTATAAAACACTTTTATCGTCTAGTTACAATATAAGAAACATTTGAAAAGTATAATAGGTCTCGCCGAGCCACTAGTAGAGTAAGCCATTCCCACGTGTCAAAATGAATCGCAGTCTCAACCAGAGTAATCAACCTGCGCCTTTGATGTTAGGCCCTGGCGGAAAGTTTTCCGAAACCGAACTGAGTGGAATTGTTACTTTCAAAAATGCTTTCTGAAAAGAAAGAAGGTCCATTTTCCCACGTAGTTCGTCGTTCAAACCAACAATTCTCTTCTCAAAGTAATAGGGAGATCCTTTTCTAGTTAGACTTCTTGCAATGAAAGAACCATCCTTTCATATTTGTTTGTCCTGTCAGATAGAAAGATGGACCCCAAAGAGCCTTCTTTACCACTTTAGGGGGCGGGTACAACTCAAATAAAGAAATTACAAGAAAATAGATGAAGTAGATTATGACGGTAAATAAAATGACTGATGATTCTTTTTTAACACGATTCTCTTAAAACAATTTTCAATTCTTTCAAAATAACTTGTTTGATTCCTAATGTATAACAATTATACAATTAGTACTACCAGATGGACTCAAAAACCCAAAATGTATATCAAAGAAAAGAGAAGAAGATGATAAAAAATGATAAAAATTCTTTAGAAAGAGAAAAAAAGATAAT
Organism: Flaveria ramosissima; assembly: GCA_025215565.1. Classification (NCBI taxonomy): domain Eukaryota; kingdom Viridiplantae; phylum Streptophyta; class Magnoliopsida; order Asterales; family Asteraceae; genus Flaveria; species Flaveria ramosissima. The sequence continues at coordinate 2,275,903 of CM046040.1, read as the reverse complement.
TAAAAAGAGTTTGTGATTTTGATGCATCTTTCAACTAAGGTTTATCTAGACATTTAACTTGAAAATAAGTTAAAACATCTCATTTTTTGTAAACCGTTAGTTGAAACACCAATTTAACTCTTCTTAACACTTAGGTTAGTGATTGATTGGGATGAAATAATGTACAAGTTTCCCTCAGTAGAGAGCAGCCTAGTGCCAAAGTTTCGTACTTAAGTAATTAAGATGATCGGGTGGGCCAAATGCCTCACCAATATTATTAATTCTTCATGAACCCCTTAGTCATTTATTAATTGTTACCTAAGCATTTAAGGGCCTTATCATATTTTTTCAAATTATCATCCAATCACTAGTTTTTGTATTTTTTCAGTTTCCAAGTAAAATTCATTATATATATATATATTTGAGTTTGGTAAAAAAAACATGTGTTGAAGGTAAAAAATTTATGACGTGTTTTTTAGAAAAAAAAGTGTTTTTTCACATGTGGCGTTTATACGACTCCATTTTAAATAAAATCAATACCGTAATATACATAAAAATAAACATGACACTGCGACATATTCAAAAATGTATAGAACACTATATTTTAAAAAGTTATATGAGAAAATTAAAATATTTTAAAAACTATTTATGCTATTATAATAAATAAATAAATAAATAACAAAATGATTATCTCACGCTTTAATACTTTTGTAAATTATCACTCTCGAGCCTATATAATATATTTATTTTAAGGATTACAAGGTACAATTGTATAGTTCTCAATGAGTACACCTGATAAGTCGATATCTTAAATCTCACATGCAAAGTATTAAATATAAATTAAATTAAGTGTAAGGAGATTATAGTAGAACGACATTTAAAAACCAATTATATAATATAATATTATAATTAGGGTGAGAGTTGGGTGTAGTGGTAATTAAGTAGGAGTTAGTGTGGTGTGGTCATCTCAACAAAATGTTATGGGTTTGAGTGGGGGGGGGGGAACTTCTAGATTATCTAGGTATTGCCTATTATATACTAGATATTTTCAGAATTGTTGTTCAACTTTTTTTTAATAATCATTAAAGAATGCAATTAGTTTTCAAATCATCTGAACAAATTAAATTTGTATTTAGGATGTTAAGCCATAACTTACTTGTACTTAAAAGATAATAATGTTGGTGAATGTTAGTAATGTAGTATATTAAAGTATAGTTATGAGCCCCATATGAATTGGTGAGGCGATATCTTATGACTTTTTATTATAACGGTTGGGTCTTACTTAGAGAATATATTTACTGTAAAATATTGAGTCACCACTCATTAGTTTTGTTTTTGTTCGCGAGTGTGAGTCTTTTTAACACAAAGTTTACCTGAATAAACATGCATATAGTATATATTGATCATTTTAAAATAATATATATAATAAGAGATAGTTAGAAATAGAGCACTTGTAATACGAAAAACCTAAAACAATATTACCGGAGTGAAAGTGGTTGCTTAAAATACGAATGAATCCTTTAGAAAATCTTAGATCATAATTCGTAATGATGACGATAAGGGTAATATCTTGAACACCGTAAAAATTCAAATAATGGAACCAATAAACCATATCCACGTGTACCACCTCCTCCAATCACACACAAGGGTAAATCAATAAATACAGGATGCCTTCACCGTAAAAATTCACTTCATCTCTCACTTTCTCAAGGGTCATCGACTCTATATTTTCGCGTTTTGTAACGTCGTTCTGTTCTTCATTCTCCGTCTTTTCTCAGTGGATCTTATCATTTATTGGTACATTCACTATATGATAGCATATTTGTGATTTGAATAAATTGATCTGTTGTGAATTTTGATACGTTTTTGTTGCAGGTTGATTGACTCGCACGAGAAAACCACCGGCGTCGGAGGCTCTCGACGGCCGTTACCGGAGAAAACCTCAACAACCGCCTTCGACTCTACATTACGCGTTTTGATCGGAGTACTTAATCCGTCTTCTCTCGATATATAAACTGTTCTATTGTGACTTATGATAAACTGTTCTGTTATTTGTTACAGGATGCTTGCGGTTAAAACGCCATCGTGTTCTTCATTCTCGTTGAAAACATTGACTGGAGTACTTGCGTTCTCAATGCGTCTTTTCTAGGTAAATTTTGTCGATCTAATCACTAAACATCGATACATTACGCCTCTTGTGATTTGTATGAACTCATCTGTTTTCAGTTTTGATACGTTTTTGTTGCAGTTTATTCATGAATTCAATCCTTATTTGAGTTATTTCATTTACAGAGTTACTCAAGTTCCGCTTTATTTAATTTGATTTAATTTACTTTAGGTTTTCGTTTCACGATTCGTATGTTGACTTTGAGTGGTCAAAGATGTGATTTAAACACACATGATGTTTGGGATAAGTTTTGTTCGTTTATTGTTTCACTTCAATATTTAGGGTAGTGTTTTGATAATTGCAGTATATGTATATCATTGTTATTATTATCATTGAACATAGACTGTGTAGATTTGGTTAAGAAATCTCTGGAGAAGCTATTCATCTTATTGGAATAACAGTCTGTGTTTATTACTGCAGTAGTTGTATTTTCTTTTAAGACAAAAACAGAGTTGTGGTTCTTTCTTCATGTTACTCGATTCTTAGTGACTTAGTGTGTATCATCATGACTGGTCTGTTGTAAATGTTTTGTGGTGGATATAACCATGCATTAGAAGGTGCTTCATTTCAGGATTATATAGCCACAAATATAACCATGAGGTGATTTCTAGGTAACCCAATGTCATGATGTTTCAATCTATACAATCCTTGAAGTTATGCTGAATATATATGTGACCTAGTTAATACCTTTATTTTTATTATAGATTTATCCTCTCAAATGGTTCTAGTATTGATCCCCCCACCCTCCCCTCTCTTCAAGAGCTGTACATTTTTAATACCTCTTAGTGCTTGTGTATACTGTATATGCTGTTTGCCTCTGTGTATTGTTTATATTTCTTTTTTACTTAACTAACTGCAGTTTCTTACAGAGAATGTGATATATTACTTCTGGAATTGGTTGATGATATGTGGATAAGTTTTTGTTTCTATATGTAATCAAGTCTATCACTTTTACTTAACTAACTGCAGTTTCTTACAGAGAATGTGATATATTACTTCTGGAATTGGTTGATGATATGTGGATAAGTTTTTGTTTCTATATGTAATCAAGTCTATCACTCAATGCTTTGGTGGGCTGAATATAATTTCATCATTAAATATTAGTATATGACAGAGTGACAGACCATGTTGGCATGCTTTTAATCATCTTGACATGTATTTATAAATATCCTCAAGATTTAGAGACCTTTTAAAAAAATACATATTTCTAGTCTATTTTGGTATTTGCTTCAGTATACAATCATGAATCTCCTGTCACTACAAATTCAGTATTCAAATCTGTCAGATATGCAATTCTGTAGTCAAGCTCTTATATAAATGTGAGTATTCACTCCAAGATAAAGTGAGAAAAAGTTAAATGTTTGGATACAACTTTCTATGGTCTATTTAGTCACTGATAATTCTAAATCTTTCAGGTGCCACCCTACATATCTAGATCATTGGCGGAGAGCTATGACAATGAAGTTGTTGCTATCTTTGATTTAATCTTCACCTTTTATCTCTACATCAAGGTTTGTTATCGATACAAATTGCTGCATACTTTTTCTCCACTAGACAAAAGTGAGTGTTAATGCTTTTTATACCCGAGTATTGTACATGTTGCTGGAATTTGTATAATTGTATATTCAACTGTTTCCTCAAAACGACATTTATTTGCAGATTTTTAATGCTGGATTCCTCTTTTATGCTACATTAAGTTCCATTTCATACTTCTACATGTAAGACTAGAATTTTCAGATTTCTTATTAACATCGCTATGCTTTTCACTGTCTTCTATTCTTTTTTGGCAAATTCTTAAGTTGGACTCATCATCCATTCATATTTTCTCTTGAGGAGGGGACACTTTTATCATCAATCTCATACCAATGCACGTGATTCTTTGCATTGTGACTTGTCGCTAGTTCGTCTTGGTTATACATTGCATGTGCTCTGCTTATAATAAATCTTGATCATGATTCCATAAAGAAATGAAGAACAGGAAAGCTATTTTTTGCTGAAACAGAGGATCATGCTACTCATGCACAAAAACATCTACTCATAAGTGTTCAGCTCTTGTTTCCATTTTGTTGTCAAGGTTTTTCTCATTCCATGAACATCTCTTACTGTTGTTGTTCTTATGCAGGTTGTCCAGGGACCATTATTGGCAGCAGCCTTGGTGCGTGTTGTTGGTTTTAATGCAGTCATGACATCGAACATTTTGCATCATTTGTGGTGAGTTTCAATGGTGAATGGTGCCTATGTTTTTTTTTTTCTGATCAAATAATTTGTGACCTTCACATGGCTTAAATATGAGGTATGAAGATATAATTTTAAATTAATTCTACACGTTTATTGATTAAAGGGTGGAACGATTCATATGATTAGTACTATCTTTATTCATGCATAAACAAAGTTTGCACTTTTAAGACAAAGATCCTAAATCATTTAGTCCAACCGGTAAAGATTCTTGTTAGATGTGGAATATATGAGGCTTATTGTCTCCCGCTCACATATGCGTAGTCATCTTATTATATTCTTCTTTTTATGGATGCTTAAGGCTTATTGCAGGTCTATGAATTTTGGTTAAGTTGTTCATTTTCTGACATTACATTTTACGTAAGTTTCATACATATTTTATAATTTTGGATGCATTAATAATAGATTGATGTATTGGTGTTACTAATATGTTTTGCTAGAAGTTGAACTCAATTGAGGCACGGCGAGATCTGATGGTAAATTGATATATTGTGTATGTTTTCTTAAAACGTTAAACTGAATTGAAATGCAAATATATCTAATAGTTGACGGTTAATGAAACAATCGTAACTTCATAAATAAATATATTTATATATATCTAGATAATAATAATAATAATAATAATAACAATAATAATAATAATAATAATAATAATAATAATAATAAATAGATGATAAATAAGTGAGTTGATTTATGCATAACAATTATAATACATATTTTTTTTAAAATGGACGTGAATATGTATATATATACATACATGCAATGAAATCAAAATCTTGGAGATTAAAATATAAAGATAATAAAAATAATATTAACTACATATATGCATAACGTTAATGTGTATAGATTATATAAACATAAATATTTTAATTGGATAAACATTTTAACTATTTCCACTTTGACTATCTGGTTACTACTTTCTTCCTTACTTCTGAAAAAGCTATTGCAAGTTTTTTAAAAATAGATACTTGAGTTGACATCTCCTTCATATTCACCACCATAGGCTAGAACGAGAAAGAGACTTCACAAAAGGTTTTGGACTCTTCTTTTGACCACAATCAGACCTTCAAATTCTATAAGAACTCTCTGCTCAAGACCACCCTCAACTTCCCTTTTGTTCCTTCCTGACTCGATATTCCGGCCACTTCCTACCATCTTCGATAATACCTTTTTCCGATTACCGACGACAAAACCGAACTCGTCTCCGTTCGTCTCGGCCTCTTGTCACTGCTCGCCAACTACCGGAAGCATCAGAAACCTATCATCGCTGTTGCGCAAGTTTCCGACGAAAGTAACAACATTTCCGACGACTTACGTTCTTAGACCTCCCGTGACCTGCGACAAAGGTAACCGACAACCGAACCCGTAAGACTTTATTTTTGTGTATTATCTTCACCTATACAATACTAACCTTAGTGATTGCAAAATAAAAATAAAATTAAATTAAAACACCTTCTTGTTTAGCCGGTGAGCGTTAAAATGAAAAGAGGGAATCATGAAATGAAGATGATATTATATTTTAAAGTTATTACACTGTGAATCCCATTATCACTACAATAGTTGATCCATTGCTTTAGTGGTTTAAGTCTTGATCTTTTTATTAAACAGGTTTTGGGTTCTAAACCCGTTATGCTTTATGTTATTTATTTATTTATTTATATTTTTATTTGTTTTTATTATTTTATTCTTATACATATATATAAATAAATTGCATTTACTAGAATCACTAATATTCAATCAATATAAATATACAAATCAAACAGAGATACTTTGATATCAAATTCTTATAAACAAAGGTATTATATGAACTAAAAATATATATTATTTAGAAGATACATTTGAGTGAAATAAGAAATTAGAGCTTCATTGTATCAGCAAGCTTTATATTTGTATGAATTATGGGCGTAAGTGAATGTATGGAGAAATAGTATAGTTTAATTAAAGAATAGACTTATATAACTTTATTCTTCAACATGAATTATGTGAAAATCATGGTTTAAAAAAAGGAAGTAACAGACTGAATTATAGACAATGAATAATAACCAGATTTAAACTAAAGAACCTACGTCGCTAATATATATATATATACTTATACACACAAGTGACTTTACAACATCAAAACTTAGAATAACATATCTCATTATATATAAATTACTTGTAGGTTATCATGACCCCTCTTAAGTAATGAGTTTGACATCCTTATGAAAAATCAGCTAAGGTACGGATTCTTACCCCACCCTTTATTGTTATGGTATTCGATTTGATTAAGAAAACCCTTTGACTTTCACCGTCCGTTGAAATTCCTAAACGTCTTTGACATTCCTAAATGTTTCAATCGGTCGTGCGCTTATTAATATCATGATTTATTATTATTTCGTCATGTTACCTTGGATTTAGTATTATTTTACATGCGATTGAAAATTATTGAATTGAACTCATTATCGCATGTTCTTATGTTATGATATGATTATGTATTTGTTCAGCGTTTGGATTAAAGAACACATTTGGTATATATTATTGTAGCACTATTTTAGTTTGTTGTATTCTGTTACCCGAGCATGTCCCTACTTGTGGGGGTGACCACAAGCATGTCATTGCGGCATCGATGACGTGGCACCAACCGTGACGGTGAGCAGAGATCACGGCGTCTCCTTCGGTACTTGAGAGGTACGTTGGCCATATTACGTTGAGGAGGCGTATGGACTGGTCCTAGGATATATGCATATGATTATGGTGGATGGTTGTTGTGTATGCCCACACTCCATTTCACGTTAGGTACATAGAGTCTGCAGCTCTATGTGCATGTCTGTTCTGATATAAGTTATTCGGCTCAATGGGTACATCCATATGATACGATTTACTTTATTGATTTGTCTTACTTTGCATCGTATCATTTTATGTTACTTTATCTCTCGATGTTATTGCAGTTATTATTAGTATTACTTGTGCCTTTATCCGTACTGGGCATTCGGCTCATTCCGTAAATAATTGTTTCCACAGGTTCACAGGTTACTCCGGGCGGGGTGTGAAGAGAGATAAATTAAGCTCTAGGATTTTTGAACAGTGAAAGATAGCCATTTTTGTAACATGTGCTAGTTATCTAGTTTTGGCTGATTAAATAATATGTAACGAATACTTTACCCTAGAGCTCTCAACGATGTTTTGATGATGTACTCCTAATGCTTCAAATCTTGGAATTTTGTCTTATGTTATGATTACTATGATAGTAATACGTCAGCCCTAATCGGGTTGGGGTGTTACAGTTATGGTATCAGAGCAAAGGCTCTTTCCTGTAGAAAACTTAAACATTAATAAATAAGACATGTGAGGATTGGGTAGACATTTGGGTTAGGATTCCATCTAATTTTTTTTATAATCTATTAATTCCTATATGCTAATCTTGTGTCCATTTCTTTTAGATGCCTCCACGTCGCCAACCCCGTAGGAACATCCGTAGGGCAAACCGATTGCATGCCGACACCGCTTCAAACGAAACCCCCGTTGACCCGAACATGGTCTCCGCTATCAACCATGTTTTTGCCGGTTTGTTGCCTAACCTTGTTGCGCAAACTGTGGAAGCAGTTCTTCACCAAACTCGTTCTGAAGGTCGTGATAACTCTAATCAGGAGAACCCAATTGAAGAGAACAACACAGATAACTCTACCGAGGGCATTCATGTGTGGATCCAGAGGTTCCAAAAGCAAAATCCAAGGTCATTCAGTCATGCAACTACTCCCATCGACGCGAGGAACTGGATAGCCCATGTTGAGAAGATCTTTGAAGTGTTGGGTGTTGTGGATAAGTACAAGGTCAGATTAGCCACGTACAAATTGGAGGATGATGCACAAACTTGGTGGGAAGGACTTATGCAAATCAGAGGAGGGAAAACCTATGCAGCTACTCTTTCGTGGCCTGATTTTCGTACTATCTTTTATGATAAGTTTTTCTCTACAGCTGACAGAGAGGCCTACATCAGAGAATATGCCGTCATCCGACAGGGGAATGATGAACCAGGGTCAGAGTTCATTACTCGATTTGCAAGGTTGGCTAATATTGTGGGGGAAGCAGCCGGGTCTGCAGCAGTTCAAGCGGAGAAGTGTAAATGGGCAGTGTGTGATCGAATCCGAAAGTCGATCATGTATATGAAGTTTAAGGATCTTACGGAGGTGGCTGATGCAATCAAGACATTTGAATTTGACAGAAAAGAATTCTTATCTCGAACAGGAGACAACAAGAAAAGGGATAGAGATGGACACCGAATTCAGCCCACAGGCCAATCATCAAATGCTTCTAATCATTCAAAGGATCGTAGAGTTCAACCAAGTCGTAACAACGGAAATCAGACCCGACCATGGCAGCCTAAAACCCATAACCAGATTCAACCGTTTGAAGGTGCTATTAGGGCACAACCACTAAATCAACATGGAAACCCAAACCAGACTTTGATTCCGCCATGTAACACTTGTGGGAAACGTCATCGAGGCATTTGTCATCGAGCTATGGGAAATTGTTTCCGATGTGGTCAAGCAGGGCATATGATCAGGGATTGTCCGAAACAAGAGAACAAGAGGAACACTGGTGGGTCCAATGCACAAGCTAACATCGGAGGAAGAGTTTTCGCACTTACTGCTACTGAGGCTGCTAGTACACCAGGTACTGTATCTGGAACCCTTCAAATTGGTGAACGTGATATTTATGTGCTATTTGATACAGGAGCAACACACTCGATTGTTTCTCATTTGTTTACTAGATGTCTTATGATTGATCCCTCACCGTTAGATCATACTTTATTGATTTCAACTCCTATGGGAAACTCGCTTATTATCACTCACATATATAAAGATTGTCCTATTCGTGTTGACTCGATCGTGCGTAATGCGGATCTTTTGCCCATGCAAATGGGTGATTTTGATATTATTCTCGGGATGGATTGGTTGACGCGACATCATGTTACTATTGATTGCCATTCTCGACGAGTTATCTTCGGTGATCTTCATCATCCTGAATTTGTCTATCAGGGAATTCAACCTCATAAATCTCTTAAGATTATTTCAGCACTCAAGGCTCAAAAGTTGATATCGCATGGTTGTGTTGGATTCTTAGCGTCTATCTTGGATACCTCGATTATTAAAGATAGCATCGATGACCATCCTATTGTTCGTGAGTATCCTGATGTATTTCCAGATGAATTACCGGGACTACCGCCAGACCGCGAAGTAGAGTTCTCCATCGACTTAATTCCTGGCGCCGAGCCTATCTCTAAGGCACCGTATCGCATGGCACCGTTAGAACTAAAAGAATTGAAAGAACAGTTACAGGAGTTATTGGAGCTTGGATTTATTAGGCCAAGCGTCTCACCGTGGGGCGCACCAGTCTTATTTGTAAAGAAGAAGGATGGTAGTATGCGGTTGTGTATTGACTATCGAGAGTTAAACAAGATTACCATTCGAAACCGTTATCCTCTACCCCGCATCGATGATCTTTTTGACCAGCTTCAGGGTGCCAAATACTTCTCAAAAATAGATCTGAGGTCTGGTTATCATCAGTTGAAGATTAGAGAGGCAGATGTGCCTAAGTCCGCCTTTCGCACTCGTTACGGTCATTATGAGTTCTTGGTCATGCCTTTTGGCTTGACTAATGCACCAGCTGTATTCATGGACTTGATGAACCGAGTATTTCATGAATTCTTGGATAAATTTGTGATTGTTTTTATCGATGATATTTTAGTGTATTCTAGAAGCAAGGAAGGACATGAGGAACACCTACGTAAAGTGCTTGAGACATTAAGGCAAAAGAAGTTGTATGCCAAATTTTCAAAATGTGAATTTTGGCTCAATCAAGTAGCATTCTTGGGTCACATTGTATCAGCAGAAGGAATTAAAATGGATCCGGCTAAAATTGAGGCCATTACTAAGTGGTCTAGACCTACCTCAGCCACAGAGGTCCGGAGTTTCTTAGGTTTGGCAGGCTATTATCGAAGATTTGTGGAAGGTTTTTCTGTTATTGCCTTACCCCTCACACAACTATTGAGAAAAGGGGTGAAATATTCTTGGAATGAAGAGCGGGAAAAGAGTTTTGAAGAGCTAAAGAAAAGACTTGTATCTGCCCCAATACTCACTCTTCCATCTGGTTCAGGCGGATTTCAGATTTATAGTGATGCCTCGAAGAAAGGGCTAGGTTGTGTGCTGATGCAACACGAAAAAGTCATCGCTTATGCCTCCCGTCAACTGAAACCTTATGAAGTTAATTATCCGACACATGATTTGGAGTTGGCAGCAGTAGTCTTTGCATTAAAGATTTGGCGACATTATCTGTATGGCGAGACTTGTGATATCTTTACCGATCATAAAAGCCTCAAGTATATATTTACACAAAAGGAGCTAAATATGAGGCAAAGAAGATGGTTGGAACTTTTGAAAGATTACGATGCTAATATTCAGTACCACCCGGGGAAAGCGAATGTGGTGGCTGATGCTTTGAGTAGAAAGAATTTTGGAGTTGTGTCTTGCCTTCAAATTCATCCGCATGTTATTTCGGAACTTGATAAGATGGACATTGGTATTCAAGTTGGTAAATCTGATGGCTACCTAGCTAGAATGAAAATCGAGCCTGACCTCATCTCACGGATTAAAGAGGCACAACAACATGATGGAGAGTTGTGGGCAATAACAGAGAATATTCAGTTGGGGAAGCAGTCAGATTTTCGTGTGGATGAACAAGGAGTGATTTGGTGTGGGAAAAGATTATGTGTACCTGATGCTTCCACCCTTCGTGAGTCATTACTAGCCGAGGCACATAGCTCGCCTTTTTCTATTCACCCAGGATCAACAAAGATGTATCGTGATTTACGTCAAAACTTTTGGTGGAATGGCATGAAGGAAGATGTTGCAAGATATGTAAGTCGATGCCTCACGTGTCAGCAAGTGAAGATTGAGCACCAACGAGCCAGCGGACTCTTGCAACCATTGGATATTCCCGTGTGGAAATGGGATGAAATATCAATGGACTTCGTTACAGGCTTGCCCAAGACATTTAAGAAGAATGATGCTATATGGATCGTTGTTGATAGATTATCCAAGTCAGCTCATTTTCTACCGATTCAACAAGGATTTTCAGTTAGCAAGTTATCAGAGGTGTTTCTTCAAGAGATTATTCGACTCCATGGCACTCCATCCTCAATTGTTTCAGATAGAGATCCACGTTTCACTTCTCGATTTTGGAAAGGGTTTCAAGCAGCTTGGGGTACACGATTGAAGTTTAGTACTGCTTTTCATCCACAGACAGACGGGCAGTCTGAACGTACGATTCAGACTCTTGAAGATATGCTCCGTGCATGCGCACTCGAGTGGACAGGAAACTGGGATGAGTATTTATGTCTTGTCGAGTTTGCCTACAACAATAGTTGGCAAGCTAGTATCGGTATGGCTCCTTTTGAACTCTTGTATGGTCGAAAGTGTAGAGCACCAATATGTTGGGAAGAGGTTGGGTAAAAGCTCATTGAGGGACCCGAGTTAGTCCAAATTACAAATGAAAAGGTTGTCGTCGCACGAGAGAAATTAAAGGAAGCACAAAGTAGACAAAAGAGTTATGCAGATCAACATCGTCGATCATTAGAATTCAAAGTTGGAGATCATGTGTTTTTGAAAGTCTCACCTTGCCGTGGCGTGCGCAGATTCGGGATCAAAGGAAAGTTTAGTCCTCGTTTCATTGGTCCATTTGAGATTCTTGAGAGAGTTGGAGAAGTCTCTTACCGCCTAGCGTTGCCTCCTCAGCTTTCTCACGTTCATAACGTTTTTCATGTATCTTTGCTAAGAGGATATAATTATCATCCGCTCCATGTCATTAGTTATCCGTTACATACGATCCAAGAAGACTTATCCTATGAGGAAGAACCGGAAGCTATATTAGATCGACAAGAAAGAACCATGCGAAGAAAAGTGATTCCATTCGTCAAGGTTTTATGGAAGAACCACTCCGAGCGTGAAGCAACATGGGAAATCGAGGAACCAATTCGCTCTATGTATCCTAGTTTATTCGTAAACTAATTTTCCTTGTACTGATTAATTGTGAACCTCGTATTTTGATTTCCGCCTGTTATGAACGCTCCTACGTAGTTACCTTCTTAATTTCAACTATCAGTTGTGTGTTAATTATAAATTTCGAGGACGAAATTTCTTTTAGGGGGTAATAGTTGAAACAATCGTAACTTCATAAATAAATATATTTATATATATCTAGATAATAATAATAATAATAATAATAACAATAATAATAATAATAATAATAATAATAATAATAATAATAATAATAATAATAATAATAATAAATAGATGATAAATAAGTGAGTTGATTTATGCATAACAATTATAATACATATTTTTTTAAAATGGACGTGAATATGTATATATATACATACATGCAATGAAATCAAAATCTTGGAGATTAAAATATAAAGATAATAAAAATAATATTAACTACATATATGCATAACGTTAATGTGTATAGATTATATAAACATAAATATTTTAATTGGATAAACATTTTGACTATTTCCACTTTGACTATCTGGTTTCTACTTTCTTCCTTACTTCTGAAAAAGCTATTGCAAGTTTCTTAAAAATAGATACTTGAGTTGACATCTCCTTCATATTCACCACCATAGGCTAGAACGAGAAAGAGACTTCACAAAAGGTTTTGGACTCTTCTTTTGACCACAATCAGACCTTCAAATTCTATAAGAACTCTCTGCTCAAGACCACCCTCAACTTCCCTTTTGTTCCTTCCTGACTCGATATTCCGGCCACTTCCTACCATCTTCGATAATACCTTTTTCCGATTACCGACGACAAAACCGAACTCGTCTCCGTTCGTCTCGGCCTCTTGTCACTGCTCGCCAACTACCGGAAGCATCAGAAACCTATCATCGCTGTTGCGCAAGTTTCCGACGAAAGTAACAACATTTCCGACGACTTACGTTCTTAGACCTCCCGTGACCTGCGACAGAGGTAACCGACAACCGAACCCGTAAGACTTTATTTTTGTGTATTATCTTCACCTATACAATACTAACCTTAGTGATTGCAAAATAAAAATAAAATTAAATTAAAACACCTTCTTGTTTAGCCGGTGAGCGTTAAAATGAAAAGAGGGAATCATGAAATGAAGATGATACCATATTTTAAAGTTATTACACTGTGAATCCCATTATCACTACAATAGTTGATCCATTGCCTTAGTGGTTTAAGTCTTGATCTTTTTATTAAACAGGTTTTGGGTTCTAAACCCGTTATGCTTTATGTTATTTATTTATTTATTTATATTTTTATTTGTTTTTATTATTTTATTCTTATACATATATATAAATAAATTGCATTTACTAGAATCACTAATATTCAATCAATATAAATATACAAATCAAACAGAGATACTTTGATATCAAATTCTTATAAACAAAGGTATTATATGAACTAAAAATATATATTATTTAGAAGATACATTTGAGTGAAATAAGAAATTAGAGCTTCATTGTATCAGCAAGCTTTATATTTGTATGAATTATGGGCGTAAGTGAATGTATGGAGAAATAGTATAGTTTAATTAAATAATAGACTTATATAACTTTATTCTTCAACATGAATTATGTGAAAATCATGTTTTAAAAAAAGGAAGTAACAGACTGAATTATAGACAATGAATAATAACCAGATTTAAACTAAAGAACCTACGTCGCTAATATATATATATACTTATACACTAATATATATATATACTTATACACACAAGTGACTTTACAACATCAAAACTTAGAATAACATATCTCATTATATATAAATTACTTGTAGGTTATCATGACCCCTCTTAAGTAATGAGTTTGACATCCTTATGAAAAATCAGCTAAGGTACGGATTCTTACCCCACCCTTTATTGTTATGGTATTCGATTTGATTAAGAAAACCCTTTGACTTTCACCGTCCGTTGAAATTCCTAAACGTCTTTGACATTCCTAAATGTTTCAATTGGTCGTGCGTTTATTAATATCATGATTTATTATTATTTCGTCATGTTACCTTGGATTTAGTATTATTTTACATGCGATTGAAAATTATTGAATTGAACTCATTATCGCATGTTCTTATGTTATGATATGATTATGTATTTGTTCAGCGTTTGGATTAAAGAACACATTTGGTATATATTATTGTAGCACTATTTTAGTTTGTTGTATTCTGTTACCCGAGCATGTCCCTACTTGTGGGGGTGACCACAAGCATGTCATTGCGGCATCGATGACGTGGCACCAACCGTGACGGTGAGCAGAGATCACGGCGTCTCCTTCGGTACTTGAGAGGTACGTTGGCCATATTACGTTGAGGAGGCGTATGGACTGGTCCTAGGATATATGCATATGATTATGGTGGATGGTTGTTGTGTATGCCCACACTCCATTTCACGTTCGGTACATAGAGTCTGCAGCTCTATGTGCATGTCTGTTCTGATATAAGTTATTCGGCTCAATGGGTACATCCATATGATACGATTTACTTTATTGATTTGTCTTACTTTGCATCGTATCATTTTATGTTACTTTATCTCTCGATGTTATTACAGTTATTATTAGTATTACTTGTGCCTTTATCCGTACTGGGCATTCGGCTCATTCCGTAAATAATTGTTTCCACAGGTTCACAGGTTACTCCGGGCGGGGTGTGAAGAGAGATAAATTAAGCTCTAGGATTTTTGAACAGTGAAAGATAGCCATTTTTGTAACTTGTGCTAGTTATCTAGTTTTGGCTGATTAAATAATATGTAACGAATACTTTACCCTAGAGCTCTCAACGATGTTTTGATAATGTACTCCTAATGCTTCAAATCTTGAAATTTTGTCTTATGTTATGATTACTATGATAGTAACACGTCAGCCCTAATCGGGTTGGGGTGTTACAGTTAAATTGTGCACGTATGTGTTTAATGTCTACATCCACTTCGTTCTTATATGAATGAAATCTACCTTATGTGAAGTAATTAAATAATTATTTTTGTCAATTGCATTATATATGGCATATCTTTGAAGTTTACTCACTCCCTCCCTATTCCTATATCAACCAAACATGAGTTCAAGTAAACCATGTAGCTCAATTCTATATATATTGATTTCTAATGTTGTATGTTAACAGGCTTGAGAACCTCTTTCAACAGGTTTGGTGGAGATCCAAACAAACATATCTTGTTTACAAGATAGCTCCAATGATGATTTTGTAGACACATCTTTGAGAAATCTCATTGAAGACAAGCATAAAAGCATTTTAGGTAACTAATATGATTTCGTTTAACCAGTAGTTGAATATATATGTTTTGTTATATGTATATTGAAGTTTGTTGTCAATATACTTGGAGGAAACAATCACAATAATATACAGAGTAGCTTCTGTATATTAGTCACACACATTGATCTGACTACATTGTAATATATACATATCTAAATGACATATATACACTTAGTTATCGTGACTATATAGTATTAGCTGAAATATATTTTTAGAGTTAATTTCAATTTTACTCCCTAAGGTTTGATAAAAATAATCATTTTCCTCCAAAATATTAAAAACATCCATTTACCTCCAAAAGTTTCATATTTTGTTTCAGTTTCAATCCAAAAGTTTCATTATTTTGGATTAAAGTTGAAACAATAATAAAACTTTTGGACTAAAGTTGAAACAAATTATGAAACTTTTGAAGGTAAATTGATGTTTTTAAATCTTTTGAAAGAAAATGGTTATTTTTGTCAAACCTAAGGGAGTAAAATCGAACTTAACTCTATATTTTATATATATTTCGGGATTTATTAGAAGTTAGGCAATCTTGGTGTTATACCCCATGTATTCTATTATGGAGATCAAGGAGACTTCTATTATTATCATGGTATGAGAGTTCTCTGCTCTATACACTTGAAAAAACAGCCGATGCCCCTGTTCGAACTTCGACGGACACCCAGCCATCGTCGTTCTTTTTTCTTTGCTCCTGTCCTTCGACACCCAGCCATCGCTCTTTGATCTACACCATGGCTGACGGCACTGAAGCACCTTCCAGCAAAACTCAGATAACTTCTTTCCATATGGGTATTAGACGGAACGAAAGTCTTGTGCTCCTTCTGGGAACTATTTCACCCACATGCTTGCGGTTATAAGGTACTTGATCATATTGACAGAACCAAACCACCTACTCATGAAGACCCAACGTTTGACCAATGGAGTGAGATTGATGTCATCGTGCTACAGTGGATCTACGGAACACTATTTGATGATCTTCTTGTTCGTGTCCTGGTTCCAGACTCTACTGCTCTAAAAGCTTTGAATCGCCTAAAAAATATTTTCTTGTATAATAAGGGCTTTAGAGCCGCTGCACTCGACAATTCCTTCAAAAATCTGAAGCTGAAATCAATGCCATTTTTGGAACTTTACTGCCAAAAACTTAAAGAGTTAATGGATCAGCTTTCAAATGTCGATAGTCCCATAAGTGAAAGTGGGCTTGTTTTACAATTGGTCGGTGGCCTCCAACGCGAATATGATGACATAAGTACGTATCTGCATTAAATATATGCCTTCTTGGGCAACTGCTTGTAGTATGCTGTTGAAGCACAATGACAAGCAGCCCGAGACACTGAACCTCTTGTTGTTGCTGCTACTTTTCATGAATCACAGCCTCCACCAACATCTAACCCTACCCACATTCTAATTTTCCAACCAAGGTGTACAAAGACGTTCCATGAGCACTCAACATGGTCTATCAAATCAACAACCTGGCCCACAACAGTCTGCTGGCCCCACTGAAAATCAGTGGGCTGCACTTTCTGGCCCAACTCAGCCACCACAATGGGCTCCCTGGTGGTCTTGCTTTAAGTATTCAAAGGTTTGATTTGAATGTGCAGGATGTTCGGGATGATTTTTGTTTGTTTTTCATTTCACTCCAATAATCAGGGAAGCAATTTCATAACTGTGGTATGTCATTGTTGTTATTATTATTGTTATCATTTAACTTAGAATTAAGTTATACTCACTTTAAGAGACAATAAGTTTAAAACAAGAATATACAGATTTGGTTGGAAATCTCAGGAGAAGCTAATTGTAGATTTTTCTCTCGGTGGAAAAACATTCTATGTGTTTATTACTGCACCAGTTGATTTTTAAAGAACAAACTCATGGTCTATGATATTTATATCACAAGGCAAGTTGGAGTAAACGGTGGATTTCATGTAACCAAGGTAACTTAGGTTGGGTGGTTCATTCTTCATGTTTTTCCACTGATCCTGATCACTCTTGAAGCTACCTCAACTGGTCTTGTATAAATGTTTTAGTGGATTTGAGTACAAATATGGTGGGTGTATAACCACATCTTAAAGCCTGCTTCATGTCGAGTTTATATAGCCTACATATCAATTGATACTCTCATGATAGCCTATTTGTGATTTGTATAAACTGATATGTTTTGAATTTTGATATGTTTTAATGCAGGTTATTAGGTATGAAAGTGTTATTCATGAATCCAATCTTTATTGAGTTATATCAATTACAGAGTCACTCAGGTTTTGCTTTATATGTTTATAGTTATATAAATTTCTGGTTGATTTTAGTCTTTTCTTCTAGTAGACAAACATGAATCTTTCTCACTATAAATTGTACTTGTTGCTGGAATACAACTATAAAACCAGTAATTTGCATATTAAACTGTTTCTGCCAACGAACTTTGTTTGCAGATTTTGAAGACAGGATTCCTCTTCTATGCTACATTAAGTTCTGTTTCATACTTCTACATGTAAGACTAGAATTTTCAGAATTCTTGTTAACATTGCTACGCTTTTCACTTGTCTTTTTGATCATGAATCCATAAAGAAATGAAGAACAGGAGGGCTTTTCTTTTTGCTGAAACAGAGGATCATGCTATTCGTGCACAAAAACATCTACTCATAAGTGTTCATCTCATGTTTCCATTTTGTTGTCAAGGTTTTTCTCATTCCATGAACATCTCTTACTGTTGTTGTTGTTCTTATGCAGGTTGTCCAGGGAACACTATTGGCAGCAGCCTTGGTGCCTGTTGTTGGTTTTAATGCAGTCATGACAAAAGAACATTTTGCATCATTTGTGGCAGGTTCCAATGGTGAATGGTGCTTACTCATTTTTCTTATAAAATAGTTTGTGACTTTAGCATCTCTGCTTTAATCTAGATCAGTGGCGGGAGCTATGACAATGAAGCTGTTGCTATCTTTGCTTTGATTTTCACCTTTTATATCTACATCACGGTTTGTTATTGATACAAATTGCTGCATATTCTATGTTTCCACTAGACAAAAATACTGTTGTCGCTTTTACTACCCGAGTATTGTACTTGTTGCTAGAATACAAATATTAAACTATATTAAACTGTTTCTTGACAACGACCTTTATTTGCAGATTTTGAACACAGGATTCCTCTTCTATGCAGCATTAACTTCCATTTCATACTTCTACATGTAAGACTAGAATTTCAGATTTCTTGTCCATATTGTTATGCTTTTCATTTGTCTTTTATTCTTTTTTTGACAAACTCTCATGTTGGACTCATCATCCATTCACACTTGCTCTTGGGGAGGGGACACTTTAATCATCAATCTCATACCAATGCACGTGCTTCTTGGCATTGCGACTGGTTGCTGTTCGTTTTGGTTATACATTGCATATGCTTCGCTTGTAAGTATGATAAATCTTGATCATGAATCCATAAAGAAATGAGACAGGAGGGATTTTTTTTTCTGAAACAGAGGATCATTCTATTTGTTGTCAAAGTTTTTTACATTCCATGAACATCTCTTACTGTGGTTATGCAGGTTGTCTTGGAAACATTATATTGCAATCATCTTAGATGGCAGACAATAAGAAGGCGAATGCTAAAGTCTCTCCACTTGGTAACCTATTCGTCATGGGTCAAATTATGCAATCTACATGCTCATGGATACAAAGTTCTTTCACAAATTCATGACACCAGGACCACCAAAGACCTGTGTTTGAATCTTGGAAAGAGATTGATGGCATTGTTTTAGAATAGATCTATGAACCTTGTCAAACTTGTACGAGTTCTTAAACCCGATTTCATCGCCTTGAAGCATGGATGAATCAAGAATCTATTTCTCAACAACAAAGCTTACCTATGATCCAATGGTATACTTTAAAAATAATCCTACCCATTTATTGATTAAATGGTGGAAAGATCCATATGAAAACAAACGGGTGTTCTATCTTTATTAGGGCATAAAAAAATCCTAAATCTTTTAGTTCAAGCGTAAAGATTATTTTTTTATTTTTAATCCAAAATCTTCTTTCTATATTCTTCTTTTTATATGGATGATTAAGGCTTATTGCAGGTCTATGAGTGTTGGTCGGTTCTTGTTTGTTTTATGGCATTACATTTTAGATAAGTTGCATACATACTTTATGATAACAGATTGATGTATTGTTGTTACCTAATACAAAAAAAGTCTGAAATGAGATACATCTAGATTCTACGGTAAACTGATATATTTTGCATGTTTTGTTAAAGTTTGATCCGAATTATGATACGACTACATCTAATGGTAAACTGATATATCACTGTTTTGCTAAAAGTTAAACTGAATTGAGATACAACATATGTGACAATAAACTAATAAATTGTGTGTGTGTGCTTCATGTCAACATTCACATTGTTCTTATATGGAGACCATGCGCATATTCTACGCCTTTTCAGCTTGGGTAACATATCTCTGCACTAAGGTTTGTTTTCTTTTCATATGAACAACACTATTGTGTTTTTATGTCGTAGTAGTCGGTTCTAGATTCATTTTTGTTGTAAAACAATACTAAGTTACCTCAATCTTTTCAGGGAATAGGACTGACCGCTGGAGTTCTCCATGGCAATCAAATAACGGGTACTTTTGATAATTTATTTGTTGCTTTAACTACAAGAAACCAGACCTATAGAGGCGACATCTATAGCGACGACACGTGTCGCCTCTTTAGATCAGGCTATAATGACGACATGTCGCCTCTTTAGGTGTTTGATTTTTGTTGATCAAATTTTAGTTTTTGCTTCGATTTGTCGTCGCAGTATAGTTTTGCAAGGTGGAGGGAAATTCGCCGTCTCCAATATTAGTCGTTAAATGTTTCTTTTTTTCTTTGATCGTGTAGGTAAATAAAAACAATAAACCTATAGCGGCGACTTCAGTGGCAACATGTCGTCGCTGTAGGGTTTATTATTTATTATATTTTTTACTCAACATGTTATTTGGACGACGTCGTTTTAGGGCTAGCAATTGCCGACCTGTTTATAACAAGATTAAACCTGTTTAATAAAAAAAGTATTTTTATTTTTTAAAATTTTTAAAAATAATTAGAATCAAGAGGCTAGACTTCATTATTTTACATTTTTGGTTCATTAAAACATATAAAAAATTATAGACATAATATATAGGTAGTTAAACAAGTCTATTGCATGTTTGATACGTAAGTTACGTGCGTCATCTCTAACCTGTTAAACTCAATAAGACCTGTTTTGCCAGCCCTAGCCGTTTTGATAGGCTTTAGCGGTGACATACGTGAGCAACAACGGCCACTTGTTGTTGCTATAACCTTCAGTTAGGGTAAAAAGAAGTTGCAGCTCATATCAGCGCCTTATTACCCCAGAACCATAAAAGATGACTTGTAGCTCCGGGCACCTCTCTTAGGTGACCCTCGTACGGTCCGAATCCAACGACATTTTGTCCTTATTTTCATTAATCTTGAAGTTATACTACTTAAGTTTCAATTAATGATGATGTTGTGTATGCCTTAGTTTGTATGTTTGTGTATGTGTATGCATGTGTATATGTATGTGTATCTTTACTTATGTTTATGTGTTTGTAGGTGTATGTATATGTTGTGTATAGTTATATGTTTGTATATGTAAATTTGTGTGTATGTGTGTATATATGTATGTATGTATGTGTGTGTGTGATAAAAACTAAATTGAGATACGACGAGATCTGATGGTAAATGATATATTGGACTCAATCATCCATTTAGGTTTGATCTTGGAGGGTACACTTTTATAATCAATCTCATACCGATGCATGAGCTTCTTTGCATTAATATTGCTCGTTATGCTTCTCGGTCATATATTGCATCTGCCCCACCTGTAAGTATATCAAATCTTGATCATGATTCAAAAAGAAATGACTAAGATGAGGATTTTTGGGTTTGAAATAGAGGATCATGCTCGCTATGCATCTCAGTCATACATTGCATATGCCTCACCTGTAAGTATATAAAATAGTGATCATGATTCATAAAGAAATGACTAAGATGATTTTTTTAGGTTGAAATAGATGATCATGCTATCAAAGTTTTCTTCATTCAATGAACATTTTTACTCTTGATTGGGTTAATCTTGATTCGTTCAAGTCGGGTCAAGTCGGGTCATAGGTCTACTATTTGAGTCATGTTTTATTTAAACTATGCAGCAAGTTTTATTTTAAATTAGTCTTAGTGGTTAGCAAGTAGTGGACATGTATTAGGGATAGTGGAATGATGCTACTTGTTTTTAGGAGTGCAAGTTTATTTTCTATATATATGTAGGTTTTAAAGTATGAATGAATGCAAGAGTTTAAATATGATCTTGTGCCTTGAAACTAATATTTGGTAAGGATGCCAAGCAGGAGGCGAAGAAGGTTGTGTAAAAATCCACAAGTATCACGTATGAGAAGATCTATAAAGACTAGAAAAGAATGACAAAGAGCATGACATTTTTAAGATTGCAAAAGCTAGGGACCCTAAGAGGTAGGATTTAGGAGTCATGATGTTTATAAAGGGAGACGATGGGCAAGTCTTGGTGAAGGAGCGTGACATAAAGTTGAGATGACAAACATATTTCCACAATCACTTTGACGATGTTATCGCCAACCTAGAACTAAGCAACCCCTCAACAAATCATCTACGACAACAACATAACTGTTATTGCATAAACATCATGTCAAATGGTAAAAGACTTGATTGATTATTATTGATAGGTTAAGTTACATTATATAGAGTTAACAATGAAACCCTTAAAACCTAAACAGACCCGTGGGCTCAACCCTAATAATAATTATTACTAAACCCTAGTAATAATATAGTCTAATACTCCCTCGCAGGCAGAGTGGTAAAGAATCGAACTCGTAGACTGGAAACAATTAAAAATAAACATAAAGAACAATAAAAAATAGTTTTAATCTGGTCATAATTTCGGTCAAAATTCCATAATCTTGTAATCTTCAATCCAAACCCTTAAATGCAATCCACAATATTAAATAATCATGTAATCTTGCGAGCGGCATCCAATGCGGCAGTGCGACGGCAGCATAGAGTGGCGTAGTGGCAGATCGTATTCTTGTAGGCGGCATGGTGGCGGACCATAGTCTAGCAGGCGGTGTGGCGGCTGATCATAATCCAACCGACGGCGGACCATAGTCTAGCAGGCGGCGTAGCGGCTGACCGTAGTCCAGCAAGCAGTGCGGTGGTAGCAACATATCATGTGGTCGATATCCCAATCGAAAAAAGAATTCTGGTCTACTTTAATTTATTCTTCTAGTAGACAAACATGAATCTTCTATTACTATAGAATCAGACATCAGCTGCCACTTGATATGTAATTCTCTAGTTGATATGTTACATTAAGGTAGTTGTCCACTCCAATATATGACGTGTTTTTTTAGAAAAGTGCTTTTTCACGTGTGGTGTTTACATGACTCCATTTTAAATAAAATCAATACCGTAATATACATAAAAATAAACATGACACTATGACATATTAAAAATGTATAGAACACGATATTTTAAAAAGTTACGTGAGAAAATTAAAATATTTTAAAACTATTTACGCTATTATAATAAATAAACAGTGACTATCTCATGCTTTAATACTTTTGTAAATTATCACTCTCCCGCCTACCCACTCAACAATGCCCACCCCCTTCATCTCACTCGATGACCACCAAGTCTAAATCAGGGATCACTAAACAACTAGCCGCTTCCACCTTCCACACCACTTCCGCCCATATCTCTCCCATTCCTAAAACCCACCTTGTAACGCCATCTGATCCATATTGGCATATAGCCATGCATCACGAACACTTGGCATTAATAGATAATAACACATGGGAGTTGGTTACCAGACCTGCTGATGCACACATCATTCGATGTATGTGGTTGTTCCACCACAAGTTCCAATGACAATGGTACTTTATAGCGATATAAGTCTTGTGTGGTTGTTAATAGGAAGTCTCAGCATGTTGGCATTGATTGTTTTGACACATTTAGTCCAGTGGTCAAACCCACAACTATACAGACAGTCCTTAGCCTTGCTACCCCTCGTCACCGGTGTACATCAGTTGGATTTATAAACACATTCCTTGAATGAAACTGTCTACATATTTCAACCTCTTGGTTTTGTTGATAAGCAGCATCCTTTTATGTCTTCTGGTTAAAGAAATCTTTATATGGTCTTAAACAGGCTTCCCGTGCGTGGTATTGACGCTTTGCTACTTTTATTTTGCAATTAGGCTTTCACACAACAACTGGTGATTCATCTTTATTTTCTACAAAAAGGGGACGCCCATGGCCTATTTGTTACTTATATCATCTTTGTCTGCTGAATTTGCGATGACAGGCCTCGGGGATCTTCACCATTTTGTTGAAATTCACATTACCAAGAAAAACAGTGGCCTGTTTTATCTCAGTTACGCTGCTGATATTTTATCTCGGACCAAAATGGACAATTGTAAGCCATGTTCTACTCCTACTAATACCGACTCTAAACTAAGTGCCATGGTCGGGACACCTTTACCTGATGTACACTATACAGTAGTCTAGCGGGTGCTTTACAGTACCTCACATTCGCTTGGCCTGATATCTCCTATGTTGTCCAACATGTATGCTTGTTCATGCATGCCCTGAGAGACTTGCATTTATAGTTCATGAAACGCATCCTGTGTTACTTGAAGGGCACTCTCGATCACGGCTTATTTATTACACTCTTTAAATATCCTAAACTCACAGCTTATTTAGATATAGAATAGGGGGTGCCCTGACTCTAGATGCTCCACCTCGGGATATTTTGTATTCTTGGGCAATAACTTGGTTTCATGGTCTTCTAAATGCCAAACCACTATATCAAGATCAAGCGCCAAAGCAGAGTAAGGGGTGTTGCAAATGCTACAACAGAAACATGTTGGCTCCGTAATCTCCTTCTTGAATTGCACGTTCCCTTACGAGAAGTCACCATTATTTTTTACGACATCTCTGCTGTTTACCTCTCGGAGAACCCGATTCAACACCAAAGTTTGTCTGGGAAAAGGTTCGTATTGGTGCCTTAAAGTTCTACACATCCTATCTAATTACCAATGTGTGAATATCTTTACTAAAGGACTTCCAAAACATCTTTTCAACCATTCATGATCCTGTCTTTGCCTCCTTTCCTCTATTGCTTCGACTGTGGGGGCGTATTAGCTGAAATATGTTTTATATATATTTCGGGATTCTAGTATTTTGTATTTGGAATGTATATTATGTGTATTATTTAATTGTATTCTATCCTAGTTTAGTGGCTAGAAGTTAGGCAATCTTGGTGTATCATATATAACTTAGATAAGATGTCTAGATTACTCTTTTACCAACCCCCTTAGCTAGACTTCATTATACTTCAAGCTTTAATGTCAATACTGAGCCTTTATTTTTTTAAGCTATGATCATACAATCTAGTTTTGAAACTTTAGGTACCTTCATTTGAGTTTATATTGAGTCTTCCTTGGATCTCTTGTAGGTTCTTACTTCCTTTCTTGGATCTCTTGTAGCTTCTTTCTTTTAAACTGTGGTTTCCTTTGAACCTTCATTTGGTTTTTGAACATTGGTCTTTACTAAACTATTCTTGACTCCCACATTCAAAAACACCCTATCAAATAATGTAATTTAGGTTTATCTTCATTTTCAACAGACAAGATTTGATCACACACTTGTTATATCATAAACAAGTTTTTTGCATTGGTAGCAACATGGTTTGTGTTGCATTTTGAAAGCTCAATTAGAAACAAACTTTCTATATTTTGACAGCAACGTGTCCTCTTCTCATTGGACGATCACAAAATTCTCTCTTTTTTCTAGAGGATCATATGAGCTTGTCCTCTAGCATATGATTAATTTTATATTATCCGCATATAAACTCCAAATGTTCTTTAAAACTTATATTTGATTTATGGATAAGGTATAAATAGAAGTGACTGGTTATAGGGTTTATGATCATTAAATTTGCTGGAGATTTGAGAGAATCACACTAACTTATGCTTTCACTACATATAATGATATAATGATGCAGTCGGAAATAGAGAGATAGATAATTGAACCTGTTGATTCAACAGAATACCAGGAACAATCCTTCTAACTATCATTGATTCACAAAACATACTGATAATCAGGGTTTACACTAACACACACAGTGATAGAGAGAAAAACAGATTTTTCATAAACTTCAATAATCTTTCACCAATCTCTTACAAACATATAAAGAAACAAAGCAAAAGTCGAATAGGCCACAAAACATAAACGGGCCGAAAACTGGGCCAAATGTAAAGTTCAACAAAATGTAAAAATAAGACAAAAATATAAATAACTCATAAAATAAGCCGTTTTTGGGCCGAAACGATGACCCAAACCGCCTATGGCGGTTTGTGAATACGGGCTCCTCGGTCCGACGGTCGTTTTGACAAGTCGCAGGCCCAAAACAGAGACTTCTAGCCCAAGTTATGGCCGTTTCAGTGAAGCCCCTTTTTATAAGCGATCTTGGGCCTCCAAAAAGGCTAAAGTTTGCTCATCCACACTTGGGCCCACATCATATAATCACTAGTTTACAAATGAAGGATTCATGCCCTATTGATAGTTCCCGAAGGAATTTATCCCCTTCGAGGCATCGGCTACTAGTACAACTACCATTACCACCAATACCTAAGTTATACAAGAATAACACACATTAATACTAAACTTAGGCTAAACTAAGAATAATGCTAAACTTAGGATAGACTCAAAAATTACTTCCTAACATTCTCCCCCCTAATTTTGATTTATCTTTCTTTTCGTGTGTTCATAATAAAGTTGGTCCTTCATCTCAAACGGGAGAGATTCTTGTTCATTCAATTAGTCATTGTTGCCTTTCCATTTAGTGCATTCATTCACGAAGTGATCGTAGTTGCCATATTGGAAGCATCTAAATTTGCTTTTGTCCTTATTTTTTTGACTCATTCTCCCATGATCTTTTCCTTTTTTGTTAAAGCCTCTTTTGTGTCCTTTGTAAAAGTTTCTTTCATGGTCTCTACCATAGCCTCCATTTCCATGTCCTTTTCTACGGTTTTAATTTTTTGAACTATTACTTGAACCTGCCATCAAAAGTTTACTTTGATAATTTTTCTTCTGGTTCATCTTGACGAATTGTTCTTCAAATGCTAATATTCCACCCACCACTTCTTCGAATGGCACGTTGTCTATCTTGGAATGTTGATTGGTTTTTACAACAATCGATAGAAACTTCTTTGAAATTGAGTTAAGTAACTTTCTTACATTTGATTTATCTTTAAGAGTTGTTAAAACTTCTTGTAAAGATGAGAAGATAGACAACGTGCCATTTGTTAAAACTTCTTGTAACCAAAAACGTTTATTTCACCTTTTGGTTAAGGAATCAAAAGTTTAATCTTATTACTAGACTTCTTACACAAGAATAATGTCTTTTATGACTAGACTTGTTACAAGAAATTAATAACTGACAAGAGTTGCAAATACGAGTATGACTAGACTTGTAGTAAGTCTAATCCATTGATAAACGTTTATTTTTAGCTTGTTTGATTAATTTAGCATCCTAGAATCTATATTATACATATTTAATTCCTCATATTATTAAGAATGGAAAGGCACACTAAAACGTATATTATTTGTGTATTTTGTTATAAGTTAGATATATATATAAGTAATTTTAATTTTTCAATCATTTAAGATATACTCCGGTTTCTTAAGTCCAGTTTAACCAGCCCAAATCTTGGACTGAGTAAGATGACATTTTTTATTTTCAGTTCCGTTCTAAAAACATTACTAAGGTAAAAACCACTCGATCGTAAACTAAATTATACATAGGCAAATCTTCATTATAATCGTTTTTATCTCTAATTATGCAATTTTATTTATGTCAAATTGTTTTTTTGATCTTCTAGAACTTCCTTATAAATCAGCATAATTAACCTTACGAAGGATTCCTTTTAGGTTGTAAAGAAAAGAAATAACTCGTGAATCCTCATCAAAGTTGGTGATCTAGCGCAGCCATAGAAAAATCAGATCATCTAGAATGTATAATAGTCAACAAAGTTACACGTCACAATTAAAAACATCAATTTATAACCCCCACCACCCTTGTTGTCTCCACCATTATATATATATATATATATATATTTTGTGGCCGATTGTACTTAATTTCATTCATCATCAACACAAAAAAATGATTCCGACAAACCCTTACGGTCACGTCAACGAAGAGCTTTCAGCAGTAGCAATCGAAGCCCGCAGGAAAAGACGCCGGCGGTACCTCGTATCCATTCTCATCGTCACCGGTTTTGTAGTGGGAATCATCGTCCTACTCTCTCTAACCGCCGGCAACCTTCACAGCCCTAAATTCCGTGTCCGGTCGGCCACTTTCGGAAGCTTCAACGTGGGCAATTCAACAAGCCCTTCATTCGACATAGCAATGAACACAGAAGTCGGTATTCGAAACAGAAACTTCCGCCGCTTCCATTACCGAGATACCACCGTGGACTTCTTCTATCGGGATCGGAAGGTCGGTGAAGGATTCGTTTGGGATGACAGAGTGAAAGTAAGAGATACAAGGAAGTTTGTTGTTCCGGTGATCTTGTCGTCGTCCAATGTTACATCGTCTTCGGAGTTACAGAATGATCTCAACGCTGGGGTTTTGCCGCTGAGGAGCCGGTCAAGGTTGACCGGAAAGTTTAAAATATTAATATTTGTGCGGAGGTATAAGCATGTTAATATGGATTGCACCATGGACCTTGTCATAGCAAACAGGGAGCTCACAAATATCTTTTGCCGCTGATTTTTACCGGCCAGTGTCGTGTATATTATTATTTTTATTCGTTTTTTGTATTGTTTTAAGTTTTAACTTTGTGAGTTTGTGTATATCCTTTATATATTTATTTTACTTAAATAAACATATACGATAGAATTTGTTTTTTTATGGATACAAGTCTCCTTTGATGGCTAAAGATAAGGTTAGTTGTTAACTATGATTTTTGATTGATTCAAAATTATATGTTTACCCTTGTTACAAGATACAGGTTTTATTAAGGTGACATCATATATAAGTTGTTTTAATAATCAATCCTAACTATATAATAATAAAAATCCTATCACAATATGTATAGCATTGACCACTACATATATAAATCTAGGATTTTCACCTCCTGGAAAAAGAGAATTGAATTTCCCAACATGAAACCCTATGTCGCTCGACTTGGATAGGTGTTTCGCTCAATAAATTGGGGTGTTAATTTTGGGTATTTCAGGCCTTAGCTATCTCTATGGTGTATTGATGTTGGATTGAGTAGGTGTGTTTCAAAGTACATGGATGAATTGGTCTTGAAGGAGGAATTTTACGAATAGAGCGCTTTCAATTTGGATTCTATTCTGTTTGATCACAGTTTAAATTTGATCCGGAGAAGTGACAGCTTAAATGTTGCTGGAAATGTGGGTAGTGCATTGATATTTGCCAGTGTTTGGCTTCATCTTGTCTACGGATATGGTAACACTCTCACCTCTGTTCAATTTAATTTCACATCTACACCGCTCCTGCCAGTATTCAAAATATGAAATTTGTTCACATGGTGTTTTAATAGTGCTTAGAGGTGATGGATACTTCTCAGTGAAAATCCTTGTTCTATGTGGTGTAAGTATATTGGAAATGATGTTTGTATTTGTATATTCCAGCTCTTTGCTAGCATTTATATTATAATGCAGTTCTTTTGTTGTATAAAAACATATCTAAATGCACTAGGAATAATTACAACGGTAATTTTTTTTTTTGTAGTGAGAGCAAGATTGGCCGGTTTAACGTTTTTTAGGCCAAAGCAAACAAATAATACGAGTCTTTTTGATTCTTAGTTATAGTTTATAGTGTACACTAAATCATGTTCTATTATGTAGTTGTAGTATGTAATGTACACTAAATCATGTTCTATAATCTAGTTGTAGTATGTGTACACTAAATCATATTAGAAAAATGCACTATTGAAGTAATCAGATTCACACAATGAGATAACTAAATTAAGATTCAAGGAGCAAATTTGATAGCCTAGATTCAGATCAAAACAGATACACTAACCAAATCAAATTTTAATCCAAAAAACAATTCAAAGACAGTCAAACAAATCACTAAAATCAGAAACACAAAACTGATCATTCACAACCCTCACGCCTTCTGGCGCTAGTCGTTCGCAGCCTTTGGGACCCATGTGCCCCTAGTCGTTCGCAACCCATACACCCCTAGCCCTAGTCGTGCGTCGCCAATCGCTCAAATCACTCAGAAAATCCAGTTACATGCACCGGGCAGCCCTTTCGTTGCTTAATCACAAATTCACAGACACACAAACACTAAGAAACACAATCACAACACTTTTGTGAGTATTATACTTTGAATCAAAAAGAAAGTTGTAATCTTCACACTCTCGCAGTGAGGATTTATTGAACCGAACAATACCATTAGTGATCTTGTAAGTCGTAATCGTTGCACCCTTCAGACATGCTTGAATGCTTGATGATTACCAAGAAATCCAAGAGCTGTCTTGATTCTGGGTCATTGAAACTTGAAAGAGGCGGTCATTGATTTTGGTTTTCCCGATGAAAGAGGTGGTCTTTGATTTTGGGTCGTTGAAACACAATCACTAAGAAACACAATCACGACACTTTTGTGAGGATTATACTTTGAATCAAAAAGAAAGTTGTAATCTTCACACTCTCGCAGTGAGGATTTATTGAACCGAACAATACTTGTAAGTCGTAATCGTTGCACCCTTCAGCCATGTTTGAATGCTTGATGATTACCAAGAAATCCGAGAGTTATCTTGATTTTGGGTAGTTGAAACTTGAAAGAGGCGGTCATTGATTTTGGTTTTCCCGATGAAAGAGGCGGTCATTGATTTTGGGTCGTTGAAACACAATCACTAAGAAACACAATCACGACACTTTTGTGAGGATTATACTTTGAATCAAAAAGAAAGTTGTAATCTTCACACTCTCGCAGTGAGGATTAATTGAACCGAACAATACTATTAGTGATCTTGTAAGTCGTAATCGTTGCACCCTTTAGCCATGCTTGAATGCTTGATGATTACCAAGAAATCCGAGAGCCATCTTGATTTTGGGTAGTTGAAACTTGAAAGAGGCGGTCATTGATTTTGGTTTTCCCGATGAAAGAGGTGGTCATTGATTTTGGGTCGTTGAAAATTGAAAAGAATGTAAACTTTAGACATGTATTGTGGCAATGAGGGTTTGGAACTTTTGTGATTGGTTTTCTAGGCCCAAATCTAGCCCAATGAACACATATTACATATACATATAAATTTTATTTTTAAAAATTGAAGGCCCTTTTATATTTGAGAGGCCTAAAACCCTAGCTTGGGCCCGGCCGGCCCTGAGTGAGACATATAGGAGTGTAAACGGATTTTGTCAAGTTGAGTGAATGTTGTTGGTGCTTGTTTCAGGTGATTTTATGGTGAAAAAGTCACTAAAGTAGCGTCAAACATGTCTAGAAATTTTAGGTAAGAACTTAGGTTCGAAATTCTAGAATTATACTTAAATAATGCTTGAAATCCCAAAAAATCTAGAGAAGATAAGGGGGAAGCATACATTACACTAGGGTCAGAGCAGTATGTGCTAGTTCCATGCGTTGACGGCAGAGGCTTAAAACACTATGCGTTGGGTTTCCAATTTGGACCATTCTACTCCTAATCGCTTTGCCTTCAGATATACAAACTTTCACTCTTCCATTAATCTTTTACGCACAGGTTAAGACATACAAATACCTGCAAAACAACATATCTTAAAGTCATTACGTTCCATATTATTAGTATGAACTTAACTATCTGTAGCTTTAGTTTATCCATAGGCCATAGCAACTACCATTGTAACACATTAACAATCATGTGTCCTAGTTGCAAACTCCAACAAACTATTAGCCAACCAATGTTTTACATGTCTTTTGTTCAAAAAGTGGTCACACTTTACACCTAAGGAAAGAGGAATGAATTGGTCCCAAAAACTCGGCGATTGATCTGTGATTCACATATTAATGTTATAGATGTAGTCCGTTAGAGACAAATATAACCAATCGACACATTATATGCATCAGGTGGTTCAAAACATTTTTAAATTAAAACTTTTTGAACCACCTAATGCATAAAAACAAGGACTCTAGATGTTTGGCTTTTGCACAATATGGAGACACCCTGGTCTAATGTTGGGTTCTTAGATTTTTTTTAATAACATCAATTAACTCATACGGATGTAAATCATTTCAGAACACTAAGTTTATTCGAGAACTACGAGAACAAACTTACATCATTTTTTTATTAATGGTTAATTCTATTTAAGTTTTTCGTTACAAATGTACATGATATACTTAAGACAATATTACGACAGTTTTTTAGTATTTTTTATTTTATTAAACGTTGCCTACACATGCGTAGATATATGTAGGTAATATAACATACACATCAATTACACTTATATAGGTCCAATAATAAATAATTAAAATTTATTGATAGTTTCATTTTAAATTTCAAAATTTATGAATAAATATTAAATTTAAAAAATTTCATATATTTTAATAAGACAAAATTACAAAAAACGTCCTTTATGTTTATATAAAATTACAGGTATCATCCTTTATCTTTAAAAAGTACTCTAAACATCCTTTATGTTAACATTTTGTAACAGATTTCGTCCTTTAAACTAACGGTCGTTAACTTTTTCAGTTAAGTCAAAGGTAATTTAGTCTTTTTACCTTTAAAGGACTATTAATGTAGACTTTTCCAAACATAAAGGATGTTTTCTGCAAATCTTTTATCTTTTACATAATTATGTATTTTTACAATAATACATGTACATATCATTTATAAATAACATAATAATTTTTTTAAATTATTTTCATCCACGTATTATCTATAATATAATTTGTATAATTTATATTATTTCTTTATTTATATTATAAATACGTGGATGAAACAATAATATATATATATATATATATAAGACGTGATGAAAATAATTAATTAGCTATACGTGCATGAAAATATTTAATATATTTAATTATGTATTATTTATATTTATATAAAAGACATGGATGAAAACATAATGTATGTTTATCGTATATAAATAAAATTATATATTTTATTTAACTCTAAACACCGTTTTATTATTTAATTATTTTTATAATTTATATTTATATATAATACGTGGATAAAAATAATAAATTATATATATTTGTATATAAAAAATCATATGTATATGTATTATTATAAAAATACATAAATTAAATAAATAATAAAAAAAAAGTTGCAAAAAACATCCTTTATGTTTGGAAAAAAAATCACTAATAGTCCTTTAGAGGCAAAAAGACCAAATTGCCATTGACTTAACAGAAAAACTTAACGATGGTTAGTCTAAAAGACGAAATCTGTTACAAAATGTTAACATAAAGGATGTTTAGAGTACTTTTTAAAGATAAAGGATGATACCTGTAATTTATGTAAACTTAAAGGACATTTTTTGTAATTTTGTCTTTTAATAAAGTGTTGTGTTGAGAAAATAAAATCTTATCGTTCTTGCAAAAAATTCTGTATATAGAACTATCCACCAACTTATCTAATACTTTAATATACCTCTAATTCTATTGCACATTCCATCACATGATATTATTAGACTAAACACTCTTTGGTATTCGGTTGTTAGATGGATTAATGTTTAAGTAGCACGAGTAGTCGATTTGGTTAGAGATTCCTTTCGGTTGGGGTAGTGAAAGTATTGTATAGTTACAGAAATCCAAGGGAGATGGGACCCCACAATATACAAAAAAACAAAAGTAAACATGTAGATGTAACTATCAGATCAGATTGAGAGGAATCAATTACATTACAGTGGGTGAGTTGATAGCTTCTGTTCAGTCGGGTGCTGTCTTGTCCTGTGTCTCGTCACTTTGTCTTCTTGCTGTTGTTATTCTTTAGATTCATTATTATATATATACTGCTAAACCCTCCCACCACCACCTACCTTTCTATACGCACATTATATATATATTAATTAATAAGTTTTTTATGTATTATAAGTTGTAATTTATAAACTCAATTTGTTTTTATTTTTTTAATCTTTAACTTTATTATTTTAACCCAATATTTTTACATCTTTTACGATTTAGGCTCAATAAATTTGTACTTTCAACTTTGTTCCCTTATACTTTTCATATTTTACAAATGTTTCGTTTTACGTCTTGGTCTAAATTTTACGAGTTAACACGCCCTAACGTGAGTGTGTGGTTTAACGTTTTTTCGTCTAATTTTCATTCGATTTATTTTTTTCTATATTTTATGGTTTTCTTGGTGTTGGTGGTCAATGACGGTGGTGTGTCATTAGTGTTACTTGATACGGTTTTACGCCTCCCGCTGCAACGCGGGGACTTAATACTAGTTTCTTCTAATCGACAAATTTACCTCTAGTCTTTCTACTTCTTTTTTTATAACGGTAAATGTACGACCATGTATCGAATGATAACTATTATCTTAATCGGAGATACCTACCCGTGTCCCAGTCAAGACCGTACCCCCAACCCCCTCATAAGAAAACTCAATGCTAGAAAACCTTCTAGCTCAACTCTGGGCATATATTTACTTAGAGTGAGACTTGAACTCATGACCTCACTAATATTTTACATGTCATGGTTATCTAATGTTAATCAGTTGGACTAAAGATCATTAATTATATACTTTCTTTTTAATCTAGATATGTTTAAAAAAAACACAATCTAAACCTGCTTTTTAATCTATATATAATTTGTTTACTACGAAACTTGAACCATTAATCTCTTTAAGTATTTTAAGTATGAATAACATGCAATACGCCTGTACCATTATTTAATAAACTATATAATTTATATGTTATTTGATAAACCACAAAAGTGAAAATCATTTCAAATGTATTGGTTTGATCAATCAGTATTTAGTACTAATTCTATTTGATTATTAGAATCTATAAACTCTATATATAGTTATTTATATATACATTTGCATCTTTTCAATGCTTACACCTCATAAATAAAACATGACACTAATCTAAAATCTAAATAGTTTTTCCCTTAGGGTTGGTAGATTGGACATTGAAGGATGAGATTTGTAGGTCTACGTCTTCGGTGTGACCGTACATATAACATTAATATGTGTGTATAGTATAGGAGAACAGAAGGCAGCAGTGAAAGGAAGCAGGTAGGTCTGAATCAGACAGCAAAAGCATACTTTGATTAATATTTTCGCAACCGTTACATCTTTTCTTTTTATTTTATTTTTTTTTACTTTTACAGTTTAACAGTCATTTCTTTTGCTTCTTGAAAATTGGAAAAGAAGTTAAACTATTAGCTGCTGCTTCATCATATTTGGTATAATTATTTTATTTTCATGTCTCGCCTTTTCTATTATATATAAAAAGTATACGTGGTAT
The DNA here is from genome assembly GCA_025215565.1 of Flaveria ramosissima. Taxonomy (NCBI): domain Eukaryota; kingdom Viridiplantae; phylum Streptophyta; class Magnoliopsida; order Asterales; family Asteraceae; genus Flaveria; species Flaveria ramosissima. Next base: position 2,240,701 of record CM046040.1, on the reverse strand, counting down.
AACAAAAGATATGGTTGTTTGAACTTATGCATGGCTGTATGCTCTTGTGTACGTACCTCCTACTGTTTAATATGTAAACCTGTAGAGTTATTGGTAGCTTTTTATCCCATAGACAGACTTTATCACAAAATATAATAAAACATAGAATATATGGCTGAGGGGGGTGGGGGCGCTTAGACACCCTTGGCGCCGCCGCTCGGCAACACTGCCGCCAGTCGCACGCCATACAGTGGGTACACGTTGTGCCCACTACTTCCACGCATATATCCATATCTATATAACTCACTTCAATCCCCCATTTTCATCATTGATTCATTTGTTCATCTGAATCTTTGATCTACAAATTAATCAAGAATTCGATAATCAGATCTTATAATCATGAATAGATCAAGCGATTACAGACGTGTGCTCAACCACTTCGATTACAGGCGGGGCAAGTGATGCCATATTGTCATGGTTTAACACGAGGCACAAGAAGCATACAAATACAAGATGGGTACGGCTTTTCCTCGTATCAAAGCTTGTGAGATACTCAGGAATGCTACCGAGTGGATGGAAGCTAGTCTTGGTTGTTGGAGGATCGTCGTCTAAACATTCAAAAATGGTAGAATCCAAAGTGCAATCAAAGCCCTTTCAAATCAAACGTGCAAACCCAATTTAACCTTAATGACACTGATGACGAGATTAAGGTTGAAAAAACAAAAACTCTTTTGAAAAAGATATTTGTTGATAACAACATACAAATGTACTCTCATGTTTTATCCAATACACTCTCATATAACCATGTTTCTCACAAGCGTAGCTATCATATAAAATTATGTCACCTCAAATGGAAGGTACTTTTTCATTAAAAGATTTTTAAAAATGTCTTAAAAGCCAAACCTGCAATGGTACTGAAGTTCTAATGATTCATCAGTTTGTCGTATACTTATATTAATTGGTATTTTTATCATTGTGCTTTACATGCTAAAATTACATAACAATATTATTTTATCATTATATTTTTTAAAATATCATTTTAGAAATATACAATAGTGTTTAGAATAACACAATAAAAAATTAAAAAACACAATGATCTGTACTAAAGACATAATGATAAGCAAAAGTCCTATGAGCTTGAAAACAATTATTTTTTTCAGAATGTTAAAAAATTGAAGAACTTGAAAAAAGTCAATAAAAGTGGTCATACCTAAAATACCTTTCTAACAAATATTTTTCATAAATTTGATATCAACTATTGATTAAAAAATATTGATGATTAAGTTTATTTTTATATTTTTATTTTGTAATTCTTTTTATTTTAAGCCTAACCTATAAATAACCTAAAATTGTATATGTGTTTTTGCGTATATAAGCAATGTAAGATCAAAAAACCAATAAAATATGAAGTTTCTAGTAATATATGAAGACAATCAAACGAGATTTTGTCTTCCACCACCCATTTTTTTGTCATCTTCTCCGGCAAAAGGAAGACGATTCCGGCAGCATAATAGACAATCACCATCGTAATCGTAGCACAAGCAGATCTGGTTCGTTATTCCTTAAGGGTGGTCGACGAGGGTGGAGGGGTGCGATGTGGTGGCGTGGCGGTGATGGTGATGGTGATGATGATGGTGATGTTGTCGGTCGCCGGTGAAAGTACCGGCCAATCTGATGGTGGTAGCTGAAGATGTTGATTCAGGTGGGGTTTCATGTATTTAGTTTTTAAGCACAACGGTATTTAGTTATTTTAAAAACATTAACAGTAAAAGTTAATAGACATTCTATTCAATGACCATCGTTGTTACGTTGTGTTAACTATTGTACCAACCTTGTATTTTCTAAAAGTTAGGAAATAAAAGTGAAATCGGATCTAAGCACAAAAACTACCAGTGTAATTAAGTCAAAATAAATATTAATTCAAAAAGACTACAAGTAGTACTCTATAATGCAAAACCTACGAACGGAAAATGCTTTTTAAAATGTGACAGGAGAGCAAAACCACTTCCACTACAACACGATGGTAATAATGTAATCAAATGTTTTAATTAGTTCACAAAATTACAAAACTTATTATTCTGTAACAGGTAAGATTGAAACGAAACTACAACTCCGAACAATTAAACCAAACAAATGCTCGTGAACGGCCAGACAAGGTAAATCGAATAGTCGAGCCACTCTCGGAAGTCTATTTCAGGCAAATAAGATTGCTTTTCGTGAAATAACGGTGGATGTAAAAATGAGCCGCTAAACCCAGTTCAACGGTAGCTTGTAAAAGCCATCCCGCTATAAAGCAAATGACTCACAAGCACCAAACCCAAACGGCGAATTGTGTGTTCATATTTACCGGTCCTGTTATGAATATAATGATTTTTACCTAACATAACTATGACTCTAGTCAAGCAGTAATTTATATAATACTAATTATCAGCTTTGTTGTGCAATGTGGGTTATACTTTATGTATTATAAATTGTACCTCATTTTGCTTTTTCTTTATTTTTCATTTTTAACTCTATAGTTTCAATCTTTTACATCTATTTTAATACATTTTTCATTTTCAACCTTGATCTCATATACTTTATCATTTACAATTATTTTATTTTACGTCTCGGTTATAGTTTCCGAGTTAACATACAAGCACATGTATATGTGGTTTAATGATTTTACATCTATTGTTTTTTGTTTCACGACCGTGTTGTGTAATACACTTCGTTCTACTTTATACGCATTAACACGTTGCAATGCACATACATGATTTAATGTTTTTACGCTATTTTCATGTTCGGTTTTGTTTCTTTTGCTTTATGAACTTTTCTGGTATTGGTGGTTGCTAGCAATGTGTGACATTGATGCTATTTGATAGGGTTTTTTGCTCCCACCGCAACGCGTGGGGTTAAATACTAGTAGGATATAATTTGTATTTTAGTTATTAAAAACCACTACTGGAAAAAAAGGTTGTTATTGTTACACATTAATTTTTCTTATTTTCTTTATTCATAGATATAAATACACGGAGAAATAGAACGTTTAGAATATTATATATATATATATAATTTGAAACTTTTAGCTACATAGACGTTTTAACTTTTGTGTTTTAACCATAAAAACTTTTTGGTTTTCATATTTGGTGTTTTTAAGTTTTAGCTTTTATGTTTTAACCACAAAAACATTTTTGGTTTTCATATTTGGTGTTTTTTATTTTTTAGGTTTATATATTAATTAAAAATTGTTTTAATTACCTATTTATTTAATTTCCATCATAAAAGACAAGTGGATGAAACGAGCATATAAATATTAATGTGCTTTAATGATTTATTATTTTTTGATCCACCAAGTTATTCGATGTATTCGGGTTTTAAATCGTAGTGATAGCCGTTAATATATTTTTTTTGTATTCTAGCTTTTATATTTACGTCAGTAATGCAATTACACGTGCAACGCTCGTGTAGATATTTCTAGCTCTAATAATAAAAAGGATGTCTATATAATTCAAGCCTAGACAAATAATAAAAATCCTTCATAAGTCACAAATTATTCAGTAAAGTGGAACACACAGTGCAAGCAAAAGATATTGTGAATCATTCGTTTAAATCTCCCTGTCATAATTCTGATGATGCAATCATCACCTTTTACTTTACAAAACCCTACTAATTACCACCTCAAAGTACACTGGTTTCTTCTTCCCTACCCCATACTCTAAAACTTCACACATTTCCATTAATAAAATATTTTATTTATGATATTACCAGTACCAAGTTGTACTTAACTAAATACATGAATATATTTTCCCGCCATTTGTTCAATTCCTTATTCAGATGCTGCTTCTTTTCTCTTCATCAATGGAGATCCGAGGCCCTTGAGATGGAGCACTTCCAGATCTTGACAACACATGGCACCCTGAAACATATAAACATTTTTATAAGATTACTTATAAACCCGTGATATATTCTGACATGGAGGAATTAAATATGAATTCAATTAAGCGGATTTTGAGGCAAAAGCTTTAGTACCTTGAGAAGGTGAATTGTATGATTTCTTGCAGTGCAGAATGGCGCTTTGGATTCCATCTTGTTGTTGCAAAGCTGAATCGTCTCTCCTTGGAATGGGTTTAACGACGGAAGACGACGATCGGCTTTTGCCCAAATGCTTACGAACCGACGCTTTCTCCTCCTTGCGTGTGTAGAACGAAGAGTGTTCGTGTAATCTTCTTCCCTTGTCGTTGGATCTTCTGGAAACCTTGATATACAGAGGTTTGATCAGATTCAAGTATCTGTGAACGACGTCCTTTGAGAAACGCTTCGGCGGCGTGTGATTGTGATCTACAACCTTCTCCGACCCCGATTTGCTCCTGAAACTGTCATCTCTTTTGAGCAGAGAGCTAATGGTAGCCTCTTCGATGTCGCATTTCATTTCCTTCTTGTCGGATTTGACTTTGGTGTTGTGAAAGCCTAGCATGAGAACTCGAAAGGGAGACCTCGGTGTTTTGGTATCCAGAGGCATAACTTTCCTCTTATTGTTGAAAAACAGGGAATGTGAAGACGAGTAATTACTAGTGTGGTTTGACTTTGAATCAGAGCCATCCAAGTGTGAAGATTGTTGGTAGTGGTGAGTGTGGAAGCCACTAATGTCGACGTTGACAGAGTGGGTAGTGGTAGTGTGTTGTAAATCTTTCGGATTTGTGAAGACCAAATCGAAGAAGGATCCTTCGTCGTCGGTGTGAAATCAAAGTCAGCGGCGTTGCCGACACCGGCATTTCGCCAGAATTTGAGAAGGCTGAAGACATCCATGGTAAATTGGTAATGGTAATGGTGGGGAGAGGCAGAGTAGAGTAAACTATATAACTAATGGTGTGAGGAACCGAAGAAAGAAATAAGAGGGGTGGGTATAAATAAACAAAAAAAAGGGGAAAGCTTTCCCTTCGTTTAATGGCATTGCATTTTGGCCTGCAAAAGTTGAGAGAGAGAGGAGAGGAATACGCTTTTGGGGCAGCACACACAACACAGTCAACAGTGAGAGAGTAAAGATGAGTCGTGTTGATGGAGTTTAGCCATGGCGTCACGTTCCATTTTCCAATGCTAATTATTATTTTCTTTTTACCCTTCTTCTTATCTTTCAAGTTAATGTTAAAACATAATAATAATATTATATTTTCCTTTTAACCTTTAATATATTTTAAAAACTATAATATAATATGATGTGTCTAGACATATCTCCTCTACTCAACATAACCTATGTCAGAACGGATATAATATTAGCTTATTACATATGGTAGAATTTGAATGTATATATATTTACAATTTTCTAGCATGTTTTGAGCATTCTAATGCGAAATGTCAGGAATAATGCTATGAGACGTAAATGTCATTGTCATACTAAATAAATATTATATTTGGAACTAAAAACAAAAAGGAAAAGGAAAAGAAAAGTAAGGCACTATGAGATAGTAGCTTTTGGTTATTAAAAATTTAAGATGGGGGCGAGAATAGACAAATTTAAAGTTTAAGTGTTGTTAAAGAAATTTCCAAAACGAGGAGAAAAAGGAAAAGGAAGGGGTCAAAGTGTTTGGTAAAAACTAAAAGACCCAAAAAGAAACGAGGACTTGTGAGACAAAGGGAAAAGGGAAACAAAAGAGAGGTGCTCAAAGGATAGGGTCAGAAATAAAGTATATGTCAAAGTGAAGGGGGTTGTGAGGTGACTTTTGCTTTTCTTTCTTTTTATTATCTTTTTTGCCAATACTTGTAGATTTATTTGTTTTGACATAGTTTCATGGTTATAGTGTAAAGTGTGCAGCGTCAAGCGTTAGATATTGTGTCTATTTCGCTTGCATGCTTAAGTTTACGGGCTACTCCTACTGCGTTGATCAAAAGGAATCATTATCATCAAGGAAAGTCTTATACGATTACATTTTGTGTCACTCAAGACTAGTCTTATTGCAACAATGGCGCCACACATGGTCTTGAAATATGATTATGTGACGCCATGAAAATAGGCACGTTTCAGTTTCAAGATAAATCTTAAAAAACATACTACTGTGATGTTTAGCTATCTCATTAATTTTTCAACGTTCACAGAAACAAGAGTAACGCATGCTTTTTATATAGTTTATGAATAATTAAATTCAATTATAATACCAAACAGTTATATTTGGTTGATGAACATAAATACAAAGAAGTCAAAGAGTATATAAAAGGTGGGTTAATCAATTTGAAAGTCTAAGTTAAAAGTAACAACTTGCCGTCCAAGGTAGGTGTTATTATGAAACTACTAATATAAATGCTTAATTAATTTGTTACAGTCTTGATGCGCTATTGAGTTGGGAAAATATGAAAAATAGTTGAGTGTAGGTTTGTTGATTTTTAGTATGTATGAAATAAAATATACTTTTGAAAAGCTAAAAATAAAAGCATGCTTTGTTTGTAAAGAAATTAAAAGTTGAGGGGTAGAAATAAAAGTGAAGGAGCGGGGTGGGCACGCCTAGTCATAAACCCAAAGCTTTCTTTTCCTTTGTTTGTTTGCATTTGCATTGCAATAAAGATTAAAGATTAAAGATTAAAGACTAAAGACTAAAGAGTGGAGTAAAGAGAGTAGGGGGACTCCTCTCCTCGTAAAAATTGTAAAAGGTTTGACTTCCCTTTACAAAAAGAGGACTAGGACTGTTTGGAATGAGGATAACCCAATCCTTGTTTCGCATAAGGATATGATTTACTAGACCACAGCCGGTAATTATAGTAAAGGCTTTGTTTACTGTGAACTAGGTTTAAACTCTGCGCGTTGCTGCAGAGTTCTATTGGAATAGAATGATTTTCTTTTTCCTTTAGAATTATGATCTTTTTCATCCTCTCTCATCGAGGTCTGTGAACACCAATCGAACTAAGCATTTCAAGAGAAGTAAAATTTGAAAGTTAATTACATATAGTTACGTGTTGGATCTAGAGGGCTGTAGCAACCAAAACTATGTCACTTAGAAGATTTTGAGTACAACATACAAAGGACTTCCGAAACCAAGTGTAGAACTTTCGAAGGAAGAAGGAGCTCTTCCGAAGTCTAAGTGTAAAAACACTTCCGAAGGAAAACTCCAACTTCGAAGATAATAAAGAAGACTTCCGAAGATCAAGACTTAAAGACAAAGTTCTGAAGTCAACTTCCGAAGTATAAAGAAGTCCTCAAAGCCTCGGAAGCATAGAAGCATCTCCGAAGTATAAGTGGCTTCGGAAGAACTTATTCTTCCGAAGCCAGTTAACCTTCGGAAGACACTTCTATTATCCAGTAGACATAAGTATGGTCTGTCTAACACTCCGCTGCAAATCTCTGAGATACTGCATGGTGTTTTCTCAAAAGCCATGTAGTTGACCATACTTTAATCTACTGTTTATCTTTTTATGTTAAGTACAGTTGCCATCTTAGTTGGTGACAAAAGATAAGTCATGGACATGTCATGACTACCATATCTTAGATAATACTTTATCTAAGATACCTTAACTATAGCATTGTAGTATATGCTTTAGTCTTAGGAATCCAGCTGGTATCAAGTATAACCGCGTTTGTAGGATCTAGATATATGTTCTCATTGTAACTCTTGTTTCATGCTGTAAGTGTCTTGTAATCTTGAGTTGAGAAGTAATATATACAAATACCTTGAAAATATATTCCTGCTTGTTCCTTTGATTACTTATTATATTATTATCAACTCTTGTTAAAGGCATTGCTTCATCTTATCTGAGTGTTACTAAGCGAGTTTGAGAGAATCACAAGTGTTAAGTGACAAAACCCGATCCTGCATTACGTAACTTTACATAAGAAAAAGAAAACTTGGACGTCTTTGATAGTGTTCAAAAGTTTATATAAAAAACAAAGTTGTGGCAAACTCATGCTTTGCGGGGATGGCATTAATAATAGTCAGAAGTGTTTATATAAACAAAACTATTAAAAAAAACTCAAGTGGGAAGCAAAAAACATTTTTGTAATAGAAAAATAAAGTGATAAACATAAGCATGTAAGAATTTATATGTTATAAAAATCATATTATAATAGTTAAACAGTTTATACAATTTGTGTGTTTATGTTTTGGTAAATTGTACACTATGATGCACAACTTCGTTTTAAATGAAATTTACATCGAATTATGAATACAAATAAGCACATTGTAACATTATATTTAAAATTTGTTAAAAAGATATTACTTCAAAGTAAAAAATGGATCTATAATTAAACTTTGAGGGGCTAAAAGTAAAAAATAAATAAAACTTCAAGTTGAGAAAACACCTTGAAATTTGAGAAAAATTGCACAAAGGTCATTGCATGATGACTTGTACTTAAATGTTTCCATGTTGATAAATGTATATTTTTATATTTTTATTTTCTTATTCTAATAAAAAAGTAACTAATAGTAACAAATGTCATTATCACATTCATTCTTATCAAATTTTCATCGCTTCTCTCTGTTATCAATTACTACATTAATTACTAATTATTTTATTTAATTCTTTTTTAGATTAAAAATAATTTTTTTATAAATTAAGCAAGAAATCTTTTTATTAATGTTATTTCAAAGAAACAAATTTTATAAAACTTTTTCTAAGACATCAAACTGTTTTAAAAATAAGAAATATTTTAAACATTGTGTTTTTAAACAGTAAAAAATTATAAACTAAAAACAATTAAAATTGAAAGTTATAGTAAGAAAATATTTTAAAAGCACATTTTTTTAAATGTTTGTTTGAAACAAAATGTCTAATTTATTTTTTGACCAAAAAAAAGGTTTAAAAAGATAATATCATTGTTTATCACTTATAATCCTTACTCATATTTAATTTCAATTGTATGTTATCTTAAAATATTATTTTATAATTAATAAAATTTTATTTTATTTATAAAACTAGTATACTATATACACACACAATAGAATTCCTTTACCAGACTCGACATATTGTTTTTGGGCTACCCAATTTCTTCAACAACCAATTAAAATATCAAACAATCGGTCCAACGAACCAAAAGGATGTATGCCACAAGCCCGCAACCACGCTCCGTTTTACGTGGGCCAAACCTTTCAAACAACAAACAGTAACCAAAGCCCAAACCCAAAGCAAAAACCAATTAATAACGTTTGTTGTCCTCTCTGTTCAAACAACCTCCTTGTAGCCTTGTACGCCACCGCTAGCCATCACCACTATAAACACTTTTACATTTCATTCTTTCGTCTTTTCCTACCTAACAAACAACATAAAGTAATGATTCACTCCGTTTCAAAGGTAATCAAACACAACAATGAAATGTAATGATTTGTTTCATTCTATCATCCATTTCATTCTCTCATTCATTCCGTTACTTCGCCAATTCCATTACCCATACCAAACAGACCCTTAGGCACCGTTTAGTTTACAAAACTCTCAGGTTTTGGAGTTATACTTGAAAATTTTTCAATCCAATATCCTGTTTGTTTGATTACACTGACTCAATAAGATCTGACTGAATCAGAAGCTGACCCAGTTAGAAGTTCTGACTGGGTATGCATCTGACTGAAACTTGGCTGTTTGATTCAGTATCTGACTAGAACCAAATCGATTCAGTATTTAAGTAACAAAACCCATCGGAGTCACACCACCGGTCGGAACCACCACACCACCACCACAACCACCACTATCACCGTACACATTCCGACCACCACCGCAATCCACCGTACACAAAGGCGGTGTCAAAGGCAGTGCCTGCGGATCGCGAGGCTAAAGCCGAAGCTGAAGATGAAGGCGGTGCCTGCGGGTCGCAAGGGGGTGGCGGGCTGCGGGTCGCCGATCAGCAACTTTTTTTTCAAGGTTTAAGTCAGCAATGGAGACCCAGTCAGCCGGGGCCGAAGCCGAAATCAAACGGGCTGACCTGCTGACCAAGTCAACCGGTTAGCCGGGTCAGCCCAAAAACAAACAGCCCCTAAGGAGGTCACAAGCTTGGACAGGCTCATTCGCACCTCTAAACCAAGTGACCACATGCAATTCACAAATTATAAAGAAATTTTATATCCATAATTTGCTCCTTTTAAGATCACTAACATATACAGCTTACTGTTTGGCTTCTAAGTTCGAGTCCAACAAGAGGATGATCTTATCCTATGTACTGAAATTAGGAAAAAAAAATTATATATCAATTATTAGTACCAAATAATTAATATCTTTGTACAAAAGTAGAAGAATAAATGGCAGATTGAGACTTATGAGGAAAACTATTTCATAAGATCTATGAATACAAAAGCATTCCAAAGGCTGTGTAAAAGCATTGATGGCAGTAAGTTTCTTGACCGTGCGTAAACCATGCCCATTACCACCCCAAGAAACACAAGTGGTAACATTCTCTGCATATTGAAGTGAGCCAATGCAAAAGCTAAAGAGCTCACCAATATTGAGCACCATAAAGGCATGTACCTGGTCAATGAAGGGAGAAGAAACCCTCGAAACACAATCTCCTCCCAAATTGGGGCACAAACAGAAACAACAGTTGCATAAAGTGCCATCGCCACAGGATCCCGTGCAACAATCGATTGTTCAACATTTGAAACCGTTACTGGAGCAAGAGGAAGCATGGGCAATAGATTGAGGTTGACTTGTGAAAGACAGTTGACCAATGGGAACATGAGGCATCCCATGCCAACATCAATCAGCCATTTCCCTTTAAAGCTAAACTTGAACCAATCAGGTGAAAGCGGACGGAATGGTGCAAGGCAGCGATGAAGGATCGCAATCCCTGCAATGCCTTCCGCCACATCTGTCAAAAGACTGTAAAATGCTTGTCCTCTGTATGTCAAGGTCTCCTTTCTGAAACCTGCTATGTGAGCTAAAAATGGTATTATCCAAGACCCTACCAACCAGAATGAAGCAATCCAAAGAAGCATCACCTGCATGATTGAAATTTGTGTCGGTTCTTACTGAAGTTTCCAATTTTAGTTTCAGCAGTGATAACCGTTGATTAACTATATAATTATGTATATTGCTCAATGCTCTATAATGGACGATAGATTGAACTCTTATTAAGAAGTGAAAAATACATAATTGGCTGATACTTGCAATTTCAGGCTTCCAATTTAAAAAGGAATATAAATTCAACTTGGAATAATCATACAAACAAGAATAGGTTAAATAGAACCACTCTGACTTCACACATAATTAAACTGCTATCCTATTAGTTAAACAACCAGTCAACATAGCATGTAGCTGAAAAAGATAGCATGTATGGACATTCAAACTTCTCATAAAATGCTATCCTATTAGTTAAACAACCAGTCAACCCGTCAAGTTTCACTCGAGTAACCAGAAACACCAATATAATCGTGCACATATACCATAACACCGCCGCTTTTGAAAAAAGGCTCGTGGGTTATAAAGGCATGTTCTCTACTTCTTTATCATGTAACACATGTTTCTGGAATCTTAGCTAAAAATATTTTCCACTACCCAAGAAGCACAGATTTGGCCATTTGGGTTCAGAATTTTCAAAAATACCAAAACTTGGTTGCCAAATACACTAATCATTTTCCGTTCTCCAACTACGCATCATATAAAAATTTTATAACTCGACAGAGACATAATATAGTCAGAGACTTGTAAAAAAATTTATTAAAGCGCTTACAGTAACCATAGTACCATATATATAAATACTGCTAGTTTTTACGAATCAAAATAGACATTAGGAGATGTAGGACATGTAGATAAAAAGAAAAGAAAAAGAGTGGACGACAGAATAAGGTTCCAAGTATTTGAAGTGTCAATATTCAGTCATAGGAAATGTATGACTAAAGGATTAGCATCTTATCATCTCTTTTTTGTTTTCAATTTCATGGTTGTTATTCCATATATCTAAGGCCATTACGTCAAACCTCTAGAAAGTAAGTCAGTTGATCCATTTCTATCGTTGCACCTAAGTCATATGAGCCAAATGCAAATAAACTAAGAAATATCCATTTTTTTTGTGAATAAGTGTGAAAAGGCTACAGATTGCAGCTACATACGCACCCTAGAGATCTATCATCGCTTCTCAACCCATTATATAAGAATTTGAAAATTACTTTGCATATTGGTTTTCTGGATCATTTCATTCAACCAATTAACAAGCGTGAGTAGATAGTGGCAGTTGGTCATCAGCACGAAAAGAATTTATAAAAACTGAAGTGATGAGTAAGAAAAGCAAATGGTCGCACCTGAAGAATGGTCTTAGCTGTCCAAGGCACCGTCCATGGTTCTGCAATAAATATAGCATCTACAGCCTGAAAACGATATGAACGCATTCAACAACATGACGCATATAGGTTAAAGAAAGCTTTATCCCCGCTGCAATGATACGACGGATCGAGAAACTCTCTCCCCTCAACAAATTAAAAGCGTATTGGAACGATAGAACAATAGTAATATAATCAACTGTCTATGTTCTTATTTCCTCTGCCAACAAAGAAAATCTGTGTAGTACATTATCACATCTCAACTGATTCATTATGGATGTTTCGAATCATGAATTTTACTGAAACATCTTCTTGATCATCACGAAAAACACATTTGGCTTCATTCATAACAATCACAACAACAGTAGATACCAACAAGCTGTAATACTTACCTTCCTGAGTTTTAAAGGCCAGTCATGCTTCCCATTTGATTGGTTTGGTTCTTGTTCCACTGTATCTCCTGGCAACGTATCTCCCCTCGTCTCAGGAATACCATAATCCAAGTTTTCGTCCTTAAAGCAAGAGAATCGCCAGTTCTACATGATAAAAATAAACTAGATCAGTTCAAAGAAATATCAAGGCTTAATTTTGCTTCTCATCAATTGTCTAGAATAAACAAAGAGTCAACTACCATAAAGAGAATATCATTTTATTAATTAATTAAGTATCTACCAGAGATTGAACATCATGACCTTAATTAAGTACAGATGCAAATGACTAACGATGTATGTATTAAAATTAAAAACATCATATTGAGCATAATGTTGCCCTCTTACCCAGCTTTGGCTCAAAGTAGTTTGCAAAATTGTGGTAATATTAATCAACAGAGTAAATGAAAACTAAGTTTGATTAGTATGCTAGATACGTAAGTTTTGACTTACATTTGTCAAAGGTCCTGAGAAAGAGAAACTTGAGAGGCAAGCAGCGGTGGGATTTAATGAAGTAAAGGGTATATACTTGAGTCTAGCGGTAGAAGGAAGCGATGGGCGAAAAGAAAGCGCTTGGCATAAGGGTGATGTGCTGGTAGACATGGTGAAATTGTGTTGTTGTTATGCATCAGTGGCGTCACAAAACCCTAGCGATGTCGTTCTCACATGACGAATCGATTGAGAACAAACATATGTGAACGATGACGAGGTGTGGTTATACTAATAGAGGCGTCGAGGGAGGAGAAGAAATAAGAATATTCCGGCGACGGTGAGAGGAAGCAATGGTAAGGAGGCATTGTGTGTTTGTATTCGGTTTTTTGGTGGCTTCGAATCTTCTAGAAAATTAGGGGTTTAGATGGCCCATATTGCTAACGTTATCTCATCGACTCTATGTACTAGTTTGAGGTTTTTTTTTACCTTTTTTTTTAGTAAACCTCGTTTTTTGTTTTTGATGGTTTAGATAATAGTTTTTTTCAAAGCTTTAAAATATTGATTTTATTGCCTGAACCTTGCAATCCGTCTCATGTAACTTCAATTCATTAAATCGGTAATAATTTTATTAACGACAAGGGCATTTCAGTTATTTTATTAATAGAAGCTAATAATAAAAATTATTCAAATCTTTTTTATTATTTGATAGGGATTTTTAGTAATTAAATATTCGATGTTTATACATTGTTATATCAACTGACCTTCACCTGACAACTCTTACCGATTACCACCACCTTCTCTTCCAGCCCCACCCTCCCTTCCGACCATCACTACAGCCACAACCATATCGCCGTCACTCCACACCACCTTTTTATCAATGTAACTCTTTGAAAATATTCAATTGATTAGTGTTGTTGAGTGTCAGGTAAATATATGATAGTCACAAAAAAGTTGGGGTGCCACATAAAATATAAAAACTATTGACATTATGTTTACAATATTAAAGTTATTTGTACATATATTTTTCCGTATCTTAAAGTATGCATAATCTCAAAAGGGCATATTTGCAACGTGGTTTCGACACTATCATTATTTCTTTGAGTTAGCTATGATCCGTACGGATGTGACATGAATATTTAGCTGGTAATTGTTTTAATGCCTTTATTGTCACGATCTAGACATGTTTGACTTTATTAACTTAATTTGTATCCATCAATCAACACATCTACACTTGGTTGAGAGTTGCTCCTATTATTTTGATCATGACCATGTTAGGCTAAGAAACAAACGTCATTGTTGACTTTCAAATAAACATAGTTGGTGTTAGAAATTCGTACTTCAACGATCTAACGCTGAGAAGAAGCCGACTTTATACACAAGATCAATTATGTTTATGTGTGTGAAAGCATAAAAATACAAAGAACACAATAAATGACCAAAAGAAGAATAATTCATTTTGTTAGGGATTGGACAGTGAAAATTGTCTTTTCGGACTCTGCCACTTAGACCTCCATCATAGGCTATTGTCCCTTGAACCCCATTACCAAGGGTGTTGCTACCCTTGTAATCCCGCTAAAGGGGTGTTGCCCCCCTGAAATCCCTGTTATTCAGGGGCTTTACCCCTAAGAACCTATGTGGTTCTAATACCGAAGATCACAATAAACTCAAATAAGCACTTCGTACATGTTGACTTGTTTGATATTGTTATGATCATATTGGTCAATTAAACAATCAAATTAAACTAAAAATATTTGAGTTAGGTACAAAAATCTGTTTCTTATTACTCCCTCTTGTTACCTGGATGAAATTTACTTGCGAATCTTAAAAGTTCTAAGTATTTTATTTCTCATTGATTAGATGTTAAATAAACAGACGAGTGAAAACAAATTCAAAGTATTAGTGAAATAAAAAAATTAAAATAAATTCAAAATTTTGTAACTCCTTTTATTGGAACGCAAAACTTTTTCTTTTGTCTTTTTTTTACACCTAATATCAATTATTGAAAGCCCCACACATCAAAGACAACGTGGCATAATGGCCCGAAAGTCTTCTTTCATTTTATCCAAAAAATGAATGATTGCATATGTATATCATTAATGTATATTAATATTTAATCCTCAACTGTAATTATTATATTATTATATGTGTATGACATAATAGTGGTAGATGAAACAATACCAAGTAGTATAAAAAGTAACAGATCCAAGTGTGAAACTTGAGAAAATATAGCCTCACGCATCCAAAAGAGAAACGTGTGAGTTTAACCAAGCCCAAATAACGGCCCTGGCCCAGACACGGGCCCATCTTAAAGCCAGGGAAAACTAAACACGTAGCCTCAAAATCTATCAAGGTCCCTAACCACGAGCCGACCACCTAGCCCTTTTCAACGTTTAGCTCACCCACCCCTATACACGTACTCACAATCATACTCACCCATATTCAATTTATTCGTCTACATATATGAGCTTATCCAACGAATTTTGTACTAGTATGAGCCTTTGTAAATGGCTTATTGTAGTTCGACTGCTTGGTGTCTCTTATTTGCTCTTTGGCTAGAGATTGTTGTGTGTGTATGGGGTCGGGTTGGTTTAGGCTCGAGATTGTATGCTAATAGTAATCAGGCATGGGTTTCTGATAATGGCACATTTGCATTCGGGTTTGCCCCAGCTTTAGAATCGGGTTCAAGCTCACAAGACGAACGTTACCAACTCGGGATTTGGTTTGCTGATCTTCCTGGAGACCGTACTCTTGCTTGGTCAGCATATTTGTAAGTTCGATGCTCTTGTCAATAATTTAGCAAATGGTGTGTAATCTAGTGGTACTAAGGGGTGTAGAAAAATAATGTATATCTTCCCATCTGGTTTAGAGTTTAAGTGTTATCATGGACAAAATACCTAAATTCAAAAATAAGATTAATTGGTGTGTGAGGTAACCATTTGATAAAATTGAAGTTGTTTGTATATTTATAGCCGGAAATGATCTATTATTATACAAATTACTCGAAACATATATGTCTCATGAATACTTTATTTATATATCAAAGGGGATTTAACATATCCTCATGTGTTAAAACGTGTCTCCTTTTTTTAAAGTTAGAATGGATGGGACACAAAACACATGAACAATTGATTGTTTAATGCTGTAACTTATTTTTATTGCTTTCAACTTGCTTTTTTCTACATGCGTAATGCATACTCAAACTCACATATCATCCTAAAAAACATGAGTTTACATGTGACAAGATTAACATTCTATTGATCCGTCAAATTAAACATTGTTAGCTTCACGAACCTAGGTGTGTGTCGTGAGTTATATGTGTATGTATGTTGGGAAACATAGCGTACGTACGTTAGTGTTTAGTGCAACTTTTGCAGGTAACTAAAACAATGCCTTTTCTCTCAATAGAATCACTCCGGTGAGTAAAGACGCAATGTTGGAGCTCGATAGAAGCGGAAATCTTGTCCTCAGCGACGGTCGCACCACCGCATGGACCTCAAACACCACGGGTGCTGGCATCGAGTCCGCCGAGTTACTAGAAAACGGAAACCTCGTCATGTATACCGCCGATCAAAATATAGCATGGCAAAGCTTCTCCCACCCATCAGACACACTCTTGCCCGGTCAACCTTTGACCATCAACGTCGAGCTGACTTCCTCACGCGTACCCACTCGCGGGGGCGGCTATTACACTTTGAAAATACTACAAGAACCCACTTCATTAAGCCTAGCTCTAACCTACAACCTACCCGCAGATCCTTATAATCTATCAATGGAAGCACAGTCTAACTATTCGTACTGGCAAACACCTGAGTTCTCTAACGTCACCGGAGATGTTGTGGCGGTGCTTGACCAGGCCGGAAGTTTCGGAGTGGTTTATGGCGGAGATTCTACCGGATCAGCAGTATACGTGTACAAGAACGACAACGACAAAGGTGAACTATCATCTGCCAGTAACCAAACAAGCAAACCATTGGTTCTACGGAGGCTAATCCTAGAAACGAACGGTAATCTTCGGTTATATCGTTGGGACAACGACGTCAATGGATCTCGGCAATGGGTGCCTGAATGGGCGGCAGTTTCAAACCCCTGTGACATTGCTGGAGTTTGCGGGAACGGGATATGTAATTTGGATAGAACCAAAACAAACGCATCTTGTGAGTGTTTGCCTGGTTCTAATACTAGTGGAGGAGATTTTCGGTGTAGGGCGAATTCATCCTTCACTGGGAATTGCAGAGTTCCTCACCACAACTCCACCAATTCCCAACTCAGAATCCAAACGGTTCAACAAACAAATTACTATTTCTTAGAATCTGCAGTGATAGCAAACTACAGCGATATCCCCACGGTTTCAAAGTGTGGGGACGCTTGCTTATCGGATTGTGAGTGTGTTGCTTCTGTTTACGGGTTAAACCAAGAGACACCATATTGTTGGGTCTTGAGGAGCTTGGAGTTTGGTGGCTACGAGGATTCGGGTTCGACCATGTTCGTTAAGGTTCAGTCGAATGAGTCTTCGAGCGGTGAACCTGAGGACAATTCAGGGATGAGCAGCAGCACTCGCACGAAGGTTTTGGTTCCTCCTGTTGTTCTCGGCATGCTTGTTCTTGTTGGACTCCTATGTTGTCTACTGTACATTTATGTTCATAAAAGAAGAAGTTTAAAAAGAGCCCTCAATAGTTCCTTAATTGTCTCAGGAGCCCCTCTTAGTTTTAACTTTCGCGACTTACAAAACAAGACAAATCATTTTTCAGAGCTACTTGGAACAGGTATCTTAATTTATATTACTGTCAGATTAATCTTAAAGTGTTGAAAGTTAACTGATATTTTTGTACTTTATAGGTGGTTTTGGTAGTGTTTACAAAGGAAATTTAGGAGATGGTACGTTGATTGCTGTAAAGAAACTAGACCGGATTTTGCCACACGGAGAGAGGGAATTCGTAACCGAAGTAAACACAATCGGTTCAATGCACCACATGAACTTGGTTCGCTTGTGCGGGTATTGCTCAGAAGGTCCACAAAGGTACAATTCAATTACAAGTTACAATAATACTAGAATGGTCCATTTTAACTGAGTTTAACTTTTGAGTTAAGTTATGAATAATGTAACAAAGGGTCCGTAATTTCATTAGGCTGATAAAATAAGCCATACTAAGTTTAATTACTAATATCATAAACAAAATACAGGCTTTTGGTGTACGAGTTTATGAAGAATGGATCTTTGGACAAATGGTTATTTGTTCCGCATAAAACTCGAGAGAGGCTCTTAGAATGGCCAACTCGGTTTCAAATAGCTGTTGGCACTGCGCAAGGGATTGCATATTTTCACGAGCAATGTCGAAATAGGATAATACATTGTG